>CM061552.1:310920778-311520778 GCA_030864225.1 Capsicum baccatum var. pendulum
TTATTGATGCACGTAAACTACTACTCATAACAATGGTGAGGCATCTAGTTGGGAGTCAATATATAGTGATAACTTCCTGAATCCTGATCGTATTAGGAGCTACGAGTAATGAAGTTTCTGAGTTGGGAATAATTCCATTTGCAAATGTATAGTCTATCCAAGGATATCTGCACTGCATGGTGGCAATCCTCGTCGCCAGTCCATAATAACCAGAGTTGCTATGCTATGCGCGAGGGCAGCTGCAACGACGAGTACGTGGAAGATTTGATGGCTTTGTCCAACAAGGTCAAATGCACCAGGTTTCCATCTCTCTGGAAACCTCGTAACGTAGAACACTGCTCCGGCTGCATATAAAAGGCCCATGGCGATCTCGTAGACTAGAGCCACAAGTACTTGTGGGTGATGAAAGTAAAGGGAAACAGCGTGTGCTGCTGGAATCACACCTGAGAAACCCATAGCAAGGAACAGAGCAGCCCTGAATGATCTGAATTTACCAGACGTGAGAGCCGGGGTGAAAAGTGTGATAATGACAAGGATACCAACTATAGTAATGGAGGATAGGTAAAAAAGACACCAGCATGGCTGACAGCAGAAAGTGTAATATAGGGGACCGAAGAAAGAACAGATGATCATGATAGAAATCCCAGAGTAATCGAGACGCCAGAAGAAGAGGGTAAATTTATGGGAATGGCAAGCAAATAGGTGAGAGACAGAGCTGAAGACCAAACAGATCATAGCCCCTCCTAGGAAAACAAACCAAGGCCATGTGGCAACTTCATAACCATCTCCATTTGCACCTAGAAATGAGGGGTTTGAGATCTGACTATTATAAGAAACCTGAAAATCAGAAATCAAATTTTACGATGAGATGATGCTTAGTATCTTGTTTGCAGCTCAACATTTGCATAAACACAAAAAATTATTCCCAAAATATGATGAGAGGTTACGTTGTATCACTTATTTCCACTCAATAATGTTATATTAGAACCCTCCTTAGAGAGCACCTAGATAGTAAAAGGCCATCCCTTTGCAACGTTGGAAGCTAAGAAAAGTCACGAAGCTGGACTAGAGGTAGTGGCAAGTTTTCTGCTTTTACAACAAAATCTTAGAAGATATGTAGATTAGTAGGTATGGAACAAACTCCATTTCTCTCATTCGCAAACTGCCTTTAGTATCGCAGAAAAAGAGCCCCCTTTGTGACTTCACCATTATTCATTGAAACAAAAAAAAACTCTGCTAACTATTCTAGCATTTCCGACATATACAGCAACCAAGAAAGTTATAGTGCATTCAAGTTAACAAAACTTTTTGACAACGATCGATATCACCTATCATTTGGGAAAACAACATTTTGACAGTGATCAGATTCATTCCATATTTTAAGAATGAATGGCATCTGACTGCCCAGGACTCTCTTGACTGAATTTAAGACTACTTTGTCTTAACTCCCTATCAACATCAAGAATCCAGAGAGCTTAATATGACACTACATTTGATCTGATTCAAATCTGGTGTTCCAACTTAAAGTGTAACAATAAAAACAACCAGCCTGGTTGAAAGCACAAATCTTTTTCTTTTATTTTGAATCATTCTCCTCGGAATGCTTTGGAACTGTGTTGAATTGACATGTTTGGTCACTCCTCAAAATTTTTACCCACCAAACAGGTAAAAAACATTTGGCTTGGAAATGGTCTCCACATTGTCAGTATAAGCATTTCCAAGAACCTGAGTTTGCTAAGTCTGGTGGCAAATTTAATAATTATATCCATATGGACCCCCAAGAAGTCCTCCATTGTGACAATGACATTATTGGTGTGATCAAGCAAATACTATTAATCATCGTTTGATACGCGGGATGGGATAAGCCTGGATATCCAACATGTCGGATACCCCATGAGTTTATATACTCCCACCTTCTATATAGGATAGTAATCTCACCATTTTAGCACAAATGGTGGGATATAATAATCTCGGAATTAACAAACACCTCAGATCAAGTATGAGATAAAGTAGGTCTCAAATTTTATCTCACGAACCAAATGGCCCTTAGACAGTAATCTTCTGATAGAATTGACGATCGTTTCAGATAGACCCTCGATTCAAGACATTGTCAACATGACCAAGAGAATAACCACTAACCAGGCTCAAATCTTTATAAGAATAAAAAAAGATAGATCGGGGGACCCAATCAAACAGTTAGATTCATTGCACAGCTCAGTTATATTTCTAAAGAATTCCATCCACACTAAAAAGCCCATACTTTTTACAAAGTGTTGTCATCTCATGTCTTTTACTGTCTCTATCTAAACAAAAACAAAAATGTACTGAATACTTAACAGAAAACGTAACGGCAAACTCACCGGGAAAGAATCAGCTGATCCATTTTTCTTCATCATCGGCCACCGTCCCTCATCCGCCGGTCTATTACGAATAAAATATCTCTTTTACCAATGTAGCAAATGACAAAAAAGGACATAAAATATCATCAAAATTAGAAAATGAACCTGGAGAAACCAGCTAGCAGAGTCTCCATAGCCGTCTTCTCCGTCAAGCTAGTTACCGTCAACGTCACAAATATTACAAAACCTATCAAATGCCTACAAAAATAAGATTAATGACACTGAAATATGTAAAATCAGAACTAAAAAAACTTTAAATTGACGTAATTCAAATGCAAATGCGTGAAATTGAGAGTCAACAAGGAGAGGTTTCTGGAAACGTGAAATTTGCAAAATAAGAGCTAAAAATGCTGGAAAATCAAATCAAAGAAATTCAAATTAGTGAAATTGAAAGTCAAGTTGTGCAAATTGAAGATTCTCCAAATTCGAAATATTTGTAAATAAGCGCTCAAAGAAACTCGAAAATTGACGAAATTCTAATGCAAATGAGAGAAATTGAGAGTCTTGTTGGCAAAGAGAGAGACTTTTCAAATTTGAAATTTGTAAAATAACAGCTAAAAGAAACTCGAAAATATGAAATTCAAATTCAAATGAGTGAAATTGAGAGTCAAGTTGTTCAAAGTGACGATTCTCCAAACTCTAAATTTGTAAAATTACAGCTAAAGAAAGCTCGAAATTCAAATGCAAATGAATCAAATTGA
Source organism: Capsicum baccatum var. pendulum (assembly GCA_030864225.1). Lineage (NCBI taxonomy): Eukaryota > Viridiplantae > Streptophyta > Magnoliopsida > Solanales > Solanaceae > Capsicum > Capsicum baccatum. The sequence goes on from CM061552.1 coordinate 310,923,879, forward strand.
GAGTCAAGTTGTGCAAATAGAAGATTCTCCAAACAAGAGCTACAAAAAACTGGAAAATCAAATGGAAAATGAAGTATAAACTAAAATTAGAAACTTACGTCCAAATATTAAGAGTCTCATTGTGCCAAGAGAAGAGGCTAAGAGCGACATCCTTAAGAGGCCATTCACAACGATAATAATCTCTAATGAACTCATTATCTTGAAGATACACAGGTAATTCCTCGTATTTCATCAATCTGCACCTCTTCTTCATCATCTTCTTCTTCTTCTCCTTCATTATTACTGATTCAGTAATCTCCGATTTTTCGCTCTTCTTAGTTCCTCTCTTCTTCATGCTATTCATCAAGGAATCTCAGATTCCGGCGACTATTCGCCGGAAAATTGTACGTCGATTGAAAAAGAAGTTGATGGTTTGTTTGTGTCTCAACGACTTTAGTAAGAGAGTTGGAAAAACAGTTCAACTGTATTTATCTTTTTTAGACCTTCAATTTACCACAAATAATACTCTTTTACCTGTCACGTTTCCTTTTATGAAAATTGACCAAGTGAATTCATTTAATATTTTAAATTTATATATTAGAAAACTATACGAAAAATAGGATAAGTTACAATTATTACTATATTAATATAAATAAATAAAATATATATCTTACAATTAAAATGTTAGTCAAAATTTACATAATTTAACTCTCGATACATTGGATATATATGTGTAAAATTATGATGATTGAATATATGGTAAAATATCTTGGCGTGCATCCTATTTACCTGAAACAGATTTTCAAAAAAAATAATAAAAAAATTTATTGCTAAATGATCAAAGTGAAAAGTAAAAATATTCTGATTAGGTGTCCAAGGTTTTTAATATTCACTAGTCCTTTATAACTGAGAAAACGTAAATAACGTCTCATAAATGCTAGAGAATTTACATTATTGGATATTAAAGTTTAAACACATTCAAATGAAATTTCATTGATGACATATCTAATGTATGTAATTGAAGCCAATTTGCTTAAATTGATATAGTTGTAAGTAACAAGAAAATAGTTGATGTCAACAAACTTGTACACAATTTCGGACCATCAAACCCTGCAACCGATGAGAAGCTTCTATGGAGTAAAGGGGAGCGTGCTCTCTGCCTTTCAAAGGTGCCTAGGGGATGGGCCAGACACAACAGAGTGACGATCGGGGAGCGGGTTCCCCACTGGAAGGGAGACAGGAGATGACGCACATCACGACCTACATGCAAAACCGAGAAGACCTGGGAAAGCAATCCGATTGGGTGTTAGAGGATCCATGAGCGACCGTCGGAAAAGTTTTGGAAAGACAGAGGAGTATAGTGATCAAAGAATTATTGTCTTTAGAGGGTCACGAGGGCGTCATTAAATATAAAAAGTTAACTAAAAAATTATTGGTCACTCTTGACTGGAATAAAAAACAATACGCAAATCTCAATCTCACTACACATGCTACTATTCTATCCCTATTCCATGTTAATTTGAAAACACTGGCCATCTGTGAAAAACATATTTATGGGGATAACTTGTAATTTGTAAAGTCGAGGAAAGAATGCTTATTAAGGAATCGATAAACTGAGGACGGGGCTGCTCCACCCTTAACCAGAGGTCGAGGGTTCGACCCTGGTATGGAGAAAACTCTGTTGGAAGCGCTACTCCCCGAATAGGGCCCTACTCGGCGTGAATCCAAATTAGTCGGGCTCCAATACGGGATGAGAAACAAACAAACAAAAAAGGTTATTAATAGCACTACTTGCCACTAATATGGGTCACTAATTCTCAAGTTATGAATTCCATCTAACATCCAAATTTTAGCTCCATATTGTTAGTGGAAAAAACATTTGCGATCAAAATCCTAAAGTGACACATAATACTAATCCATTTTTAGAGTAAATTACAAAGAAACAAAAAAATCCCATGACAGTACTGAAAGTACAGAGAAAGCAAAAGACGTACACTTTCGTTCTTTCTTTGTCTGATCACCCATTTTGTCTCTTTGTAAAGCCCTAGTTTCTTCTTACAAATTGTAAATCCATAAGGTGACCCTTTTCAAGTGATATACTACTGTTTATTTACAAATTTCACCTAAATTTCTCTAATCTTGTGCATAGGTATCTATGTAGACAAAGGTGGAAGGAAGAGTGTTCAAGGTTTGAAAATCTCTCCTACTTTTGAAGGTATGATTCATATTTTGTCTATTATTTCTTTAGTTGAGCTGAAATAGTGGTTGTTAAGAGAAGTAAAATTGAACTTTCTTTTGTACTATTTATGTTTACATGCATGAGCTAGTGTAGTCAACTTCTTTAAAGGATTGGCTTGAAAGTGTGTTGTTATTAATAATCTGGTGTAGTTACTGATGTTATTAGAGTATATTTTTGGGATAAAGCATATACTACAAGATAGAGAAGAGGAGTCCTGTGCAATATGCATATACAAGAGAGTGGAAGAAGTAAGAAAGGTGGCATTATATATGCTATGAAAGTGGTCAACTTTTTGGAGAAGCTTTTCCCAAAATGTGAACTTTTTGCTTACTTATTCCACTGTTGTGTAGCATGATTAGACCTCCTTATTTTCGAGGAGTGTAAAAAATAAGCAAATAACATCTCTTAAATGCAATTTACGGATGAAAGATCGAAACAAAAATAGGATGGTTTTCACTTTAACAAAGCGCGTATGTCGCATATCTGACATGCGATTTATAAGTCCCGTGATACAAATTAGACATACAAAAGCTAATAACACGAAATTCCTCTCGTTGTTGGGTAGTTTTTTCCTGCTGTAATTCTAATGGATCTAGTGATACTGATCATGGTAACTTTATTTGCATTGATCTACATTTGTCTCATCGTTTTTCTATATGCAGTCTGGAAGGTAACATAATGAGTGACTAATATTTTGAAATTTTTGTCAGATGGAGAATCAGAGGTTGACACAACTAAATCCTGGTCCCTTAAAACCTAGTGTGCTAACCAGACAAAAGAATCATAGGTCAAAAGATGTATGGGATGGTGAGGTGGAAAATGTTTTGCAGTGTCGACTACCGGATAGTAACTTTTGGCTCTAGGTTCAAGCACGTCCTATTCATTCACGTGTACTGCAAATATTAATTAATGCAGGATTGTATGGGGTCTATCGAGTAGGACACATACAATTGGACCACGCGTTTATTACAGCTCTGGTTGAGAGATGGAGTCCAGAGACGCATACTTTTCACTTCAGAGTTGGGGAGGCCACTATTACTCTACAGGATGTTGCTATTCTTTATGGATTGCCGGTATCGGGACAACCGGTAGTAGGCATTGATAGTTCAAAGACAAAAGAGGAGTGGCAGGAACTTTGTGAGAGGTTGCTTGGTTTTAGACCACAAGATAAAGAGTTAGATGGATCTAGGCTTGTGATTAGTGCATTGGAGAATCATGTGAAGACATTTGGTCGGATTTCTGATGACACAGATGAGTTTGTTGTGCATCAACTTGCTAGATGCTACATGATGTTGATGATTGGGGGTAGCTTGTTTCCTGACACATCAGGAAACAAGGTTAAGTTGATGTATTTGATGCAACTCGATGACATTCGCCAAACTGGCACGCATAGTTGGGGCAGTGCTGTGTTGGCGTGCTTGTATCGTGCATTGTGTCGCGCTTTCCTGTCATATGTGGTTTTTTACCGCTTCTGCAGGCATGCATTTTATAATATTATCATCGTTATTGATATGAAGGGGAGCCTTGGAGTAACTGGTAAAGTTGCTGCCACGTGACCAGGAGGTCATGGGTTCAAGCCTCGGAAATAGCCTCTGGCAGAAATGCAAGGTAAGGCTACGTACGATACACCCTTGTGGTGGGGCCCTTCCCCGGACACCGCGCATAGCGGTAGCTTTAGTGTACCGGCCTGCCTTTTTTTTTTTTGTCATTGTTATTGATATGCTGATTTTTATAAAAGTATAATAATTGTATTCATTTTTTTTTATTTTTTATGTATAATTAGGTATGGGCATCGGAGAGACTAAAGATAGTTCATCCCGATCGACGTCAGCCTAGAGATGATGCTATTACCTTTTCGAATGACCTCCCAAATCCCCCATACGCGAGTAGATGGAACGTGCAGCTTAGTTGGACGCATTCAGCCCAACATGTGTTGCCGTTGTTCCAAGATCAATTAGACAGTCTTGTAGATGAACAAGTATGACATGCAAACTCTATGTATTGTTGTATAACAAGTGTTACCAAATACTTTTTTTACTAACCATTTGCTATCTTCCAAACAAACATCCAACAGTTTGTTTGGGAGCCCTATACTCCTGATGTGATGGAGAACCTTGCAGATTATTGTCGCTCGGGAGAAAGTTATTGGCATGCTGTTGTGCCACTACTATGTTGGAATGCAGCGGAGATGCACCAACCCGACAGGGTTCTCAGACAATTTGGAATGCGTCAAAACATTCCTAATCCCTGCAATTTTAAGGACAAACATGAAATGTCTGACCGTCGTGGCAGACCAAATACTTATTGGGCTCTACATCATAAAGATCACATAGTTGCCTGGAATAATCATGCAGACAGTATTTGTCGAACCCCGTTAGCAGAAGGCCCCCTTTCATATGATGACCATTATCTTGAGTGGTATCATTCGATCTCAAGACAAATTATTGGGAACCCAGAATTCCATATTCCAAAAGGGTATGCATCACTTGCCCCGGCAGCCGAGGTTATGGTACGTACTTTACATCAATATGCGTAATTTTTGTTTAGTTTTCTTGGTGTTGTTTTTCCCTGTATTGGTACTGTTTTTCCCTTTTACTACCACATTTTTGGTCATGTTTAGCTGCTGTTTCCCCCTGTTTGTGCTGCATTTTTGGCCCAGTTTCGCTGCTCCTTTGCCCCTAATTTAATGCTGTTTTTGCAGGCGCGTCAACTGCATATGTTGTATCAGTATGGGATTCAACTGAGACAACAACCAACAACGGAGGTCGCTGGAACGAATATTATGGAGATGTGCAATGATGGTTTAACAGTGCGCACGAGCCTCAAAGGCTCGCTGTCCCACCATCCTATGTTCCAGAGCAGCCTGGTAATTCTGGCAATCCACGTAGACGTGGAAGGGCAGGGGGACGGGGAAAACGACAAAGTACCACAACAACAACTAATGTTGCAGAGAGTACTCCAATGGAGGCTGCGAATCCAGGTGCCTCTTCGATGGAGGATGTGAATCCTGTGGTCGCTCCGATGGTGGATGCGAATCCAAATGCTCAACCGCTGAAGCGGCTTCATGATGATGATGATGGGTGTGTGTCTCCTACATGTCCTAAGCAAGCTGTCCCATTGTGTAGAACACCTGTTCCAGAGACTTTTGAGTCGGCCTTGTGTGTTAAAATTGTTGAATCTATGAATGATGACCTCAAGGGACAAGCTTTCTCTATCCAAGGTATGGCATCTTCCACCTCATTGCCATCAACCCCAACTCCTACACGTCCCGAGCAAGCTGTCCCATTGAATAGCACACCTGTTCCAGCGACTTTTGAGTCGGCCTCGTGCGTTAAAACTGTTGAATCTATGAATGATGACCTCGAGGGACAAGCTCTTGGTCAGACGACGACTTTGCCATTCCCGTGCCTTGTTCAGAGATTATGTGATGAGGCCGGTGTGCCAGAGCTACCGGAAGTTGATGAGAGAGTACAGGTGACGGCCATGGCACAGACGAAAACGATGAAGGATCCGGCACATCTGGTCCTTCCTAGGAGACACTGTGCACCATCCACAGTTCCTCCGGTCCAGCCTGAGGGCCCATCCCATGCCTCCTGAGCCTAATGATTCACAGAGAGATGAAGTGGGAGCGAGTATGGAGTTTGATATAAGGGAGCAGAAAGAGGCCCCAAAGTTGAGTACACAGGGTGAGGGGACCCCAGCTACATCTACATCAGCCCCGGCTTCCACTTCAGAGCCAGTTGGTGCATCTTCAGTGCCCCCTCACCCATCCACTTCAGCTGCTGCTTCAGGTATGATGTTGGTTTCCCGTGCATTTTTGCAGAGCTTAGTGGACAGTCAGAGCGCCAACACCAGACGGCTAGAGAATGTTGAGACCGAGGTGGCGACTATATATGGACAGATCCGGCCATGGGTCTGGACCAGACTAGAGATGGTTGAGGCTCGATTAGAGGCTGCACAAAGAGCTGCTCTGTCAGAGTTACGTGCACATATTGATGCTTTTGAGGGACGTGTGGCAGCCCGATTCGCAGAGATTGAGGCGCCGGATCTAGGAGCTATAAGGGAGGAGGTGGATGCACTTAGAGCAGAGGTACACTCTCTCACAGAGAGCCATATGATAGTCAACCCTCCAGTTGTACCCCCAGTTGTTCAAACGGCACCTCTGAGTGGGCCTAGACCCTTTGACTTATTTGCGGAGGATGATGTATCGGTCCCCGTAGTTGGGACCAAGAGATGCCGAGAGGGGGAGCTGCAGGATCCAGACATGCCATATGAGCAGGCCCTGAAAAGGGCCACCTATGATTCACAGGAGACTGCATTTGTTGATAGGCAAGAGGCGTGACGTGATAGCAGCAGGTGCATCTTCTAGTGTTAAATGGAGACTATGTTGATAAAGGGGCTTGGGGTCTGGAGACCTTCCTTCTCTTGCTAGCTTTGAAGGTAACAATTTAACTTTGCTTTCTTAGTTAGTTTTAATTAGACTAGTTTCTCGACACGTGCCGAGTGTTATATTACATGATTTGTCAAAATAATGCTAAAATTATTAAAGCAAGTACATTATTGCGCACAAAAGAATATTATTCATATTTGAACCTTACTTAGATTTTTGTTTAAATAGAACATACTGTGCATCACATTATAGAATTGATAACAGCAGTTCATATATAAGTTTACGAAAATAGTGTACATACCTACAATAATAAACTCTTGACAAATACAACTCAGAAATCAGATTACCTCATGATTTCTTTCACCGTAAAGAAAGACTGCAAATCTTTTTCGACATTAATTTGAGTACACAATGGAAAAAGGGGGAAATTAGCCTAGTGTGAAAGTTCCGGGCAGCACATTCGTTGGGTGATCCTATTTCTTCCCAGGCTCGTATCAATCTTTCCACCCTTTGTTGTTTTTCCCAGTCTAATTCCATTTCTTACCTTCTTTGTCTGGATCTTCACTCGGTGAAAATTCCCCCACCACAACTGATCATCCTCCTGCCTTAACTTCACTTCACTGATGTCTTTCAATCACCTGTAGATTTGGGACGGCCTCCGAGTAGATCCCGAGAAATCGCTGCTATACTTTATTGACCTTCTTGGTTTGATGGGCTACTACTGTCGTTTTGTCGAAGGATATGCTCCACTTGCCTCTCCCCTTACTGATCTTTTGAAAAAGGACTCTCTTTTCACTGGTCAGAGGCTGCTTCAACTGCTTTTGTTCAACTCAATCTTTGGCAGATTTTTCCAAAGTGTTTACGGTAGAAACTGATGCCATCAGGTACCGGGCATTGATGCAGTCCTATTGCTTTTCTTAGTAAAAAGTTATATCCTAATATGTAAACCTCCTCCATCTACCATAGGGAAATGTTGGCCGTAAGGAAACTAATGTTTCTGCTTTGCAGTTAACTGCAAAAGTTCAAAACAATCTCTCTTTTTGTTTCATTTTAAAATAGTTCACGGGGTAAAGGTTGGGACGTATTTGATCATTTTCTCTTTCTGAAATAAAGAAACTAATGTTTCTGATTCTTCTTTAACCGCAGGCGGCGACAGAGAAAAGGAACGGAAACAGAGGAGCATACATCATCTTGGAAGTTGGAACCTCCTAATTATGACAACCCTTCATGCTTCCATCTCTAACTTTTGTCTATAAGACAGAACATGTGGTCAATCGAGCAGGTTTAATGCCTTGAAATCTCTTGAATTTTAGTCTTACTGGAGAAACTAATTTATGTGCAATGAGCAACAAAAACTTTTCTTGAAGAGTAGGCTATTTTTTTTAAAAAAAAAATTTATTAAGCGACGCTAAAAAAATCAAGACCACCTTTTTATGAAGTTCATTTGTGAATCGAGTATGGTTCATATCTGTCAAGAGAAGAAACTCCATATCCTTGAGAATAGTGAATCTATTGGTAATATACTACAAGGAAGGGTAATCTAAATTTAAAATGTGCTAAGGATAGTACTTATTGGCTGTTTTACAAAATCATCACATCTGCACGAGTGGCATTATTATTATTAAATTAACGAATTTTAATCACTCAACTAATGTAATATATCCAAATTAATGTTTCCATATATTAAGACAAATGGTTGCATGCAGAAGAACTTTGAAAGATAACTAATTAGTTATAGTAACTAATTAAACATCAATTTAGAAGAGCTTTTCAAGCAACAGTGTGCATTAACTTAATATATTACATATAATATATTATTAACAACTCTTTCATATGATTCATTCACTTAAAAATTGAATAAATGAGTGAATAATTGAACAAGATTTGATTCTGATTTGACAAATGGATTATTTCTAGTGGATTTAGGTAAATATCTAGGATTGAAAGCCAAATGGCTAATATGATATATAGGTTAGTTGAGTTTCTTTATAAACTTGTCTACATTTGATATTTGGATTTTCTTTACCTTTTAATATAAAAAGGTGATCTTTCAACACAAAGAGCCATTTATTAGATTTTATATAGAAGTACAATTAAAAGTATATATCTTGAAATAGATACATAATTATATGTATAGTGAATTGAATTGACATCACCGTTTGATAAAGATTGATGTATACACAATTTATGGAAAAAATTTCTTAGCAAAATGGTGAAAAACTTATGCTAATCCATTTAGCTACGGGTTAATTAGTGATGCATTATAAGAAAATTCAACTAGTTAGAAGCTATTTACGAATAGATAACTGAGGATTATCGATCAATCATCTAAGCTAATTTTATGGTTTTTAGTAGTGATAAATATATAGTAAGTTAACAAATAATTAATGAACACATGAAGGGATTTTGATGTCCAAATGAAAAATGAATAGTGATAATTAGCCATTAAGGAAATTCCAAGAGAAAACACAAACTACAATAGTTTTTGTCATAATCACTTTTTAATTGTACGTAATTACTTTTGATTGGTGGAAAATATACAACAACATTACTGAGTGTAGTTCTGAAGAGGATAGAATGTACGCAACGTTATATATCTCTACCTTAGAGATGAGGTAGAGAGACTGTTTTCGATAGACCTCGACGCAAGACAACAACAGTCAAAAAAGATGTAACGGAAGTACAAAAAACAATATAGTATCAAAAACAACAAGTAGTAAAAGAACAACACAACAAAGAGTAATACTCCACTCGAACTACACAAAAACAATAGATAGTAACAGAAATTGAAGGACAAGAAACAACATACAAGATTAGTCCTACGACTAGTAGAAAGGGCAACAAGACAATACAGTTCTACCTACTAGTATGGACACACTTCTACTTCGCATCGTGTCCTCGATAAACTGCAATTGCACCATGTCACTAATAAATCTATGCAATTATTAGCTAATTACAGGTCAATCTTTTTTATAATCATTAATTGGTATCTGTTAAAACTATAACTTATTGGTTATCATAGGTTAAATTTAATCATTAATTACTATAAGAAGGAAATGCATGTCCAATAAACCAAAAGCATTGTTACATACTAAAAGACAGTGAATCAAACGAATTTACTTAATTAAATTCAAGAAATCTTAAATATATTGGCATATTACATACACTGTTCAATACATAAAGAGTTACCGGTCAAAAACACAAATAAATTACCTCAGTTTTTTTCATTTTCATACCTGAATTATTGAGAATGTAAGTTTCTTATCTAAACTATCACTTAATGATTAGCGAAACACACCTAGTCGTTGATTAGACTCAATGTTTGTCTACAAACGCTTCTAGGTACATTTGACCATAAAATATTCATCCATTTAGTATATATAACGATTTTATTAGCTGACACATTATTTTTTATTTGTTGCAATTGATTCTTTAAGACCTTAGACTCTGTCCTTTCAAGCTGAAGATATCAACGCCACGATTGAGCCATTGAGGTAAAATCATGACTGAAAAGGTGGAGAAGAAGATGTCGGATATTGCAATGAACAAATAAATTAATTTAAACGATGATAATTTTTGACCTTTAACATTAACTTTTAACTTAATATTAATTTATTTAACTTTGTCATGATAGAATTTATTTTTTCACATGAAGTGTCATGCGATAGAATTTTTAAATAAAAGAGAGAGTGTAATACACATACCATTAGATATTAGTCGAGGGATGTTTCAGTAACTATTGAAATATTGAGCGATTGTTTAGGTAGAAACTCAGACTCAAAATAATTCAGATGTAAAACTCAAAAAAATAAAATAAATTTAAATACATTTTTGTTTAACTCCTACATAAATGAAATTAATAAAAAGCACTTACCACACAATAATAAATTTAGGACAGTAAGAAAAAATCATGCAGGCCAATTAAGACGGCAATAAATAAATAAATAAAATCTCATATATTGCCGGCAATTTTCTTAATTAATTGACAGCACAACATGTGCTTCCAAAAATCGAAACTTCCTTAATTCCCTCTTAAAAATTATCAACATTTTTAACCATAAAAAGTTGTAAAATTAGTAAATTAATACTAGTTTCTTTTTTTAATTGACAAAATCTTAGATTAATGCCCTTTAAAACCCCCCCATTATATCCATTGGATGACTTAGTCATTCCATTGAAAGAGTCTTTATTTAAAAATTTATTAGTACAAGTTATAATGGGGAAATTATCAGAGCAAAATCAGATTAGGAACAATAATTCAAGTATTAATAATATTATTAGTGGTTCAGTTGTTAAAGTGAAAAGAACTAGAAAAACTGTTCCAAGAGATTCACCTCCTCAACGTAGCTCCATTTATCGAGGAGTCACAAGGTTTTATTTAATTTATTTTCTACAATTATACTTTTGCATGTCAATTATCATAATTTTAATTTATGAATCTTGATGTTTTTGGTTGAAGTATTGTTAGTGAGACTCGAATTCAGGATCTTTTGCTTGTACTTGTACCGTATTTTTGAAGTGTGTGATGAATTCTTTAATTTTTTTTTTTTTTTATGATCAAACAACGAACATATGATATTAGAACAGACAGTTATAGTAACGTCTTTGAATTTATTGAGGAGTCGCAAGGTTTATTTACTTGAATTTTGCATGCATGCAAATTAAATATTTTGCATCTTCAAGTTATGTTGTTCAAACTGTTGATGATTTTTGTTGAAGTGAGATTAGTGAGACTCAAAATAAGGATCTTAATTGTCACACATTGCAATTATTTTTGAGTAATTCAGCCTTTTTTTTTTCTAATTCGAAAAATGTTACATTCAGACATCGATGGACAGGTAGATATGAAGCTCATTTATGGGATAAGAATTGTTGGAATGAATCTCAGAACAAAAAAGGAAGACAAGGTTCATAATCTTTAATTTATTTTTATTTTTATTTTTTATTTTTTCTTTTTACAATTGAATTAATTGACTTTTTCTTTTTTTGGTTCTTTTGAAATGGTGGACTCTCATGGAAATTTTAATAATGCAGTTTATCTTGGTATGTATCATGGCCTAAATTTCTTGATTTTATTTATATTTATTTGGTAAATGAATAGTAATATATTGAATTAGAATATGGTAATTACATTTTTTTTTCAGGTGCTTATGATGATGAAGGAACAGCTGCTCATGCTTATGATTTGGCTGCACTTAAATACTGGGGAAGTGAAACCATTCTTAATTTTCCGGTAATTAATTAATTAATAACTCATCTAAATTAAATTCTTTTTTAGCTTACAACAATTATTCACAAATTAATATATACTAGTACAAAAAAATGAAGGTATTGATTGTTGATGAGATGATTAAGTTAATAGAAACATGATTTTTCTAACTTAAGTTTTAGATGAAATTATTTCACACTTGAAATGATTATCCTAAAAATGCTATAATTGAATTTATTATACCGCACACCTAAAATCTCTGACACCTTGTTCTTCTTGTCTTTTTATCCACGTCATTGGTGGCCCGATCGACACCTTATTTAAAGTATTTCTAGAGCATCTATAAGTCATACAATTCAAATATCACTATCATTCATTATTTAAAAGAATATTTATGTACTCACCTGAGGAAAATTATTTATGTACTCACGTGAGGAAAAAACAAATATTTGGATCAACAATAAGCAAACATTTTTTATTGCGACAAAATTAAAATTTATCAAGTAAATCAATAAAATTATGTGATTTCAGATGAAATGATCGATCACATATTTCGAGCACTTAAAATATTATCTTATCCTTTTAGGTATCAACTTATGAAAAGGAGATCAAAGAAATGGAGGGTCAATCAAGAGAAGAATATATCGGATCATTGAGAAGGTATGTTAATTAACTTAAATACTAAATATTATTTCTTTTTCACTAGGGGGTGGGGGGGGAGGCTTTTCTTAATCAAGCTATTTAATTTATTTGCTTAATTCATTGGTATAATATGGATGACTTCCAAATATATAGGAAAAGCAGTGGATTCTCAAGAGGAGTTTCAAAGTATCGTGGAGTTGCAAGGTACCAAAAATTGACATTTTTGCATTATTGTTGTTTTCGTTTCGTCCAATCAATTCCTGGGTTAGAATTTTCACTAAGAGAGTTCAAAATATGAAAAAGTAAATTTACAAAGAAACCAAAAGAGGTTCAACATCACTATATATACACAAAAAATAATTTTAACCATATACGAACAATACTGCATGTAATTTCCACTGAAAGGATCCGAATGAACCCCTCGACCCTACTTAATTCCGCCCATGCATCCAACTGAGCATTCTTATTCATCGGTCGATCGCAGACATCACCATAATGGAAGATGGGAAGCTCGAATAGGCAGAGTTTTTGGAAACAAGTACCTTTATCTTGGAACATATGGTAAGTTAATGTGAATAATGTTGTGCAAACAAAAGTGAATATTTTCATTTTTGTTTTTTTTCATGCCCCACCCTTACGTGCGAGCTTGATTCTTATTTATAAGCTGATTAAACACATGATTTTTTTTTTAAATAATAATTAATTATTGTCTTTTGTTTTTCAGCTACACAAGAAGAAGCTGCAACTGCATATGACATGGCAGCTATCGAGTATCGTGGACTTAATGCAGTGACCAATTTTGACCTTAGCCGTTACATCAAATGGCTAAAACCGAACAACAACAATAATAATAATAATAACAATCAACCAAACCCTAATACTGAAACTAACATGATCCCAACTCCAAATCATAATATTGAATCGACCTCGACCACAACCACGACCTGTGTCTCTGCAAGTTCTGTTTATCCTCACTTACAAATTACTTCAGGCACCACTATGCTCGATGCATCGATATCACAAAGTCGACCACCTCCTGCCACGTCAGCCCTCGGGCTACTACTCCAATCTACCAAGTTCAAGGAAATGATGGAAATGACCTTAGCGGCCGAGTGCCCGCCCGCACCGGTTGAATTACCCGACCCGGGCCCACCACAAAGTAGTAGCTTCCCTGAGGATATAAAAACTTATTTTGATACTCAAGAATTTGGTCATGGCCAAGGAGAAGATATGATGTTTAATGAGATCAATTCCTTCATGCAACCCCTTTTTAAATTTGATTATGATGCTTAAGTAGTAGTCAAGATAAATTGATATATATAGGAGTATAATTTTTTTTTTTCTATGAATAATTTTTATATATTGTTGAGGAGATATAATGGGAAATTCTTACATAGGAAGTGTTTACTAGCTCTAGCCTCTAGGTTAATTATTGTGGACACTTCCTATTTAAGTATTTTTCAAATATGATTTAGGGTATTGTTGATCAGGAGAATTTGTATTGATTATTGGAGAATATTGTTTGTAGATAGATGAAATAAATTATGTACTACTCTTCAACAATAGTATTTATGTATGCTGTTCTATTATCTTTTTAATAATAAATGGTTGTGGTTTCTTCCTCGTGTCTCGTTTATGTTACTTGATATATATGTTTATGTTTAGACTATTGATTATTCTATGTCATTTTCTTAGAATTAAGTTAAACTGATATGTCTGGTGGCAGAAAGGAATTTGACATTGATCTCTACCTCGTATATTAATAACCAAATTACTACGAATCTTTCTTTTTCTCTTAAAAAAAAAGGTTGTTTCGAAAAGCAAAACCACAGAATATTGAGTTATTAACTTGAACCAACATTAAATCAATTATTAGTTTTCAAATAGAGTATTACTTTTAAAACATGAACACCCTAATACTATTTTCGGACAAAATTGTCCTAATTATTACATTGTACTAAGTCATATAAATAATACTCCTAGTAATGTACAAGTACTTTACTTCACTAGCAAGTATAGACAATGAAGAGAGAAAGAGATAAATTATATTAGTTTACATTAAGCAGAGAAAATTTACTTTAAAAGTTACTAATAATTTAACAAGTAGAATTATACATTGATTAGGTTTCCTTCATTATTCCCTGAAATTGTTTTGCTCTAATTTTATTTTCTAAACATTATCTTAAAAACTTTTATCAAACGTAAACTTTAAGTAGGATTACTGTTTTCTCTTTTTCTAATCCAACTTGCAAATTAAGTGGGATTACCAAAATACTAGTATTAATACACAATATTCCCTCTAGCTACTTAGTTCACAAACCCTAGAATATTGCAATTAGTTCACAAACCCTAAAATATCTCATTGCAATTTATAATTTAATATGGATTCATCAAATTATGAATATGATCCTGAATGGAAGAAAAAATTGCCAATAGGTTTTCATTTCATACCAACAGATGAAGAATTGAATACGTATTTGAAATTTAAGAGTTGTGGTGGTAAAATTCCACATGGGATTTTCACTGATCTTGATATTTATAAACATGAACCACATGAGCTACGTGGTACACTTTCCTAACCCTACCTAGCATTACTTTAATCTTTTTTTTTTACATGCTAATTCATATCAAAATTTCACAACATTGAAGAAGTTTTGAAGCTTTTCTTGAAGAATTATCGTCGTCTTACTATCTGAAATTACTTAAATTTTGTCATGTATTGCATTTTTAGTCTGTTTGAGCTCCATTAGGGTTTACAGGGTTCAACTTTACCCTTCGTTGTAGCTCCACATTAGGGTTTATTGGGTTCAACTTTACCCTTTGTTAGAGCTGCACATTAGGGTTTATAGGGTTCAAATTTACCCTTCGTTGGAGCTCCATTTGGGTTTATAGGGTTCAACTTTACCCTTTGTTGGAGCTCCATTAGGGTTTATAGGGTTCAACTTTACCCTTCGTTGGAGCTCCATTAGGGTTTATTGGGCTCATCGTTGGAGCTCCATTAGGGTTTATTGGGTTCAAGAATATTATGAATGTATATATATATATATATATATGCGCTAATTAATTTGAGTGTTTTTTTTTCTTCTTGTTAGGGCTTGCTGAAAAACATTGGGATGATCGTATGTACTTCTTTACTCTATCAAGAAGGAAGAATGACAGTGGAACAAGACTTGAGAGAAAAACACCAAAAGGTGTTTGGAAAGCTTCACAAGCACGTAAGAACTTATCCAACAACGAAAAATTTGGTGATATCAGGAACAAGGATGTAACAGGAGACGATGTACAAATTGGAACTAAAACATCCCTCGTCTACTGGGAATCGAAAACCACAAAAACGTCTTGGCTTATGTCGGAGTACAGATTTCCTGACCAACTCCATCATCAGCCAGTATCCAATGAGGTACCTAAACTTCTTATTATCATGCTTTCTTTTCGTATACCTCTTTAGGGGGTTCCTCCGAACCCCATGATTAAAATTATTTTTTATGTGATATCCTGGCTCCGCCTCTGCGTATACCTCTTTAATACTAGATTCATGCATGAAGTTAAGTTTCCTCGGGGCTAAGCTAATAAAGCTTTTTTTTTTTCTGCAGATAAAGGATAAGTCGTTTGAGCTAACGCTTAATGTGATCTACTATAATGGCACCAAGAAGAATAATGATGATGACCATGACAAGGGCAAGAAGATAGTTGAGTACTGTAATGATCTTATTCCTCAACCAAATCCGATAAATTTTGATCATGACATTGCAACCACTCCAACAATGCAACCAAGTTTCCATCAAACACCAACACAAAGTTATACTGACGCTGCAGCTACAACTTCAACCAGACAACAAAGTTTTCCTCAACCACTCTGTGGTGTTATGGAAAATGTTGACAATGATTTTCTCCAATTTGATGATGATATTTCTTGCCCCATTCCCAACATTGATTTTCTCGATTTTGATCCATTTGATCAATCGATAAGCCAATATTTCGATTTTGATAACTTTCCTTGTATAAAGGATGAAGACATAATAAGTCACATCCCAATTTCTCAGGATGATCAAACACCATCAAGTGATACCAAAGATCCACAGCTAAAGATGAAGAAAATCAAAATATAGAGACTTAATGTTGTAGATTATTAGGAGTTTTATTCAGTTTTAGATTTGTTTGAACGTACGTAATCATGTATTTATGTTATGTAGTTTTTTTCATGAGAGGCTATGTAAGGTACTTCTTCCGTTTCATAATAAATGAATTGTTAAATTTTGACACGGATTAAGAAAAAAACATTAAAGACATAAATTTAACACAACTTTTCATTTTTACCCCCCCCCCAAAAAAAAAGTTGACCTTGTAATACCTTTTCAAAAGTTAATTGATTGTCAAATCATAAGGGTAAATTTGAAAAAAAATTCAATGATTCACTTAATTTGAAACATCAATAAATACCTCAACAATTCAGTTATTCCGAAACAGAGGGAGTAGTAAATTTAGAGTAGATTACCATATGCTGTTGTCCAAATAGCATAGTGAATAGACATGTCATGAAGTACCAAAGCACATTATGATGGAATGAGGACTTTAAATAACAATGCATTTTAGCTTCATAGCCTCATGAGGTTAGGTACACAATGACTCTAAAATAGAGTCCTACTGGAGTTCAACTATTCACAAAATTTAAGCTTATTAAAATTCAAATATATATTATTATATTATATCTAGGACTATGTAAAGTTAGTTTCTTATCAACTAATTAACTCTGTCCGCAAGGGCATGGTTGAGCGGTTGGAGACCTGAATCAAATTTAGGGTCTCAGTTTGCGTTTCAGCCATGAGCTCATCACGCGAAACTTATCTAGCTAGTGCGATTTTGCAAAGTGCATGCACACAATCATATGCTCATTTGTCGCACTAGTAGATGTACGAAGTATATGTGGTTTTATAAAGGTACAATCTTTTTTTCGATCCTTCCTTAAAAGCTCCCATCTTTTACTTCAAACTTGAACTCACAATCTTGCGATTAAAAGTAAGTGATGTTTATTATTCGAACCTTAAATAAGTTGGTGATGCTATAATTAATCCCATAAAATGGATTACCAGGAATTCTTTTATATCCACTTACCATTTGAATATTTTTTTAGAAAGTAATCCAACAAAAATCTCATAGAGTGAAAAGTAACATCACCACAATAAATTGACCGACAATTACAGTATTTATTACTGTCAAATCTAGTCTAACTGCCCCCTAAGTCACGTGACTTCTGTACACGTTTAATTCTGATATCTAATTTTACAGTGTAAAAAAAAAAAATAATAAAATTTCCGTTACGTGAAGAATTCGAATAAGGACTTTACCATAAAGGATCTATTGTACGCATTAAATAGGTATATAAATATCTAATTATAAATATGATAACTACAATGAGTTGTGCGTTTGATAATAAAATCAAAACTCATAAGCTGATAAAACTACAATTTCGTTAATACAATTACAAGAACAAAGAAATTGTGCTAAGTTTTATTGGCATTTACCGATTCAAATATTAAATACTCTATCATCAAGACTCGGATAAAATGAAAGTTGAACTTAAACCTCTCAATTCTTCATTAATCAGTAAGTTACATCCTTAAATGTACTCTCATATTTTTTTTTCTTATTGATTTTCTACTTGGTGTTTGTATACTCATATTAAAATCTAATTAAATTTAATTTGTGCATTGCAACGCTTCCAATAATTTAATTACCAGACAAACTTCCACAATCCTAGGAAAGGTTTTTCAATAAAGCAATATAGGGCCCCACAAAATAAAGAAGCAAAAGTCACTCCCTTATTTGTGGATGTAGAAAACAAAATGCAGTACCCATCTAAAAAAAATTAAAAGAGTTTAATTTATGTCACACCCCTTTTTCGCTCGAGGGATCGAGTCGAAGGTTTTTTCCATTAAAGTGACGATATTGAATAGGGATTAAATTATTTACAGAGTCGCCACTTGGAATTGAGTTTTGGTGTTCCAAGTCACCTTTTTTTTGAATCCCTAATCAAAAGGAAATGACTCTTATTTGGTCTGCGAAAACAGAAAATGGGTAAGGAATTTTGTTGATCGAGGGGAAGGTGTGAGGCACCCCTCGAATCCCGTGGTTCTAGCACGGTCGCTTTTATTGACTTATCTCGACTTAAATTATTTCAATAAATTGTGTTAAGGCCTAAATCGCTCATTTTATATATCTATATAAATAAATCTTCTTAAACAGATTAATCTTATGCTTGGTGAACAAAATTATATATAGGCTAAACAAAACTAATGAAAAGCAAAATAACATAATCACATGATAAAGTTAATTAATAAAGTTATATTTAACAAAATTATCATAACGAAATTAACAACAACAACAAAGAAGAAAAATAAAAAAAATAAAAAATAAAAAAAATCACGTGTTACATTTAACAAAATTTTCATAATTAAACCAACATGAAATATATATATATATATAATCATGCCAGTTTTCTTTTTAAAATTATACTACTGCTTTTTTTTTTTTTTGACCTACTTTGTTATTTCTCAAAATTCCGTTCTTTTGTTTTTTAACTCTCTTGGTCGTTTTTTTTTTTTTTTTTTTTAGAAAACTGCAAATCATTACTCTAAATCCATGACGAAAAATAAAAATAAAAAAAAAAACCTTTATTCTTAACATGTTATGTTTTTCATCTCATTTTTTTTTTGTTCTTGTATGCATGCATTCATGAATCATTAATTGTGATCTTTAACATAATTACATACTAAATGCATGCCAATTAACACAATTTTACGTATTAAAACACAAATAACTTTAAAGATCATTTCATTTAAAATTCAAAATCAATCTAACTAACATTATTTCGAAAACAACATACGAATTACAAATAAAGACGTAAAGCGTGAATTACAAAATAATAATAATAATAATAATAATAATAATAATAATAAATTAAACATACTAAATAATGTATGAAGACATTTAAATAATTCATTCATGATTCCATTTACAACCTTTTCAAAAAAAAATATGAATAAAGGAATCAAACAGAAACCTGTGTAGTAGAATAGAAACAAGAATGCCTTCACTGGAAAACTCAAACGGAACCCGAAATTTAACTCAAATCGTCCCTCTCTCCCTTTTTTTTTTTCCTGCTTTCTTTTCTTTTCTAAATTTTCTATATCTTTGTTTCTAGTTTTTCTCTTGTTTTTCTTTGGTTTTGGGTTTTTTGTTTCCGTTTTTTTCTTCTTTCTTTGTTGTTGCCTTTTTCTTGTCCGTGTGTGTATGTTGTTATATCTCTATTGTACATGTGTGCATGTGTAGTGTTGATATAGGACTTTTTTTTTTTTTGTAGTGGAAACATGGGGGAGGGAAATAAGGATAGTGGGGTTATAAGATTTTTTTTTTTTTTTTTTTGTAGTGGAAACATGGGGGAGGGAAATAAGGATAGTGGGGTTGAGGGGAATTAAAGATGGGTTGAGGTAGTGGTTATATTTTATTGGGTAGGAGGTAAGAGGGAAAGGTAAAAATGAGTAGAAATTAATATTTGGGCGGACAAAATTACGTGTCTACAACATGCCCCCTTTGAATGTAAACACGCAGTGTTTTCAGGCAAAGAAGTAGACAACGAGACAGAATTTTATCCCGACCATTATTCAAAGAAGAAACAGAAGAAAGAAGGACTATCGGGTCTTAAATTTGGACAGCCTACCCACCCAAGTTATGAGGGAATCAAGTCACGGGTATTTCAAAGGTTTGAAAGAGGAGTGGACTATACCGAGTTGGAGAGTCGAGTGAGGTTCCGTCGAGGTTCCGGTCCACAGCTCTGTTATTACATCAAAATGAAAATTAAAAGCTAAAACATAAAGGAAATTACAAGAATCCTATCTATACAGCTTTTGTTGGCTCTTGACACGACTTTTATCACCCTATTCTTCAGGCGGGCTCCTGACTTGCAATTTCTTCCAACTTGTTGCTTGACTTTCATTTCTTCACCCTGTTCTTCAGGCGAGCTCCTGGATTTATAATTCTTTACCCTGTTCTTCAAGCGGGCTCCTGACTTGCAACTTCTTCACCCTGTTTTTCAGGCGGGCTCCTGGACTTTCTTTTCTTTCACCCTGTTCTTCAGGCGGGCTCCTGGATTTTCTTTTCTTCACCCTGTTCTTCAGGCGGGCTCCTGACTTGCAATTTCATCACTTTGTAGCTATGTTTTCAACTTCTTCACCCTGTTCTTCAGGCGGGCTCCTGGACTCACATCAAATTCCCATTCTTCAGGAGGGTCCTGAACATAAAATAAAGTCCCATTCTTCAGGAGGGTCCTGAACATAAAAATAAAATCCCATTCTTCAGGAGGGTCCTGAACAGAAAATAAAGTCCCATTTTCCAGGAGGGTCCTGAACATAAAATAAAATCTCATTTTCCAGGAGGGTCCTGAACATAAAATAAAATCCCATTTTTCAGGAGGGTCCTGAACAGAAAGTAAAGTCCCATGGATGTGCATTTCCAATGGTAGCTGAGTGAAGCGAATTTGCCCATGTTTCAACAAAGAAAATTTGTCAGATAAAACTTAGTGGTAGTTTATGGCATTTGGCTTTCCAGGCATTTGCTCTAGTGTTCATTCCCTTCATTTTGTTTCAGATTGCTGACACTTGCCCCTGCTTTGTCGTGTCATTGACCCAAACTCAGATCATTAGGAGTGACTCCAAAATAACCACAGTATCTCTGCTTTGTCATGCTTCTCAGATAAATCCTTCAAACCTGGGTATTCTCATAAGTTCACAATTATGTCTCTTTCATATACTGACTTTGCCTTGCATTGCGCAATTGAAAAAGTTGGTGGCCAGTTTTGAAATCTTTTCTCGCTTGTTTTGATATGGACTTGACTCAAAAATAAGAGAAAAATGACAATGACTTTTATTTGGACCACTGACTCAAGAAAACAAAATAAAATAAAGAGAAGAAAGAAAAGACAATGAGTGTCCCCATTTCAAACAAAGAAATGACAAATTTTCTAAAAATGACAATCAACTCTAATGATTATGCCGTGCCTTTTGGATTAAGCTACCTGATCTTTCAATCCAACCACTCTACCAAATATTGGTGAGTTAATGGCCTTGAAACTGAATGGTTTCCTTAAGTCAATTGCATTCAGACCTCGTTCGGCTAGCGACGTTTTGAAGGGTCTTTCCCTCAACTCACCCTTGTCTGATGGTGTTTGTGAGGGTTTTTACAAATGAGACTCTCTAATTCTCTTTTCTGTCAACTCACAATCGTCTCACCGTACCCGTGAGGGTTTTCACCAATAAGACTTTTTTTTTCTTTTTCTCTCTCAACTTACTATCGCCTTACGATGCCCGTGAGGGTTTTCACCAATAAGACTCTCTCATTTTGTATTTCTCTCTTGATTCCTTGGGCTGAGGAAGACATGTAGTTCCCAAATACATCAGCATATCCCTTGCATGTTTTGCCTTAACATTCTCAAAGATTGATCTGAAGGTCTTTTCTTTGGTTGTAACTCGGCTTTTGGATAGGGTTAGAAAGAAAGGATGGCATGAGGCCCAAACGACACTTGAAGTGAGTTAGGACTTACAACTTTTGGAATCGACTCAAACAATGAGGATTAACTCATGCCCCAGTTTCTTTTGACTGGGTGATTCTAAATTATTTATTTGGTTGGACCGAGCCCTTCGTAGGGCAGCCTACGTATCTCACCCCCGAGAGAGGAGAATCAGGTCATGCGTAGTTCTGGCAGCTTGCCCTTTTTGCTTTGACCTGATTTTTCTTTTTTCTTTTTTATTCGCTCTTTTCACTTCGCGATTCTTTTTTTTTTAACTCTATTTTCTTGACAATCTTTTTTGGAAACATTTTTTTCTCTTTTTTTTTTTTTAACTTTTGACTTTATCTTTTTTCTTGACACTATTCTTTGAACTTTGCTTACTCTAACTTGATTCCAAAAGAGGGGTATGAAAGAAAATAACACTAAGGCTCAAATGGGGTAAACAAAGGATGACACAGTGTTTCGATAGCAGAATGAAATGCCCTCATCATATCAATCCTTGAGAATGCAAGTATATAGCATGCAATGTGAAAGTACATGACCAATATTGCTTATGACATGTTTTACAACACTAACTTGCCTCGAACATGTTTTCACCTCTTTTTATATACCTGTCAAAGATGCAACTCTACCTTTGTTATGCATCCCTCACATCGAGTTATTATGCTTCTGTGGAGCTGATTATCTTCTTGTTAACCTTGACATAGGGATCACACGTCCACCATTTGACTTAGTTGGGACTTGCCTTTCGATCGATAACCAAGTTGTTCTTGTGATTCTCAAAATAATTGCCTTAACTTGTCACCAAATGTCTCAGCACTCTATCTATTTTCTCATATGCTCTCTTTTTTCTAACTTTAACCCTCCAATTCAATGTTTATGCTTAGACTGGATTTTAAGATCTGGCAGAAAATTCCACTGCATGTCATAACACTAGAGTTAACACAAAATGTACTATGTAAAGAAAACAAACAAACAACACATATTTAAAACACAAAGAAAAATGGGACACTTCATTTAGTTGAAACAAAAGATAGAAGGATTTGAATATAAAAAACAAAAGGACAAAACAAGATAGATCCCGAACTACAACCCTGAGATAGTTCGGATAGCAGAAAATAAAACAAAACAAGCTACCAAACCTCTTCCTAGTAGGGAGAGGGGTGACTTCTTAATTGTTCAGTCCGACATCTTAGCCACTGGTTTGCATATCAGCATGACTAGAGCATTCCTCACTGTCAATGTTCTGCACCATGATTAATTTATCTTGAATCATCTTTTCAATTTCTCTTTTCAAAGCACGACAATCTTCAATACTGTGACCCTGAACATCATAATGATATGCACATCGTGCATTAGGATCAAAACTTCTTGAATGTGGGTCGGGAGTATACCCAAAGAGAGGAGTGATCATGTCCTGTTGTACCAATCTCTGGAATGAACTTGCATACGACTCTCCAATGGGTGTGAATTTATCTCTCGACTTCTGTCTCATTTCATTATTTGGCTTAAATTGAAAACCAGGCCTAGAAGGGCTTCGATATATATTCGGAATTGAAGGATGACTTGGCAGAGTTGGCGCACGCCAGTGTGGGTAAGATGGAGGTTGAACATAAGGTTGCGCATTATACACTTGATATGGAGGTGGGGGAATGGGATATAATGGATTTTGGTAAAGATTCTGTAGAGCTTGGGCATAAACTTGAGTTTGAGCCCGATGGTGTGGTCCTCTTGCCCATGCCTGTTATCCAACTGCAATGACAGATGCATCTTCCACATTTTTCCTTCCTCCCATACTTCCCAAACCTTTATGAATTTCTTGAGTAGTCGCTTTTAATGTTGCAAAACTCACAATGCGACCAGTTTTAATTCCATCCTCTATCATCTCCCCCATTTTGAGGACCTCAACAAATGGCTTGCCTAATCCAGGTAACAAGTGTTGATAATATGTTTCATCCTGCACTTGAATAAACGTCTCTACTATCTTACTTTCTTTCATTGGCGGTTTTACCCTAGCAGCTTGTTCACGCCATCTAATCGCATACTCTCTGAAAGTTTCAGTACTCTTCTTATTCATATTAGTTAAGAATTTCTCGTCAGGAATCAACTCCATATTGTATTGAAATTGTTGCACGTATTCATTAGCCATGTCATCCCAGCTATTCCACTTGTCGATGTCTTGGTCAACAAACCATTCTGAAGCTAGACCTGAAAGACTTTCACCAAAATATGCCATGAGCAACTCTTCCTTCCCTCCAGCGCCCCTTAGCTGGTTGCAATAGCGTCTCAAATGTGCTATAGGATCGCCATGTCCATCATACTTCTCAAACTTCGGCATTTTAAAACCAAGAGAAAGATGTACACCTGGAAACATGCAGAGATCTTTATATGAGACACTTTTGTACCCCCCAAGTCCTTCCAAGTTTTTCATAGTCAGTTCCAAACTTCTCAATTTTCTGGCTATTTCCTCCTGTTCTTCTGTCATAACCGGTTTCTCAGTGTTAGGAGAAAATTCAGGCGGTTGAGGAAAATCGTAAGGAACAGTCGACTTAAATGTGGGCTGGGGAGTGTAATGTTGATCACTAAAAATATTCACTACAGGGTCGCTTGTAGAGTGAGGAAACACAACCGTTGGATGGACACTAAAAGCAGGAGCTTCAGACGAAAGTGGGGCTGCAAAAGCATGAACAGTAGACGAAGCCGAGCATGTGGTAATTTTGTAGTGAGGAGTGAGGAAATGAATATTGGAAGTAGTTGGAAATTGTTGCCCCGGAGTCGATCCTAATGCATGTTGTGGCATATCAACAAAAATGGGAAATTTTGCATGTGACACAGGAGGCAAACTAGAAAGATATTCCAAATTATCAGTGGGAACCGGAGGAGGCGGCAACCCATTAGCCCAAGCTCGATGCATTTCTATTATTTGCCGCCTTAATTTCCGAATCTCTTCATTATCTCCTACATTCTCATTCCCCAAACTCCCTATCTGATTAGTGTCAACTAACTCGGTATCCTTGCCGGCCATAACTTCTTCTGTGACTTGGAGCAATATGGAGGACCAACCAAAATGCCACAAACCAACCACCTTAAACTAACTGGACAAGAGACGGCAAATGGTTAGATTTCAACAGTTTTTCAAAACCCCTCTATTTTTATTTTATTATTTATATTTTTATTTTTCTTTTTGAAAAGATCACCGAACCCAAGAAGGGCGCCTACGTATCTCACCACCGAAAGGAGAGAATCAGGTGTGCGTAGTTCGTGAAGTCGTGCCAAAATGGCTAATTGAACGCTTTTTCTCTTTTTTCTTTCTTTCTTTTTTGAAACTTTAAGAAGGAAAGAAAATAACAAATTGTCAAAAAAGAACTGACAAAATTTTTTTTTACATTTTTAGTCTTAACATCCTTATACAAAATGAAAACTATGATTAACAAAGAAAAAATCTTTTGAATTTTTTTTTTATTTTGAATTTCATGGGAAAATGAAACTTGAAACTATTAAAGAAAAATCTTTTTGAAGTTTTCTTTCAGAGATTATATGAAACACCTACTCTAAATGAAGAGTGAAGAAAATCTTTTTGAATTTTTAGATTTCTGTATAAAAATGAAATCTATGATTACCGGAAAAAAAAATATTTTTGAATTTTTTTTTTATTTTAAATTTCATGCGAAAAAATAAAACCTGAACCTGTTAAAGGGAAATATTTTTTTTGTTATTTTCTTTTAAAGATATGCATGAAATACCTACTCTAAATAAAGAGTGAAGAATTTTTTTTTTTTTTGAATTTTTAAATAAAATCCCCGAACCAACAATGGGCTGCCTACGTATCTCACTTCCCGAAAGAGGAGAATCAGGGGTGCGTAGTTCGTTCAGATTGAACAATTGACGAATTGACTAACAAATTAACCCCAACTTAAGAGACACAATCCAAAACAAACGAATAAATCTTTTAAAACCAAACGCTCAACCAAGACTGACACCACCGATTTTTTTTTATTTTTATTTTTTTATTTTATTTTTTTAAATAAGGTCGTGTCTTGGGAAGGACTTCCTACGTATCTCACAAAGATGTGAGAATCAGACCCTCGTAGTTCATAAAGATTGTAAAAATTGTGTTGCCGTATATCTAAAGAATTTCTTTAAAATAAATAAATAAATAAATTTTCCTTTCAAAAACTGATCAACTAAATTTGAGAATAAATTAATCTCTCGTATTTTTAAAATTGCCTAAAGCCGGTCAACACATAAATAGCCTTCCAAACAAATATCAAAGAGCACGTAGGATGCACATGTTGGCCTTTATAAATTAGGTCACCTGTCCTAGACAGACCCGACCCCTGTGTCGAGTCCCGCTAAGTCAAATGCATATGATGCAAATAAAGCGGTACCTAATAGGGATAACCATATTTTGAGTTTTCAGTTCTTCTAAGTTAAAACCTAATAGGGATAAGTGTCTAGACTGGCTTACCCGAGCGGACACTCGAGCCGGGGAGGGACAACTTGGTCGGTAGCAGGACAACACCGCCTTCGTTGTCGATCCGAACCCCGCCTAACATGTGTGACTATATCCTTCACCAGGTGCCTTGACACTCCGGTTATCTCAAAAAGAAGGTGGGATGCATATGTTGCATTCCCTCTATCCTATTTCAGAGACTCAGAGGGGGTATGCGAGAGAAGACAATTTATAATACAATTCAAATAATATCAAAGCAGTAAATGAGCAACAAGTAGCACATAAGATCAATAAACACATTATAAAATAATTAAAGCAAGTAAAGTCAATATCAAAGCTCGAATTCTTATTTATCCCCAGCAGAGTCGCCAGAGATGTCACACCCTTTTTTTTGCTCGAGGGATCGAGTCGAAGGTTTTTTCCCATTAAAGTGACGATATTGAATAGGGATTAAATTATTTACAGAGTCGCCACTTGGAATTGAGTTTTGGTGTTCCAAGTCACCTTTTTTTTGAATCCCTAATCAAAAGAAAATGACTCTTATTTGGTCTGCGAAAACAGAAAATGGGTAAGGAATTCTGTTGATCGAGGGGAAGGTGTGAGGCACCCCTCGAATCCCGTGGTTCTAGCACGGTCGCTTTTATTGACTTATCTCGACTTAAATTATTTCAATAAATTGTGTTAAGGCCTAAATCGCTCATTTTATATATCTATATAAATAAATCTTCTTAAACAGATTAATCTTATGTTTGGTGAACAAAATTATATATAGGCTAAACAAAACTAATGAAAAGCAAAATAACATAATCACATGATAAAGTTAATTAATAAAGTTATATTTAACAAAATTATCATAACGAAATTAACAACAACAACAAAGAAGAAAAATAAAAAAAAAAAAATAAAAAAATCACGTGTTACATTTAACAAAATTTTCATAATTAAACCAACATGAAATATATATATATAATCATGCCAGTTTTCTTTTTAAAATTATACTACTGCTTTTTTTTCTTTGACCTACTTTGTTATTTCTCAAAATTCCGTTCTTTTGTTTTTTAACTCTCTTGGTCGTTTTTTTTTTTTTTTTTTGAAAACTGCAAATCATTACTCTAAATCCATGACGAAAAATAAAAATAAAAAAAAAAACCTTTATTCTTAACATGTTATGTTTTTCATCTCATTTTTTTTTTGTTCTTGTATGCATGCATTCATGAATCATTAATTGTGATCTTTAACATAATTACATACTAAATGCATGCCAATTAACACAATTTTACGTATTAAAACACAAATAACTTTAAAGATCATTTCATTTAAAATTCAAAATCAATCTAACTAACATTATTTCGAAAACAACATATGAATTACAAATAAAGACGTAAAGCGTGAATTGCAAAATAATAATAA
Organism: Capsicum baccatum var. pendulum; assembly: GCA_030864225.1. Lineage (NCBI taxonomy): Eukaryota > Viridiplantae > Streptophyta > Magnoliopsida > Solanales > Solanaceae > Capsicum > Capsicum baccatum. The sequence continues at coordinate 310,951,763 of CM061552.1, forward strand.
TAATAATAATAATAATAATAATAAAAAATTAAACATACTAAATAATGTATGAAGACATTTAAATAATTCATTCATGATTCCATTTACAACCTTTTCAAAAAAAATATGAATAAAGGAATCAAACAGAAACCTGTGTAGTAGAATAGAAACAAGAATGCCATCACCGAAAAACTCAAACGGAACCCGAAATTTAACTCAAATCGTCCCTCTCTCCCTTTTTTTTTTCCTGCTTTCTTTTCTTTTCTAAATTTTCTATATCTTTGTTTCTAGTTTTTCTCTTGTTTTTCTTTGGTTTTGAGTTTTTTGTTTCCGTTTTTTTCTTCTTTCTTTGTTGTTGCCTTTTTCTTGTCCGTGTGTGTATGTTGTTATATCTCTATTGTGCATGTGTAGTGTTGATATAGAACTTTTTTTTTTTTTTTTTTTTTTTGTAGTGGAAACATGGGGGAGGGAAATAAGAATAGCGGGGTTATAAGATTTTTTTTTTTTTTTTTTTTTTTTTTTTGTAGTGGAAATATGGGGGAGGGAAATAAGGATAGTGGGGTTGAGGGGAATTAAAGATGGGTTGAGGTAGTGGTTATATTTTATTGGGTAGGAGGTAAGAGGGAAAAGTAAAAATGAGTAGAAATTAATATTTGGGCGGACAAAATTACGTGTCTACAATTTATACACATGATAATATTAAAAAGTAAATATTTAAATAATTAATATACTCCCTCCGTCCCATTTTATCCGTTCCAAATTTCCGAAGTTGATGTCCTATTTTAGACAAGATAATTTTTTTTTTCATTATACCCTTAGTCTAATTGATTGCTCCTTATTATTAGCATTCTTGAAAAGTGTTTCAAAGAAGAGTACAATTAAAAATATAAATGGTGTTTTGGTATTAGTCATCCATCAATATTAAAACTAACAATAAGACACAATTAAAAGGGGCAAAATAATAAAGCTACATTATCAATCATTATCTTCTTAATAACTGTGTTATTCTAATTTGAGACGGGTAAAATGAAATAGAAGGAGTATTAAACTTGAATTCTCTCAAAAGCAAATGTGAAAAAACATATAACCTTTTTCTCTTGATGATCTCCTTTTTTTTAAACTTTAGACCACAACACCCTAGTACTTTTTTTGTTGACCTGTCCATTTCCACACATATATATATGTACAAAATTACACAGTAAATTATTTATGTTTATGCGTGTACATTTATGAAATAGTAGTCAAAGTTTACCTAGCTACTATGTTTTGTTTTCATGTACATCTGCATGTCACATCCAAGAATCACCCATGAAGGGTATAGTAACAAAAAATTTATCTTAATAGTTGTGTGTTCTCTTTAATGAAATAAATTTTTAGATATTTCCATGTGCTTAGGTTGATCCATAAATAAAGTTCAAGCTGGAACGTGTTGAAAATATAACTAAATAGTTAATAAGATTGCTTTCTCTAACCGTTTGAGTTTTTAGATGAAATTATCATTCACTTTAACAAAAATCATATATGTTTAAATTTGAAATACAATTATCATCATTCACATGATACCCCAAAGAGAATCTTTTATACTCATAAGAATATTATAACATATTTAAAGTTATATGTTGAACTCCCTTCATTCCATTATGTTGCACCATTGGATCGAATTTAAGGAAAAGAAAAAAAAGGTTTTCATAACTTGTGTGTGACTATAAATAATTTCATTAAATCGTCATGAAATCGAAACAAAAGAGTAGCAATTCTATTATCAATAATCATACAAATGTTATTTTATTTTCTAAGACCAAAAGTTTTAGAATTTCTTTAATTCCGTATTGATTTAAATTATATTCACATAAATTGAAAAATATTGAATATTTTTTTTTCTAATGAATTTTTGAATTGAATGAGAATATCACTGAATAATCATGACATAAAGAAATATAATAATGCTGCATATAATCACATTTATTAATTATTTTACAATGCATTTTTCACTACTAGAACTAGATGGAATATATATATATATATATATATATATATATATATATATATATATATATATATATATATATATATATATAGGTACCGTGAGTGAAAGATTGAGCCATCCCCGCCAATATCACCACCGTCTTCCGCCGCCAGCCGCTAACCACCAACCACCAACCACCAACCACAAATCAAGAATCAATAACACAACAAATAATTAAAGGGAAAAAATGAGTAGGAAGGGGAAAAAAACAAGCCATTTGCATTGGTATTAACTATCACTAGTATTTTTTTACGAGAAGAAGTTGCTCGAATGATAAACAGCCCTCACTTCCAACCTTTAAGTCTCCAAGGTAGCAAGAGGATGGAAGCTCCTAGAGAGGAGTTAAAAAAAAACTATTGTTTTTTCCAAAATGAAAATCTACATGAACCTTCATCATCATGAAGAACATTCCTTTTAGTCTTGCTTGACTAAATTCCAACACCACAAAGAAAAAAAATTGAAAAAAGATTATTGTTGCAACCCATCTTCAAGAACTTGGAAATGTCTTTGCATTTTGTAGGTGCATATATATTTATGTTTGTTCTTTGCTCTCTAACTCCTTTTTACCTTTTTCCCACTTGGTTTCAAAAGGTTAAATAAATAAAAATAGATGCCATAAATGTGTAGTAAAGCACTAGTACTATATATATAGTCCCCTCCCTCTCAATTTACGTGGCATGCACCTTTCAAATTTCGAGATTCAAATAACTCTTTCTTTGATCATAATATTTCATATAAAAATATCTTGAACTGTTGATTATTGTGATGTATAATAGTTTTACATACATTCCAGTTATGTAAATTGTAGTTCATACAATTTTAAAATTTTATGTCGTAATTCATTGTCAAAATTAAATTATTTGACTCAAAATTAAGTTGTACCACATAAATTGATACAACTCATCAGAGGAGGAAAAAAATTAAAGAAGTTTTTTTTTTTTTTTTTTAAAAGAAGCTTAGGAGATATGTAGGACTATTGACCTTTGTGTTTTCATAATGAAGGTGAGGAAATAAACATGAAATAATGAGTTGTTGTCATGTGTACTTGTCCCTTTTCACCTCACACTTCACTATTTTGTACCAAAAGTTCACTTGGCAGTTTTGCTACATTTGCACAAGCAATATCTCTCTTATTTTCTTTCCTTGTTTAGCCATCATAAATAAATATGTAGGCCTTTGGTCATTAAGTTGAGCAATTATTTATAATAATGTTAACAATTTTAGTTTCCACCAATAATGAATATGGTGGAATTCATGTAAGTATTCCTTCATTTTAATTAGCGGTCCAAAATTTGAGTTCCGAGTCTCTAATTATCTTTAATTAGTAGAAGACGTCTTTTTTCTTAAAATAAGATTTTTCGATACGAATCCGAATTAATCTGGATCTAAAATATCGTTTTACAGTTAACTAGAGCAATATTATAGTAAATGCTAAGGAAAAAAGTCAGAAATATATATCTAAGCTTTGATGAAATTTGCTGTAACACGCCTCAGGGCTCTTATGACCCCCTCGACTATTTATTATTGTATTTTTATGGCATATATTTATTCACCTGGATCACAGCATACCCTCACGCGCTTAGCAAGCAGTGATCCATCTGAACAAATATATGTCACAGAAATACGATAATAAATAGTTAAGAAGGATCATAGAACCCTCATAAAATTAAAACGTGTTACAATAAATTTTGCCAAAATTTAGATATATTTCTAACCCTTTTCCCTAAATGCTACTTAATAGAAGTTGTAAATGGTGGAGTATATCTATATTATAGAGTACAAATACTATATCTTTTCAAGAGAGGGGACCTGACTTTACTGACCAAACATGCATCAATTTCAAGGACTGCTTATTATGTATTTAATTAATTACTCTTTTTTGTTTCTGGTCTTAATTATTTCTCGTGACTATAACTAAACAAGAAAATGTACAGCACCCAATCCAAAAATATTTTGTACAATAAAAATAAAAACATTAATAGCGATCTCTCCCTACGTCTCCGATGATCTATCGTGGTATATAATATAGTTTCAAATTATTCTTAATTATATATTTAGAGTGACGATACATCAATGGAATAAATATTTAATGAAGATAAATTATATCTTAAGACAGAAATATACTAAGGAACACAAAAATTGGGTAAAAGTTGGACGAGTTGGTATATATGATTCATTATTTAGCAAATTCCATATTAGATAGAATAGCCGTTCCTCCCCAGGCAATCAAGACAAGTCGAACTGAGTCAATTCTAATGTGAGGATCGTTGGATAAAAAATGGTTATTAATCCCACCAAGATATTTGGATTCTAAATTGATATAAAGTAGTAGCACACAAAGACAAACTTGAAAACAAGAATTAAAGAATATTGGAATCTTAGAAAATTAATTGAATGGAAATGCTTTTGGATTTTTTTTCTTTGCTTTGCATGAAAGTTTCTTAACACTTAAGTTAGCCTACAAATTCCTCCACATTTCTCATTATAACACCCTATTGAAGTCATTGTTTGGCTATCCAAAATTCCATAAATTATCTCAAAGATATACTATTAATTAATAATAATTTAGTCATTAATTATGGCTGATGAAGAACAAAGGAAGCCAACCACCAGAAGAACACCTCTTAGTCAAATAGATGAGGTACTATAATCTTGTCTTTAAAATTTAAATATTGTTGTATCTCGTGACAGAGTCAAATTTTTTACTACGAGGAATGAAAAGATAATTTATACGTTTCAAGAAAATTTAACATATGTACATATATACGTAAAAAGATTTATCTTTTGTTGAAAATGACTTGTTTTCTAATTAATTTCTTGATATTAAATTGCATGAGATTATAATTGTTTGTTGATAGAATTAATAATTTGCATGGGAATGAATGTGTGATTTTTCAGGATAGGGTACATAATATGTTATCTATGATTGAAAGTGAAAGTGAAGATGAGGAAATTACTGCCTCTGATGAAGAATTTCTAGATAGTGAGGTTCAAGGTAATTAATTAATTTACCCTTAATTTTTTCAAAATCATTTGGATAAATTATTCGAAAATTTGAAAATATATATTTTTTTTGTGTGCGCAGATAATTTTGAATTAGAGTTCTACGAAGATGAGTACGACGACGAGGTCTCTCTCTAGCACACATACACACAATAGAATTTGTGTATATCCATATACTTGATTATACGAATACGATACAGATACATATAGATACTATACTATAAAGTTAATTATCATAACTGTGAATATTTTTTCCTTATATAGGATATGGAGGAAGATGATGTTGATCCAGATGAATTATCCTACGAGGTATATAAAATATGGTTATTTTTAATTTATGTATAGTACATGATATTTACTAAAGAAAATAAATATTGTTACAGGAATTAATTGCTTTAGGAGAATTTGTTGGAGTAGAGACCAGAGGCTTATCTGAATCAGAAATTAGCAAATCCTTGCATTCTTCTACATTTCAATCCAATAATTCCAAGACTCTTATTGACAAGTAAGTAGTATGAAAATTATAAATTTCCTAGACCCCGTATATAGTGCGAGCTTGAGTGCATCGAGTTGTCCTTTAAGACGCGATTATTAAGATTTGAACTCGTCACACAACCATTTAAAGGAAAGCGCTTCGTACCAAAATGGCGTTTAGACTGAATAATTTATAATAGAAAGTGAATATTTTTGGATGAATATATAGGTGTGTGGTGTGTCAATTGGAATATGAAGAAGGAGAGAAGCTAGTAGCACTTCCATGTGATCATTCTTACCATTCAAATTGTATTAAAAAATGGCTTCAAATAAAGAAGGTAATTTAATTGCTAATTAAGTTCTCCCATTTACATTTTTTTGCCTATATATATTTTATTGATGTTCACACTTCTCTATATTTTTCTTTACAGGTTTGTCCCATATGTAATGATGAGGTTTCATCCACTACTGTCGTCAAGGATTTATAGCTCTATGAAAATTGTATTAAATCAAATTATTGTATTCAAATCAGTTAAAGATTTATTGAATATGTAAAGGAAAATGCACAAATTTTTCATTAAACATATTCTACTGACATAAATTCTATTTGAATTGAGGTGTATGGCCTTCATATTCTCTATTTATAAATGTATGTCTATTGAGTATCTTTGTATATGAACTTTCACTCTTCTCAGAAAACAAACTACTACTTTCATTTATTCATTTATATAAGTTGTCAATGACGCACTCTTACAACTCCACTAAATTTCATTTTGTCAACGGAAAATCATATTACATAGTAGGTACGTACCTATCAACTACAGAGTAAGTGATATCAAATTGAATAATATTGCAAATCCTTATCAGTGGAAACTTAAAATATTACAGAGTAGGTATCCATCAATGGAAACTTGAAATATATATATATATATATATATATATATATATATATATATATATGAATGTGAAGTTACTTAACTGATTCATTTGTAGATGGTTTTCGACGACAATGTCTACTTTTATTGGGTCATGACCACAGACTTTCTAAACTTTTACCATATATTTTCGTGGAAGAAGAGTTGCTCTAATGTCAAATAATGATGTCGCCTTCTCTAACGTTGTATTTGTTTCCACATAGTGGGGTCTGAGGAGGGTTGAATGTACGCAGTCCATACCACTACCTCTAAAGAAGTAGAAAGACTGTTTTCCGATATATGCTAAGTCATCACCTGCATATATAAATTAATACAAGCTGCTGTTTAGGTCTACTTTCATTGTGATAGATTGATTGGTTGATTTAGTACTAATTTCCTTTCTAGCATCTTGTTTTATTGCCTTGCAGTTGCAAAGTTTTGGTTTGATAATTTACTTTTTCAGCCACAAAAAATGAATCAGAAAAGCTCATTCCTTCCATCCCCAGAAATTATTCAATGGAGTTATGATGTTTTTTTAAGTTTTAGAGGCGAAGATGTACGCAAAACATTTGTTGACCATCTGTACATTGCTCTGCAACTGAAGGGGATCAACACCTTCAAAGATGACGAGAAACTTGAGAGAGGCAAGTCCATTTCACCGGACCTTGTGAGAGCGATCGAAGAATCAAGGATTGCACTGATCGTGTTCTCCAAAAACTATGCAAATTCGACATGGTGTTTAGATGAACTAACAAAGATCATGGAGTGCAACAAACAAAAAGGACAAATTGTCCTTCCGGTGTTCTACGATGTTGATCCATCAACGGTGAGGAAACAAAAGCACAGCTATGGAGAAGCATTTGGCAAACATGAAGATCGTTTCAAGGTGCAAAAATGGAGGGCAGCCCTGGAGGAAGCAGCTAATTTATCTGGATGGGATTTGACAAATACTGCCGATGCGTAAGTATATTATCTTTGTTTAAAGCCAGACTCATCGTGATATGTTAATAAGTTACTCTAAATACTTAATTTGTTTCTACTATCCAATAAACATATGTTTGACTTTTGTGGTATGTAGACATGAAGCTAGAGTCATAAAGAAAATTGTGACAGATATAATGGCTAGATTGGGTGGGCAGAGAGATGCAAGCAATGCTGAAAATCTTGTTGGAATGGAGTCACACATGAACAAAGTATATAAAATGCTTGGTGTCGAGTCTGGTGGAGTTCGCTTCCTTGGAATATTGGGAATGAGCGGAGTGGGGAAGACGACTCTAGCGAGAGTTATTTATGAGAATATTCGAAGTGAATTTGAAGGTGCATGTTTTCTTCATGAAGTCAGGGACCGTTCATCAAAACACGGCCTAGAGAGCTTGCAAGAGATACTTCTTTCTGAAATCCTTGTTGTAAAAAAACTAAGGATCAACAATTCGTTTGAAGGGGCCAATATGCAAAAACTAAGACTACGGTACAAAAAGATTCTTCTTGTTCTTGATGATGTTGATCACACGGATCAGTTAGACGCTTTAGCCAGGGAACGTGAATGGTTTGGTCCCGGAAGTAGAGTCATCATAACAACCAAGGACAAACACTTGCTTGTTAAGTACGAGGTTGAAAAGATATACAGACTGAGAACTTTAAATTACGACGAAAGTTTTCAACTGTTTAAACAACATGCTTTCAAGAAGAACCACCCCACCAAGGAATTTGCTGATCTGTCAGCTCAAGTGATAAAGCATACTGGTGGACTCCCCTTAGCTCTTAAAGTTCTGGGCAGTTTCTTGTATGGAAGAGGTTTGGCAGAATGGACAAGTGAAGTGGAGCGTTTGATACAAATCCCAGAAAATGAAATTTTGAAGAAACTCGAACCAAGTTTCACTGGTCTCCACACTATTGAGCAAAAGATATTCTTAGACATTGCGTGCTTCTTTTCAGGGAAAGAGAAAGATTCAGTGATCAGAATACTTGAGAGTTTTCATTTTAGCCCTGTCATTGGTATAAAAGTTCTCATGGAGAAATCTTTGATCACTATACTAGACGGTCGCATTATAATGCACCAATTGATACAAGAAATGGGCTGGCACATTGTTCGTCGAGAAGCTTCTTACGATCCAAGAATATATAGTAGGTTGTGGAATTGCGAAGATATTTCTCCTGTACTTGAAGGAAATTTGGTATGTAGTTACGATCGTATGACTTATATTATTTTCCCTTTTCTCATCAACCATTAATGTTTTTGCTTGTTAGGGCACTGAAAAGATTGAAGGCATATCATTGCACCTGACTAATGAAGAACAAGTGAATATTAGTCACACGGCTTTCGTGCAGATGGCCAGGCTAAGGTTTCTCAAGTTCCGGAATGCCTATGTTTGCCAGGGCCCTGATTTTCTTCCTGATGAGCTAAGGTGGCTTGATTGGCACGGATATCCTTCCAAAAGTCTGCCAATTAGCTTTCAGGGAAAACAACTCGTTAGTTTGAAATTGAAATATAGCCGCATCATACAACTTTGGAAAACTTCCAAGGTTTGTATCTGCTATAGTTTTTTCCTACTGGTTGGTTGGATCGATTTAAATATAGCTGTTTATTCAATTTACTAACCTAGAGTCTTTCTACTTTGGTCTTTGTGACAGATTCTAGGAAATCTGAAGTACCTTAACCTTGGCCATTCGCAGAAGCTAATAAGGACGCCAGATTTTTCAGGTACCCCTAATCTTGAAAGACTGGTTCTTGAAGAGTGCTCAAGTTTGGTAGAATTCAAATTTTCTCTTGGAGATCTTGGAAAGCTAGTCTTGCTGAACCTGAAGAACTGCAGAAATTTAAAGACCCTACCAAAGAGTTTTCGACTAGAAAAGCTTGAAATTCTCATTCTTTTGGGTTGCTCAAAGCTAAAAAATTTCCCAGAAATAGAAGGGAAAATGCATCGCTTAACAGAACTGTATTTAGGAGCGACTGCTTTGAGTGAACTGCCTTCATCAATTGAGAACCTGTCCGGAGTTAGTGTCATTAGTCTAAGCTGCTGCAAGCGAATTGAGAGTCTTCCTAGCAGTATTCTTAGGTTGAAGTGTCTGAAAACACTTGATGTGTCCGGATGCTCAAAACTTAAAAATTTACCAAATGACTTGGGACATTTAGTTGATTTGGAGGAGCTCCACTGCTCTCACACCGCCATCCGAACAATTCCATCCTCTATTTCACTTCTAAAAAACCTTAAGTGCTTATCTCTCCGTGGATGTAATGCTTTGGGTTCAAGACTAAGTAGCTCAAGCCATGTCCAGAAGTCTATGGGTGTAAATTTTCAGAATTTGTCGGGTCTTTCTTCATTGATCACGCTGGATGTTAGTGACTGCAACATTTCAGACGGAGGCATTTTATGTGATCTTGGATTGTTACAGTCTTTGAAGGAATTGAATCTCGATTGTAACAATTTTTCCAATATTCCAGCTGAAAGCATAAGTGGTCTCACTCGACTTAAAGCCCTTGCATTGGTTGGTTGTAGTAGGCTTGAGAGTTTCCCGGAACTACCTCCAAGTATAAGAGAGCTATATGCTGATGAGTGCACATCTTTGATGAGCATTGATCAATTAACCAAATATCCAATGTTGCATGTTTCCATCACAAATTGTCATCAGCTTGTAAAAAATAAACAGCATGCCTCTATGCTTGATTCCTTGTTGAATCATATGCTCAAGGTAAGCAACTATTTATGCTTCCAAGCTAAACTTTACCCACATGAAAAAACAAAAATGAGTAATAACATAATACTTAACATTCTTTTCATGGCGCGTGCAGGGAGTATATAGGAATCGCAGTTTTAGTTTGTTCATCTCTGGTGTTGAGATTCCCGAGTGGTTTACATACAAGAACTCTGGAAGTGATTCAATCTCAGTGGACTTGCCCAAAAATTGGTACACACCCACATTCAGGGGGTTTGCTATTTGTGTTGTTTATGACCTGATGACTCCTTTCAAAGTTTATCATACCAGATGCCTAAAAACTTTCCAAGGACTTGCGATGTGGTTTAGGACCAAAGGTCATGATGGTGTGTACGATGAATTATCCACATGTGTCGGCGTAATAGGAAGTGAAAAACCTGTGGGTTCAGGTAACACTTTCCTGTCCCTTGTACCACTTTTTCGGCATTTGTCGTTCTACACCTATGGAGATTACAATCCTAATAACTTCATTCAGCTTGAGTTTGGGGTCTGTCTTGAAATTCATAAGGATGTGGTGACCAAAGGTTTGGGAGTGCGCCTATTGTATGAGAACAGTACCCGAAAGATTCAAGAGGAAAACAATTGATGGGCAAAGTTTTCTTCGGGAAATGACATATGAATAGTAGTAAAAGTCATATATCTTCAATTGGCTCATGCTCAAATTTGTTCAAAACTTTATAATTAGTGGATTTTGTTCTTACTGTTTGTTTCATTGTTTTTTTTTTTTGTAAATTAAACAAATACTGTTGTTGATTACCATAGCCAAAAGCTTTTTGATGTTCTCCATCTTCAATGGGAAAACAACTGCCATACTGCTAGATCTGTTCTCCATTCTTTCAACTGCCTGAATCGCTCTGGAGCCGAACAGGATTGGACAAGCGCATGATGAAGTTTGACGCCAATTTAGGTTCTCCATGAAGCTCATCCATCTAATTAAAAACAAATACATTAGCGACAAAATAATGAAACTCACCTTAAGAGCTCTTCGAAATTTTTCACTTAGAACACGAGTGGACAAATCAGGCTATAGCCCTTGCACACCAGTACAGGCTTTCCAGCTCAACTTCTGCACTGGTATTTGAGAAGTTGGTAATTGCTATTCAGAGTCTTCGAAAACTTCCCCATCATCAGAAAGCTCATCAAAAGCTCGAACATCAAGCTGATAGCGGAGGAGTCCTCCAATGCCACCAAAACTTCGGAAAAACTGAGATCCTTCTTTCGACTTGTTGGTGACAAATTCCAGACTGCAACCAAATCTCCTGTACTCGTTAGCAAACCACTCAAGCAGTGACAGCTTTTCCTGAACCTCTAATTCGGCCTTTGCAGCAGGATCATGGAAACGGGCTGGCACATTGTTCGTCGTGAAGCTTTCAATGATCCAAGAATATATAGTAGGTTGTGGAAACAGGAAGACGTTTCTGTGGTACTTGAAAGAAATTCGGTACATATTTGCAAGCATGTGACTTGGTATATTCTTTTCCTTTAAGTTTCTCATCCTCCTTCTATCTTCTTGCTTATTAGGGAACTGAAAAGATCGAAGGCATATCGTTGAACTTGACTAGTAAAGAACAAGTGAAGGTTAGTCGCGCGGCTTTCATGCAGATGACCAGACTAAGATTTCTCAAATTCCAAAATGCATATGTTCGCCAGGGTCCTGATTTTCTTCCTGATGAATTGAGGTGGCTTGATTGGCATGGATTTCCTTCAAAAAGTCTGCCAATTAGCTTTCAAGGAGAACAACTTGTTGCTTTGAAATTGAAAAGTAGTTGTATTATACAACTTTGGGATACCTATAAGGCTCTAGGAAGGTTGAAGTATATTAACCTTAGACATTCACAGAAGCTAGTAAGGACTCCAGATTTTTCGGATACCCCTAATCTTGAAAGACTGGTTTTCGAAGAGTGCACAAGTTTGGTCGAAATCAATTTTTCTGTTGGAGATCTTGGAAGGCTAGTCTTTCTGAACCTGAAGAACTGCAGAAATTTAATGACCCTGCCAGAGATCATTCAATTGGAAAAGCTTGAGGTTTTTATCTTATCAGGCTGCTCAAAACTCAAATCATTTCAAGAAATAGAAGGCAAAATGAATTGTTTAACAGAACTGTATTTGGAAGAGACTGCTTTGAGTGAACTGCCCGCATCAATTGAAAACCTGTCGAGAGTTAGCGTGATAAATCTAAGCTATTGCAAGCGTCTTGAGAGTCTTCCAAGAAGTATTTACAGGTTGAAATGTCTGAAAACACTTGATGTGTCCTGTGCTTGTGTGTTATTAAAATCAAGTTAAAAGTATCATTCACTTTCTGAAAAAACATACAGGTAAAAGCTCAAGTCATTTTGTGCTACTCATGCAGTGCATCCATAGACAATAGAAGATTAGAAATACCAAGAAAAAAGACAGTACGTATATGGTCTATATCTGGTAGCTAGCCTGATTTTCCAAAACATTGGGTTGCAAGCTCTGACGGATCCAGGATTTTGAATTTATTCGTTCCTACAACGACCTGTCATATATTCATGGATACTTAGTAAATTATTGGTTTCACCTGTAACCAACCTTCTAGATATGCACCTAAAGCTGACATATGCAACTTGTCAAGTATCGCGCCATAAAGTTCTAAAATCAAGAGGTAAAACAGAAGTAATGTTGGCAAAGTGCTAAGCAGGAAAACTCAAGATTCATTGGAAATTAAAATTCTTTAGTAGTAAAGTTTGTAGAATAGATAAAGAAAGAAGTTACAGCACAGAACAATACTTCTTTGAATTTAAAGGAAGATTGAGGCATATACAATATGATGGACTTGAAAAACCTAAAAAGAAGAACAAAAGAAACTTTCTACAGAAGAAAATAATATTATACTAGTAAAAGGCAAAACATGCGTCTTTTTTGGACTCTAGTGTTCGAGCCAACTTGCACACACCACGACTATTCCATGGGATAACTACTACTTCCCAACAACACAAATACCGGATAACTCTATCCATGAAAACTTGAACGGGATATATAGAAATCATCTCTAGCGTTTTGACATCTAATAATTCTAAGTGAGTCTAAAGAACAGAACAATGCTTCCTTGAATTTCAAGGAGGATTTGGGGCATATACAATACGATGGACTTGTAAAACCTAAAAAGAAAGAATAAGATAAACTATCTAAGAAACAAAAAATAATATAGTACAAGTAGAAGGCAAAAACAACTGTTTTCTTCTCCTTCCAGCTGAATCACTTCCAACTTATGCTGCTCGAACTCTTTAAAAATGATGCATATTTGGAGGATCCAACAAGGCTGCGACATCAGTTTTGGAGATTCTAGTAACATAGTCTCCAACTCAATATGACTGTATCCATTTACATCTTATCTTAATTCATATCCCTTTTGCCTATCCAATATTGCATAGAAGTTGCAAAAGGACTAAAAGAAGTCAAGTTTCTTCAGAAAAAATATGTGGACATGATTTCCATTTACCAGTTTCTCTAGCTTCCCAGTATCCTCCTCTATACTCATATATATCACTACCTTTTGGCTTTCTAAACCACCTTGGTTTCCAGCCTTTTTCCTGCATTTGTGATGCCTGCATGACAACAACTTTTATATTATCAGAAGCGCCTTTGATAAATTTTGGTTTGCCATTTAAAGATGATTAATGTTCTCACTCAGTCGTGAAGAGAGCAAAAAAGGAACTATATTGAAGTTGTGCATGAAATGCTTAACTATCAGCTTGTAACTATGACTGATTGATACATTCAATTTAAACCAAAAGACCTAATGAGTCAAAGATAAGATTAGTATTCATGAAACTAGCCAATGTCACCTGGCGTTGCTTCTGTTCTAGGCGTAACTTTTCTGAGTTAGCGATTTCATATTTTCCATTTTCAAGAAATCGTTGATCAGGTCTAAGCCTTGAATCTGTCGGAGGTAACTTTTCCTGTTTACAGAAGTAATGGAAGTAAGCATATGTACTGCAACACAAAAGAAGAGCATAAATAGGTTTTGCATAAACCAGAAGTATCGGTTACAGAAAGGACTATACATTATAGGTACCTCAAGATCTGGAGAGAGCTCATTAAGAGTGATTGCGAAATGTGTAAAGTTGTACTTTGTTTGAAAATTTGATGGTTTGCTCTTCTTCCAAAGCAAAAATGCCATATCTTGGCCTGAATCCATAGATAAATTAGAGTAGTGCAAACTTTCATCCCATTTCCCCAACACAGTTGCTACTGTTTTTCCACTCCTATCTTGTACAACTCCATGAACCTGCTAAAACGACATCGACTAAAAGTTAGCACATCGTTTTGAATTGAATTAGCCGGCATGAAGAAACAAACACCGATTATGTGGAGGTACTGAACCTGGTGTGGATTTCTATTCATAAGGGACTGCTTCTTGAGTTTAACTTTGCAGGAGTAGCCACTGCTTCCTTGGATATGCATCGTACCATAGTGCTCGCAATAGACTTCCCCTAAAACGAGGTTGTAGATGGAAGTTGTTACCTGATAATATACGTTACACAGTTCAGCAAGCATGATAGAAGTGGTCGCAGTGTTTGTCATCACTGTAAAATTACACTTACCTTGCTCCATTGGAATACTTCTCCATCATCGAACTCTAAGTTAAGGACACCAACTGGATCAAGTTGAATTGATGGACCCCAAAATTTACTTTTTAAATTGGTATCTCCCCACATCTTCCAACCGCGGCCTTCACAGTAACATGCAAGAATCAAGGGGTGATGACTTACCTATGTCGAAAAAAAGAGTGTTTCATTGAATGGTAATGTCATTTTGTAGCGAAAACAAGAGTTTAGAAAAATTATAATTCATGCATAGCGTTTAGTTAAAGAATGGTTGTTAACTTGAAATTAAATGATCAAAATATGTTGCTGAAAATCTATGAGATCAGATGCACAGCTGCATGAAGAAAAAACAACTATTTCCTGCTGCTACTAGAGTAGCCAAGTACGTCTCAATAAAATTAGTGGTTTAAATCCAAAATTTAATTAGAGATTTTAAAAATATACATATACATTATAACTAAAATGTTAATGTTGCATTTTTGTTGTTTTTAGCGTAGTATTATATGATACAAAGTACTATTATTGTTTATAATAGTAATGATTGATTCAAGTTAATAAGACGTTAACTATGCGTTTTCAATACATTACATTGGATGTTATTGTAAACATACTATTTATTATTATAAAGATTTGAGTAGTTTAATTCAAAGTTTCAAAATATTTCTATTGAATGATGGTAGTATTTTTTTTTTTTTTTTACGATACTCAATATTGTCAAAAAGAAGAAAATTAACAATTAAATTTTTTTGAGGCCTTGAGATTTTGCGGCCTAAAGCAAACGCTAGAAAGAGTACCTTCTCTGAGATGAAACGCAGTCCCTTGTCGGGGTAATTGGCTTCATATGTCTCACCCAATAATGGATTAAATGGCTTAAATTTTCTACCATCCGTGCAAGCATATCCAGATACAGCAAATGCTGCAACATTAAGCATCCTCATAAGGCCATTTCCCTACAAAAAATCACATCTTAAAAACCAAAGTGGAAAACGTTAGAGTCCAATATAGATCATAGCTTATTCTTACCGTTCTACCCCATTCATATGCTTGATCAAGAAGGTACGAGTACTCAAAATCTTCAAAACATTTCTGCAAAGAAGAGAGGGGTTCGTTGAAGTACACAGGAAGACACACTTTAGTTAGATCCTTCCCGATATTATCTTTGATAATCGACCAAAGGCTAATTCCCTTCTCCTGTTCAACTGGATCGGGCAATTTCTCTCTTCGTTCTACGTAAGGATAGTCACATTCAACAAATCTCATAAAAGTACTAAGACCATCTTCAGATGGATGAACCTCCTCATTATCAGAATCAAAAGATGAGCTATCATCATAACACTTGGCACTTCTCAAGGAACTCGACGAAAGACAATCTTCAGCATCAAAATATAAGTTATCATCAGTTTCCTCCTGCCTATAACGCTCTTCATCCAATCTGCTTGTGTTTCCTCCTGGAAATACCAAATTAGTTAGAGAACTTTTTCAACCTAGTACAGGCAGCAAGTTAAACAAAGCGAAACACGAAAAATGGAAAATGTGAACATGAAAATTAGACCATAACTTTTAAGGTTGCGAAGAACTTATGAAAAAAATACTTCGCTCATCATTACTTAATCGTCAAAACCAATTCCTGTACTACCATTTTCAATGTCGCTTGCTCGAGTATCCAAGTTTTCAAGCATTGCACCTATAACAAGCTCTTAAACCATGCGAACCAGGCAAAGAAAATGAACAGCAATACAATAATGGCTCTAGTTTTACGAAAACTTCATGAAATTAACCTTTCATCTCGCTTTCTCGAGTTGCAGCCTTGTTGATTCTAGTCATATGAATAAAATCACTTGTAAAATATGTCTTCTTTGCTGCAAACAATCCTTCCAACCATATTAACCTATCCTCCTTCGACTCTGCCCTCAATTGCAGCTTCTTCTTCCCATTAAGTATCAAAAACCTCCGATCATCTGAACAACTTCCCATTACTGATGAGTCCTATATAGACATTACTGTTAAATCGAATATCCAACACAAAATCAAAAACAATATTACTAATAAAAACATGATCTTAGCAGACAATGTTGCTAATTAGAACGTACAAATTAAATCCCTTTCTATTAACTTATATGATCACATTCTTATACAACTTCTTAGTCAAAAAAAATTGTGACTTACCAATCCTCCATTTTATGAGGCTCAACCGTCTGTTCCAAAAGATAATGACACGTTTCTATATTTAAAAACTCTAAACTTGTCATATATTTCCCCATAAAGAACATGTTTGTGTGGTTGTATAAATATCATTAATTATACAACACTACCTATTAAGGTTCAAAGGCAGCTCGGTGCACAAAGTATCCCGCATTCACACAGGTCCATATTATGGAAGGGCCGCATCCCAAGGGGTATAATGTAGACAACTTAATCTAATACAAGCAATTAGTGACTGCTTTCACAACTCGAACGTGTTGTCGATCTCACGGAGACAACTCTATCATTGCTCTAAGGCTCGTCTTCAACATTACAAATTAAGGACACTTTTCATATATGTGTCAAACGTCTTTCTTTCTTTAACAAATCCTATTCAAATAAGAACCAAAATTTGATGTTTGAACCTTGTATACCAAAATCTAGAAAGCACAATACGTTTTCAAAGGAACATTATCATATAATTATTCACCTTGAGATGGATTTCACGTGATGGTTTTCGAGGGAGGAATTGAGAAGATGGAGTCGTCGTTTTATATAAGTTGATCAAACGAAATGATTTTTTCCCTATGACTCTAAAGCCATTATTCTCTATTTCTGAATTAAACACAATCTTATTGTGTCCATGAATTTTGTAGTACAAAAGCACACCATCATGAAGAACAAACCAACGCGGCCGCCATCCCTTACCAAAATTTACCCATTTGTATAAAATTCCACAAATTCCATCTCCGGATATTTCAACATTTCTGTTGTTGTGTAGTTTGGAGGAACGTTTTGCTGGAGGATGATGTCGTACAACCACCGTGTTCTTGTCAGCCACGGAGGTCACACAACACAGAAAATGCATCAGTTTTTGCATTAATCGTCAAAAGTATGTTCTTCTGCATGAAAAAAATCTCAACAGACGAAAAAAAATATGATCAAGTTAACTAAAGTTGTTCTATAGGGGAAGTTTGCCGCGAAAATAGGTGATTTTTAAATAATGAACGATTAGGAGTAATTAACTGAATATCCTA
This sequence comes from Capsicum baccatum var. pendulum, assembly GCA_030864225.1. Taxonomy (NCBI): domain Eukaryota; kingdom Viridiplantae; phylum Streptophyta; class Magnoliopsida; order Solanales; family Solanaceae; genus Capsicum; species Capsicum baccatum. Next base: position 310,969,662 of record CM061552.1, read on the forward strand.
ATATCTTGTACTCTTAAATTATTAGTGGTACCAACAAATGCCTCGTAAGAAAAATGTGGTGTTCGTACTAACTTTATTGATTAAAGAGAAAAAATTACGCAATATTTACTAGTACTACTTTATATCAATATGATTATCGGAGAACTCTCTCTAATCAATTTCATTTGTTTTAGTATATATTATGCGTGCGTGCTCTTTTATTTCACAAATGATCATATCATCTTTATAAAAAAATTTATGCATTATAGCAAATCTCTTATAATTATTGTTAATCCATTCAATAATATAACAATCTCTTTTAATTGTTATAATCCTCCTCTCTTGCTTTCGTTCTACACAAACATAACACATTTATTTGGACCCTCTTTTGTGGGTAGGATAAGTGCATCGATTAGTTAAAAATTTACGTAGTTAAGTTAACAGAGCTACTGAGATTCTATAAAAACTCATTCCTTAATAAGAAGCACTATAAAATTGTTCCGAAATACTTTTTCAAGACTAATTTATGAAGTCGTATATTTAATTCTGAAAGAATTTACGGGGCAATTCTCTAAATATAAGAAGAATAAAGGACCATAAAAGATGAAAAAAGAAACTAAAAGTAGCAAATAGTACTTTTAAGAAATTTCAATGGTGGAAAAATTATAAAAAGTTGTTGCCCTAGTTTGTCATAATAAACCCCCTAAACACCCCCAACCCATATGCACACACTTTTCTTTGTTTTCTCTCTTGTTTTTCTCTTAGGTATGTTCTGAATCTCGTAATTTATGAAAAATTTATTGCTATTTTAATGTAAATTCTTGTGATTCAAGATTGAGCTTACTGAATTGTTTTTGTAATTTTTGAAAATTTTATTGCTATTATTGGAAATATGGATCTGTTCAGTTGATTTGGTGTATTTTCATTCGATTTAGATAGGAAGTTGGACACTTTTTTTTCACTATTTTTAAATTGAATTGCTAAATTTGGAAAACAGATTTGTTAAGATTAATCTAAAAGTTGCGTGAAATTTACTTAATCTAAAGTTTGATTAACAAAAATTAGCTTTTTGTATGAATATATGTTGTAAAAAGGTGATTTTTTTGGTGCTTATAGTCCTTGCATATTGGCTATGTAAAATTTCTATTGGATCCAGATAGGAAGTTAGATAATGTTTCACTATTGGTGAAATTGAAAGAGGAAGATAGTGATTCGTCCCGAAAATTAATCTAGTGCTGCGTGAAATTTATTTTTCAGATGTTTGATTTATAAAGAAACAGTTTTTTATATGATAAATATTGTATAAAGGTGTTTTATGGTCCTTGCATATTGTATCTGTAAAGTTTCTAAGTATTTGAGTTTAACTGTATAATATGTTTTAAAGGGCGATAATTCTCAACTGTCATTCATAAGATTTGATATCGGTTATGTAAGAGAGGAAGTCTAATTGTTTCGTAACTTACTTTAGTAGTTCATATGCCTACTCCTTGGAAGAGAAAGTGATTTTTCAATGTTTTATTTCATAATCTAGTAATAGTGATTTGCAACTTCGACGAATCTGTTGTATAATTAAAACCTCAAAAAAGGTGCTCTTATATATTGATGTTACTAGACCTTGATTTGAGCTTATTCTGCGTCTGTTAATCTCTTTCCTGGGGATTGTTGCTTACAGTTACGTATTTATCCTTTGTATTGAAGTGACGTGATTTTTTCGGACAAATCTGCATATAAGCAGGTCTTTTGATTACTGATTCCTTAAGTTGATTTGATACCAAGGAGAAATAAGTTGACCTTTTGAATCCTTTTCATCTGTGATATACAGTAATGTAAATACTCCTGTTTCTGACCTGACTTGTATGGTGAGTATAGATAGATGTTATAGGTGTTTGGTTTGTTTTTAATGTGTGACATTTGTTAAGTCTCATGAAGATTGAAACAGTTGTATCTTGGTTTATTATGTATTCTACCTGTTCCGGAGTTTGCTTATATGTACTATCGATCTGATGATTTTCTGTTTGAACTGCAGTTCTGTATACAATGTCGGACGGTCAGGAGAGTGATAAGAACATTGAAATCTGGAAGATTAAAAAACTTATCAAGGCACTCGAGGCTGCTAGAGGCAATGGAACCAGCATGATTTCACTTATCATGCCTCCACGTGATCAAGTATCTCGTGTTACCAAGATGCTTGGAGATGAGTTTGGAACTGCATCAAATATTAAGAGCAGAGTGAATCGGCAATCTGTGCTTGGTGCAATCACGTCTGCTCAGCAGAGGCTGAAACTCTACAACAAGGTTCCACCGAATGGGCTTGTCCTTTACACCGGAACAATTGTGACTGATGACGGGAAAGAGAAGAAGGTTACAATTGATTTTGAGCCGTTCAAACCCATTAATGCATCACTCTATCTTTGTGATAACAAGTTCCACACGGAAGCCCTGAATGAACTTTTGGAATCTGATGACAAATTTGGATTTATAGTGATGGATGGGAATGGCACTCTTTTTGGGACATTGAGTGGCAACACCCGTGAGGTCCTTCATAAGTTTAGCGTTGATCTTCCCAAAAAACACGGAAGAGGAGGACAATCAGCCTTGCGTTTTGCTCGTCTCCGGATGGAGAAACGACACAACTATGTGAGGAAGACAGCAGAGCTTGCAACCCAATTTTATATAAATCCTGCCACCAGCCAGCCCAATGTCTCCGGCCTGATACTAGCTGGTTCTGCTGACTTTAAAACTGAGCTGAGTCAGTCTGATATGTTTGATCCTCGTCTTCAGGCGAAGATTCTAAATGTGGTTGATGTTTCTTATGGAGGGGAAAATGGTTTCAACCAAGCAATTGAGCTGTCTTCTGAGATCTTAGCCAATGTGAAGTTTATACAAGAGAAGAAATTGATCGGCAAGTACTTTGAAGAGATCAGTCAGGACACAGGGAAGTACGTCTTTGGGGTTGATGATACATTAAAAGTTCTAGAAATGGGTGCTATTGAGACACTTATTGTGTGGGAAAATCTGGATATGACGAGGTATGTGCTGAAAAATAGCAGTTCTGGAGAAATTGTTGTCAAACACTTGAACAAGGACCAGGAGGCTGATCAGAGTAACTTCCGTGATCCTGCTACAAATGCCGAATTAGAGGTTCAGGAAAAGTTGTCACTGCTCGAGTGGTTTGCTAATGAGTACAGGAGATTTGGTTGCAGTCTGGAATTTGTCACCAACAAGTCACAAGAAGGGTCTCAGTTTTGCCGAGGTTTTGGTGGCATTGGAGGACTCCTCCGTTATCAGCTTGATGTTCGAGCTTTTGATGAGCTTTCTGATGATGGGGAAGTTTTCGAAGACTCTGAATAGCAATTACCAACTTCTCAAGTACCAGTGCAGAAGTTGAGCGGAAAAGCCTGTACTGGTGTGCAAGGGCTATCGCCTGATTTGTTCACTCATGTTCTCAGTGAAAAATTTCGAAGAGCTCTTCTGGTGAGTTTCATTATTCTGCCAGCCTATTCTTTGTATGTAATGGTTCAAGAAGCTTGTCACTGATGTATTTGTTTTTAACTAGATGGATGACCTGCATGGAGAACCTAAATTGTCATCAAACTTCCTCATGCGCTCGTTCAGGAAAAGTTGTCACTGCTCCAACCCTGTTCAGTTCCAGAGCGATTCAGGCGGTTGAAAGAATGGAGAACAGATGTAGCAGTGTGGCAATTGTTTTCCCATTGAAGATGGAGAGCATCAAAAACTTTATGTTATGCACTTCTTGGAGGAGTGATGCATATGAATAATGTTATTTATATTTATTTATCTATATATAAAGTATGATTATGACACTGCATGAAGTTTTTATGTTAAAATTTTGATGATAATTTGATGTCATGGGATTTTTTATGAATGTTATGTTGGCGATTTATGTAGACTATACAGGTACTTTATTTGTGGGAGAGTGCTATTCTTCTATTTGGGTGCATTTCTGGGTTTTACCCACTTGTTTTTTAAAAACTCTGCCTAGAAAAAAAAATCTCTTAGACGACTAAAATCACATTCATATTTCTTATTTGTGTTGTCTGTTTTCAAAAGCCAAACTGTCTAGGTAATTCAATTGTTAAAGGTTGGAGTCTTCCCCACCTTACCAGCAGTTATTGTGGCGGTTCTGCAACCGCCACGATACATATGTTTTGAATAGATTCATGTGTCATTTCGTGGCGTAAGAAAACTTTTGAAGGTTGAGAAAGTCTCTGGTATCGTCTCGTCCAAAACCATCTACAACTGAATATATATCTAAGCTTCCATTGATGTGGATTTTCAGTAGTGTTTTATTTGATATCACTGAGTCTTAAGTTGACAGATACCAAATCTCTAATATGATTTTCCCTTAACAAAAATGAAATTAGTGGACTTGTAAGAGGGTGTCATTGACAATCTCAACAAATGAATAAATATCTCATCTATAGAAAATAGGACATGGGCGGAAACGATTAAAAAAAAAAAACACAATTTCCAGTGAGACATTCAGCCTTGCTATTTCAATTTGTGTAGTTAATCCAATTGTTAATAGGAAGGAATCCTCCTTGCCAGCAACTAGAATCATCATTGTATAAGCGCACCGGCCATCTTTCCGGCACTATTCTGGATCACAGATATCATTTTTGTACACAAGAGGTACTCCTAGACCTTTGATTGCCTCCTCAGGCTTATAACAGGTACCAAAATCAAGCTGAATCCAGTCACTAACTCTATTATACCTATCCCCGCAAAGGTACCCGGTCCTCACTGACCTAATTGGTAAATAGCCTAGAAAAGTGTTGTCCAAACCCAAAGGTTTTTCACTTCCTATTCTTCCTAAAAGAAAGCTAACTCCAGAACGCGCACCATCATGACTTGTGAAAGTAAACTTCATCACAGGTCCTTGGAACATTTTAAGGTGCTTTGGACTAATTATGAAATGAGAAGTTATCATATCGAAAACAACACAAATAGCAAACCCCGTGAATGTGGGTGTGTACCAATTCTTGGGCAAGGCCACAGAGATTCTATCTGTCCCCCAGTTTTAGTACGTGAACCACTTGGGGATCTCCACACCAGGGACAAACATTCCAAATCTGTCAAATTTCTTGTATGATCCCTGCATGCACCATCAAAAGGAAAATAAGGAATGTCATTCACCCCAGCTCTATAAAAAGTAGTTTATTTTATGCTTTTCATGTGGGAAGAGTTGTGGCTGGATGCATATATTGTTGTACTTACCTTGAGCATGTGCTTCAATAATGAATCAAGCATGGAGGCGTGACCTTTATTTTCTACAAGTTGATGACATTTTGTGAGTGAAACTTCACATAGCATTGGATATTTGGTTAATTGATCAATGCTCATCAAAGATATGCATTCATCAGCAAATAGCTCTTCTATACTTGGAGGTAGTGCCGGGAAACTCTCAAGCCTCCTACAATCAGCCAATGCAAGAACTTTAAGTCGAGTGAGACGACTTATGCTTGCAGCTGGAATATTTGAAAAATTGTTACCATCGAGATTCAATTCCTCCAAAGACTGTAAGAACCCAAGATCACATAAAATGCCTCCGTCTGAAATGTTGCAGCCACTAACATACAGCGTGATCAATGAGGAAAGACCCGATAAATTCTGAAAATTTACACCCATAGACTTCTGGGCATGGCTTGAGCTACTTACTTGTGAACCCAAAGCATTACATCCACGGAGAGCTAAGTGCTTAAGATTTTTAAGAAGAGTCATAGAGGACGGAATCTTTTGGATGGCTGTGTGAGTGCAGTGGAGCTCCTCTAAACCAACTAAAAGTCCCAAATCATCAGGTAAATTTTCAAGTTTTGAGCATCCAGACACATCAAGTGTTTTCATATACTTCAACCTGAAAATACTGCTGGGTAGACTCTCAAGATGCTTGCAGTAACTTAGACTTATCACACTAACTCCTGAAAGGTTCTCAATTGATGCGGGCAGTTCACTAATAGCAGTCGCTCCCAAATACAGTTCTGATAAACTATGCATTTTCCCATCTATTTCTGGGAATGTTTTCAGTTTTGAGCAGCCCGAAAGAATGAGAATTTCAAGTTTTTCTAGTCGAAAACTCTTTGGTAGGGTCTTTAAATTTCTGCAGTTCACCAGGTTCAGCAAGACAAGCTTTCCGAGATCTCCAACAGAAAATTTGAATTCTACCAAACTTGTGCACTCTTCAAGAACCAGTCTTTCAAGATTAGGGGTGCCTGAAAAATCTGGCATCCTTATTAGCTTCTGCGAATGGCCAAGGTTAAGGTACTTCAGACTTCCTAGAATTTGTCACAAAGACCCAAGTAGAAAGACTTTAGGTTAGTAAATTGAGTAAACCACTATATTTAAATCGATCCAACCAACCAATAGGAAAAAACTAACAAGTTGTTTTCCCTGAAAGCTAATTGGCAGACTTTTGGAAGGATATCCGTGCCAATCAAGCCACCTCAACTCATCAGGAAGAAAATCAGGGCCCTGGCAAACATAGGCATTCTGGAACTTGAGAAACCTTAGCCTGGCCATCTGCACGAAAGCCGTGTGACTAACATTCACTTGTTCGTCAGTAGTCAGGTGCAATGACATGCCTTCGATCTTCTCAGTGCCCTAATAAGCAAAAACATTAAAGGCGGATGACAAAAGGGAAATAATATAAGAAGTCATGTGATCGTAACTACATACCAAGTTTCTTTCAAGTACGGGAGAAATATCTTCGCAATTCCACAACCTACTATATATTCTTGGATCGTAAGAAACTTCTCGACGAACAATGTGCCAGCCCATTTCTTGTATCAATTGGTGCATTGTAATGCGACCGTTAAGTATAGTGATCAAAGATTTCTCCATGAGAACTTTTATACCAATGACGGCTAAAATGAAAACTCTCAAGTATTCTGATCACTGAATCTTTCTTTTTCCCAGAAAAGAAGCATGCAATATCTAGGAATATCTTTTGCTCAATATTGTTTAGTCCATTGAAACCTGATTCGAGTTTTTTCAAGATTTCATCGTTTGGTATTTGTTTCAAACGCTCCACTTCACTTTTCCATTCAGCTAAACTTCTTCCATACAAGAAACTGCCCAGGACTTTAAGAGCTAAGGGGAGTCTGCCAGTATGCTTTACCACTTGAGCTGATGGGTCCTCAAATTCTTTGGTAGGGTGGTTCTTCCTGAAAGCATATTGTTTAAGCAGTTGTAAACTTTTATATTCGTTTAAAGTTTTCATTTTGTATATCTTTTCAGCCTCATACTTAACAAGCAAGTGTTTGTCCTTGGTTGTTATGATGACTCTACTTCCGGGACCAAACCATTCACGTTCCCTGGCTAAAGCGTCTAACTGACCGTGTGATCAACATCATCAAGAACAAGAAGAATCTTTTTGTACCGTAGTCTTAGTTTTTGCATATTGGCCCCTTCAAACGAATTGTTGATCCTTAGTTTTTTTACAACAAGGATTTCAGAAAGAAGTATCTCTTGCAAGCTCTCTAGGCCGTGTTTTGATGAACGGTCCCTGACTTCATGAAGAAAACATGCACCTTCAAATTCACTTCGAATATTCTCATAAATAACTCTCGCTAGAGTCGTCTTCCCCACTCCGCTCATTCCCAATATTCCAAGGAAGCGAACTCCACCAGACTCGACACCAAGCATTTTATATAATTTGTTCATGTGTGACTCCATTCCGACAAGATTTTCAGCATTGCTTGCATGTCTCTGACCACCCAATCTAGCCATTATATCTTTCACAATTTTGTTTATGACTTTAGCTTCATGTTTGCATACCACAAAAGTCGTAAAAATATGTTTATTGGATACTAGAAAGCTTTCTTTATCAAAAAAAAACAAAAAGCTTTTTTTGGTCCTACAAGGATAAGTATCATCTCAGACAACGGTATGTTTGATTAAATTTCAATTAAGTTGGAATTTTCTCTTTCTCAACTTGAACTAAATGAACTTTAATCCCAACAACGGCGGAACAAAATGTACAGCAGAATGCTTTAAAACAAGCTATCCAATATTACTGAAGCCATCCTTTCCACCAACGATCTCCAAGCTTGAAATGAATTGTGAAATATAAGATGTAAAGGTATATCCAAATAAATTCTTCCACAGTCCCACCCAAATTACATATCAAGTAGTACATAATTACATGATCTGTAGTAGCATGGATCTAGTTCTAGTGGCCGGTGATGCAAAATAGAAAACATATTATGTACTTAGAGCAACTTATTAACATTAAACAAAAATAATTGATGTCATGATACTTACGCATCGGCAGTATTTGGCAAATCCCAGCCAGATAAATTAGCTGCTTCCTCCAGGGCTGCCCTCCATTTTTGCACCTTGAAACGATCTTCATGTTTGCCAAATGCTTCTCCATATCTGTGCTTTTGTTTCCTCACCGTTGATGGATCAACATCGTAGAACACCGGAAGGACAATTTGTCCTTTTTGTTTGTTGCACTCCATGATCTTTGTTAATTCATCTAAACACCATGTTGAATTGCATAGTTTTAGAGAATATGATCAAAGCTATCCTTGACTCTTCAATCACTCTCACAAGGTCCGGTGAAATGGACTTGCCTTTCTCAAGTTTCTCGTCATCTTTGAAGGTGTTGATCCCCTTCAGTTGCAGAGCAACGTAGAGATGGTAAACAAATGTTTTGCGTACATCTTCACCCCTAAAACTTAAGAAAACATCGTAACTCCATCGAATAATTTCTGGGGATGGAAGGTATGAGCTTTTTTGATTCATTTTTTTGTGGCTGAAAAAAGTAAATTATCAGACCAAAACTTTGCTATAATTGTTTTAATTGCCAGCAACTGCAAGGCAATAAAGCAAGATGCTAGACAAGGAAATCAGTACTAAACCAATCAATCAATCTATCACAATGAAAGTGGTTATAGGACTCTGAATAACATGTACACCTAAACAGCAGCTTGTATTTATATATGCAGGTGATGCCTTAGCATATGATAACAAATACAACGTTAGAGAAGGCGACATCATTATTTGACATTAGAGCAACTCTTCTTCCACGAAAATATATGTTAAAAGTTGAGAAAGTCTGTGGTCATGACCCAATAAAAGAAGTAGACATTGTCGTCGAAAACCATCTACAAATGAATCTGTTAAGTAACTTCACATTCATATATATATTTTAAGTTTCCATTGATGGATACCTACTTTGTAATATTTTAAGTTCCCACTGATAAGGATTTGCAATATTATTCAATTTGATATCACCAACTCTGTAGTTGATAGGTACGTACCTACTATGTAATATGATTTTCCGTTCACAAAATGAAATTAGTGGACTTGTAAGAGCGTGTCATTGACAGTAGGACATAGGTAGAAACACTTAAGACAGCACAATATTTTCAGTTATACTTTCAGCCTTGCATTTTGCTCATCTCCTACGGATGAAGAAACGACACAACTATGTAAAAAAGACAGCAGAGCTTGCAACCCAATGTTTTGGAAAATCATGCTACCAGATACAGACCATATCAGTACTGTATTTTGGGATTTCTATTCTTCTATTTGTCTCTGGATGCACAGAATGACTTGAGCTTTACCTGTATGTTATACAGAAAGTGAATGATACTCTTAACTTCTACCAATGGCTCTTTTCTTGAATCCAAGAGAAGAAGCTTGAACTACTTCCTTGTAATCCTAAAGCATTACATCCACGAAGAGATAATTGTTTAAGGTTCTTTAACAGAGAAACAGAAGAAGGAATCGTTCGGATGGCTGTGTCAGTGCGGTGGAGCTCCTCCAAACCAATTAAACATCCCAAGTGATCATCTGGTAAATTTTTAAGTTTTGAGCATCCGGAAACATCAAGTATTTTCAGACATTTCAACCTATAAATACTTCTTGGAAGACTCTCAAGACGCTTGCAATAGCTTAGATTTATCACACTAACTCTTGACAGGTTTTCAATTGATGCGGGCAGTTCACTCAAAGCACTCGCTCCCAAATACAGTTCTGTTAAACAATTCATTTTCCCTTCTATTTCTGGAAATGATTTGAGTTTAAAGCAGCCTGATAAGATAAAAACTTCAAGCTTTTCCAATTGAATGCTTTCCGGTAGGGCCTTTAAATTTCTGCAGTTCTTCAGATTCAGAAAGACTAGCCTTCCAAGATCTCCAACAGAAAAATTGATTTCAACCAAACTTGTGCACTCTTCAAGAACCAGTCTTTCAAGATTAGGGGTGCCTGAAAAATCTGGGGTCCTTATTAGCTTCTGTGAATAGCTAAGGTTAATACACTTCAACCTTCCGAGAACCTTATAGGTTTCCCAAAGTTGTATAATGCTACTACTTTTCAATTTCAAAGAAACAAGTTGTTCTCCTTGAAAGCTAATTGGAAGACTTTTCGAAGGATATCCATGCCAATCAAGCCACCTCAATTCATCAGGAAGAAAATCAGGACCCTGGCAAACATATGCATTCCGGAATTTGAGAAATCTTAGTCTGTTCATCTGCATAAAAGCCGCGCGACTAACCTTCACTTGTTCTTTACTAGTCAAGTTCAACGATATGCCTTCGATCTTTTCAGTTCCCTAATAAGCAAGAAGATACAAGGAGGATCAGATACTTAAAGGAAAAGAATATACCAATTCATATGCTTCTAAATACATACCAAATTTCTTTCAAGTACCAGAGAAATATCTTCCTGTTTCCACAACCTACTATACATTTTTGGATCATTGGAAGCTTCGCGACGAACAATGTGCCATCCCATTTCTTGTATCAATTGGTGCATCAAAATTCTACCTTCCGAGATAGTAATCAGAGATTTCTCCATGAGAACTTTTATGCCAATGGCTGATCTAAAATTAAAACTATCGAGTATTCTTATTACTGCATTTTTCTTCTTTCCTGTGAAGAAACACGCAATATCTAAGAATAGCTTTTTCTCCACACTGTTGAGCTTAGTAAAACTTCGTTCAAGTTTCTGCAAGATTTCATTTTCCGGGATTTGCTCTAACCATTCTACTTCACTTGTCCATTCAGCCAAGTCTCTTCCATACAAGTAACTTCCCAAAACTTTCAGAGCCAAGGGTAGTCCAGCAGTACGCTTTATCACTTGAGCTGAAAGATCATCAAAGTCCTTAGCGGGGTAGATCTTCTTGAAAGCATGTTGCTTAAAGAGACGAAAACTTTCATATTCATTTAGTGGTTTCATTCTGTATATCTTTTCCACCTCATGCTTAACTAGCAAGTGTTTGTCTTTGGTAGTTATGATGATTCTACTTCCGGGACCAAACAACTCACACTTTCCAGCTAAAGCGTCTAACTGATCTATGTGATCAACATCATCAAGAACAAGAAGAACCTTTTTGCACTGTAGTCTCTTTCTTTGCAAATTATCTCCTTCATATAAATTGTTGATCCTTAGTTCTTTTAGGACAAGGATCTCCGAAAGAAGTATCTCTTGCAAGCGCTCTAGGCCTTGTTTTGATGAACGGTCTCCAACTTCATGAAGAAAACACGCACCTTCAAATTGACTCCGAATATTATCATAAATGACTCTCGCTAGAGTGGTCTTCCCCACTCCGCCCATTCCTAATATCCCAAGGAAGCGAACTTCATCAGACCCGACCTGAAGCATTTTATACACTTTTTGCAGGTGTAACTCCATTCCAACAAGATCTTCAGCACTGCTTGCATGTGTGTGTACACTCAATTTAGTCATTATATCTTCCACAATTTGCTTTATGACCCTAGCTTCATGCCTGCATACCACAAAGCATGCCTTCGTTTATCAAAAAGTGTTTTTCTTTCGTCCTACAAGGATAAGTAATCTCTCAGACAACTATTTGCTTAAATTTTAGTAATCTCCAACTTGATCTAAATGAAGTACAATATCAAGCCCAAGAAAATGTACAACATAGTGGTTTAAACCTAGTTCTTTAACATTACTGAAACCCGTCCTCTTCATGAATTTCTAATTCCCCCAAAGCTGTTGAGACAGTAATGTTCATTCTTTATATATCACTTTATTTCCAGTAACTATTTTGGATTCCGATAGGGCATACAGAAAGAAATCATGTAGTAACACATGACTTAAGAACGTAAATCTAGATAATTCTAGTTAAAGAAAATGATAAAAGGGTCAAATTTGTTCTTTTATCGCCCTTCGTTGATACTTGTAGTTAGATGTCCAACATTTGGTCTTACTGATGGAAAATATATATGAACAATTATCATGACGAGATTAGTTTGATGATACTTACGCGTTAGCAGTATTTGGCAAATCCCAGCCGGATAAATTAGCTGCTTCCGCTAATGCTGCTCTCCATTTTTGCAACTTGTCATCATTGAAGCGATCTTCATGTTTGCCAAATGCTTCTCCATAGCTATGCTTTTGTTTCCTCACCGTTGATGGATCTATATCATAGAAGACCGGAAGCACAATTTGTCCTTTTCGTTTGTTGCATTCCATGATCTTTGTTAATTCATCTAAACACCATGTTGAATTAGCATAGTTTTTGGAGAATACAATCAGCGCGATCCTTGACTCTTCGATTGCTCTCAGAAGGTCTGGTGAAATGGAATTGCCTCTATCTAGCTTCTCATCATCTTTGAAGGTGTTTATCCCCTTCTGTTGAAGAGCAACATAGAGATGATCAACAAATGTTTTGCGTACATCTTCACCTCTAAAACTTAAGAAAACATCATAGCTCCAATAAGAGTTTTTCTGTGTCATTTTTATGGCTGAGAAAGTAAAAAACTATTCTTTGCTTCAAAGAGGAAAGGATTAATAAATTCTAAGTAATTATTATATAATATAATGCCCCAATAGTTAGTCATCTTCCAGGAAACTGATCAGAAAAAGTGAGAAAGTGAGTCAGCTACAAATGCTTTTTTTAAGCAGACGGAGACAAAGGTTTTGACTACTAAAATAAAGCATCCAACAATTGATTCTTCCCCTAAAATTAAATATTGAATAGTGATTTAAAGGATCAAACTTTAGATAAACTTGATCAAAATTAATCAATGCATATTTAAGGGACTATTTTGAATCTACCCTTAATTATGAGGGACTCTATTTGCCATTTTCTCTATTTTAGAACTTTAATAAAACAAGACCAAAAGCTGGAAAGTTGTGCCATAGCAATTTCAGCAGAAAGAAAAACTTTTGGCTTCCAAACACAATTGCAAAGCTTCTCCATTTATGTATATTTGTTTTTTTTGATCAGATTATGATGTGATTGTTAAATCTATTTATACTAGTAATGATTTTGTGACCTATCAATATTTCAATTGTACTGCAATACTTTAAAGCTTCCCCTGTGATAAAATTTAACTTTGGAACTTGAAATTTCAGCACACAAAAGAAAAGACTGAAGATTTTAGTATATCATGTCAAGCAATTAATCCAATCGGCTTAATTTGTGGTTTTCAAAACATGGATAATTTAGAGTTGTGAACCATGTACACTGTGTTGGAGTACAATTTGGAAGGTCCTATATGACATTGTTTCGATTTGTTGGCATATATTTGTGTTGTTTTCGTGTTGGATTGATAGCCCGTTAGGCCAAACTTTCAAAATCCGCTTAGTCTGAATGGTGCTTTTCGGCAGAAATGCATCTCAAAAAGATACTTTTGAAGAGTAGCAATTTGTGTTTGGCTTATTAATTTTGAATAGCACGAACTTCAAAAGCACTTTTGAGAAAAGATATAAGAATTCTTTTTTCAACGTTAAACAATTCTTTCTTTTCTCTTCTGCATATCTGTTTCTTCGAAAGTATGATACTTCCTCCATAAGGTTCTTTTTGAGTGAATCTCTCTACTTGCTCATGCTTCAATAATATCGTCCAAGTACACAAGACGCATCCCCCAAGCTTTATTCTCGAATTTCCTTAGTGCTGTCGAACATGCCACAATTTCAATCCAGTCATTGGGACAGTAATCCTCGTGATTGTAAGCTGTCAGAAAATGACGAGATGGTACACAGGCAAGGAGAGTGTGGTCTGAGTTCCGAATACTAGTATCACCTCCTTTTATGCCAACAACACTACGTGTACTGCCTTCCTTTCCATCACTTGTTTTGAATTTAAGCATAACCGAAAATCCCTGTGATGGTTGTAGGTAGCCATCATATAGAGCACACCATTCCATACCTTCAAAAACAATACAAAAAGCAAATCCCCAGAAGTTGTCTGTGTACCAATTATTGGGAAGAGTCAGCGTAACATTGTCCCCTAACTTCGTATTTGGAAACCACTTAGGAATCTCCGATCCAGGGATGCAAATGCTGATATCACTGCATAGCACGTATAGTCCCTGCCACATAAATGGAATTCAATATCATTTTCCAATCATTCACCACATTCTCGAGGGAACTGGGAGTACATTCATGAGTCGGGTGATTGCTGGTTAGGGAGTTGATTTGTATAAATTCTTCTACTTTATGTTTTCTTAGTTAGTTAGAAATGCATGTAGGAGGACATCGTAAAGAGTTACTTATTTACCTTGAGCATGTTACTCCATAATGCATCAACCAAGGAAGCATCATGAAATTGATGACATTCACTAAGTGAAAGTCGGCGCAGTGTTGGATATTTTGCTAATTGATTGATACTCCTTAAAGATGTACATTCATCGGCATGAACCTCTTCTATAGCTCCAGGAAGCTCAGGAAAATGCTCAAGCCTACTACAACCAACCAATTGAAGGACCTTTAGTCGAGTGAGACCGCTGATGCTTGCAGCTGAGATATTGGTAAAAGTGTTACCACCAAGATTCAATTCCATCAAAGATGGTAAGAAGCCAAGATTACATAGGATGCCTCCATCTGAAATGCTGCAGTTACCTATATCCAGCATTTTCAATGAACAAAGACCCGATAAATTAGAGAAAGCTAGACCCAAATCTTCTCTCTGTGAAGCGAGAGCATTACAGCGACGTAGAGTTAAGTGCTTAAGGTTTTTTAGAAGGGAAATGGTGGATGGCATCATTTCGATGGGTGTGTCATCACAATGGAGCCCTTCCAAACCAACTAATAACCCCAATTCATCTGGTAGTTTCTTAAGTTTTGAGCACTTGGACACATTAAGTGTTTTAAGACATTCTAACCTAACAATACTCTTTGGAAGGCTCTCAAGATTCTTGCATGAGCTTAGATTTATCAGATTAACTCCTGATAGTTTCTCAACTGATGCGGGTACATCACTCAAAGCAGTCGCTTCCAAATATAGTTCCGATAAACAGTTCATTTCCTCTTCTATTTCTGGGAATACTTTTAGCTTTGAGCAGCCAGATAGAATAAGAACCTCAAGATTTTCCAATCCAATACTCTTTGGTAGGCTCTTTAAATTGACGCAATTCTTCAAATTGAGCAACAAGAGCTTTTTGAGATCTCCAACAGAAAAATTGATTTCTATCAAACTTGTGCACTCTTCAAGAACCAACCTTTCAAGATTAGGGGTACCCGAAAAATCTGGGGTCCTTATTAGCTTATGTGAATGGCTAAGGTTGATGTACTTCAGCTTTCCTAGAACCTGTCACAACAAAACAAAAAGCAAAAAATAAATGAAAATTCAAAAAGCCTAGATTAGTACAAAAAATATAAACCAATGTATCAGAAAAGCCTTTCCAAAGTTAATATAAACCTTGAAGCCTTTCCAAAGTTGTATGATGCGACTATTTTTCAACTTCAAGCTGACGAGTCGTTCTCCCTGGAAATTAATTGGCAGACTTTTTGAAGCATATCCATGCCAAGAAAGCCAGCTCAACTCACCAGGAAGAATATCAGGACCCTGAGAAACATATGCATTCTTGATTTTGAGAAACCTGAGTCTGGTCATCTGCATGAAGGCTGTGACACTAACATTCACTTCTTTGACGTTAGTGAAGTTCAATGACATCCCTTTGATCGTATTTGTGCCCTAATTAGAATGCATAAAGTTAGAGAAAAAAGGAGAAAAGGTAAGGCAATTGATACATATAAACGATAGGCCATGTTATTGCTTTCACTAATTAGTTAGATAGGAAGCCATGCATATTTTCGCAAAGACTTACCAAATTTCTTTCAAGTGCTTGAGAAATATCAGTGTACATCTTAGCCAAGTTCAAAGATATGCCTTCGATCTTTTCTGTGCCCTAGTAGCAACAATGAAGGTGGATATATAAATGATATATATAAAGCTGCAACATATATTAACAATAGGAAGTCATACTTTTGCACGAACGTACCATATTTCTTGCTAGTAGTTGAGAAATGTCTTCGGACTTCCATAACCTACTATATTCTCTTGGATAGTCAGAAGCCTCTCGACGAACAATGTACCAGCCCATTTCTTGTATCAATTGATGCATTATAATCCTACCTTCTGAAATACTAATCAAAGATTTCTCCATGAGAACTTTTACACCAATGACAGGGCTAAATTCAAAACTCTTAAGTATTCTAGTCACTGAATCTTTCTTTTTCCCTGTAAAGAAACATGCAATGTCTAAGAATATCTTTTGCTCGTTACTGTTGAGTCCAGTGAAACTTGGCTCGAGTTTCTTCAAAATTTCATCTTCTGGTATCTGTTTCAACCGTTCCACTTCACTTCTCCATTCAACCAAATCTCTTCCATACAAGAAACTGCCCAGGACTTTCAGAGCCAAGGGGAGTCCAGCAGTATACTTTATCACTTCAGCTGAAAGACGCTCAAATTTTTTGGTAGGGCGGTTCTTCTTGAAAGCATATTGTTTAAAGAGTTGCAAACTTTCCTCTTCATTTAAAGTTCTCATTTTGTACATCTTCTCTACGTCATGTTTAACAAGCAAGTGTTTGTCTTTAGTTGTTATGATGATCCTACTTCCGGGACCAAACCATTCACGCTTCCCAGCTAAAACATCTAAATGATCTATGTGATCAACATCATCAAGAACAAGAAGAACCTTTTTGTACCGTAGTCTATGCTTTTGC
Source organism: Capsicum baccatum var. pendulum (assembly GCA_030864225.1). Taxonomy (NCBI): domain Eukaryota; kingdom Viridiplantae; phylum Streptophyta; class Magnoliopsida; order Solanales; family Solanaceae; genus Capsicum; species Capsicum baccatum. Next base: position 310,986,585 of record CM061552.1, read on the forward strand.
ATATTAACCCCTTCAAATACATTGTTGATCCTTAGATCTTTTATGAAAAGGATCTCAGAAAGAAGTATCTCTTGCAATCGCTCTAGCCCTTGTTTTGCTGAACGATCTCTAACCTCATGAAGAAAACATGCACTCTCAAATTGACTCGAAATATTATCATAGATAACTCTTGCTAGAGTTGTCTTTCCCACTCCGCTCATTCCTAATATTCCAACAAAGTGAACTCCACCAGACCCGACTCCAAGCATTTTATACACTTTCTGCATTTGTGACTCCATTCCAACAAGATTTTTAGCATTGCTCGCATGTCTCTGGCTACCCAATTTAGCCATTATATCTTCCACAATTTCCTTTACGAATCTAGCTTCATGCCTGAACAGGGAATATAACGAAGAATGTCTCAAAATTATGTTTAGTGGCACCGTAAAATCATCATTTATACAATTTAGTGGTTCAAAAACAGTTCTCTAATATTACTGGAACTCGTACTTTTTATGAATTTCTGATTTCGCGGAAGCTGTTAAGACAGTAGTGATGCTATAAAAGCATCAGGTGGAGTAGTGATGTTATAAGAGGAGGACATGTTTCAACTAGAGAGAAGTGTAGTGGCCCTTGTGATGCAAAATAGAAACGAACCAAGAATTTAGAAAGTAATTGAACAATTATCACGATGAGATCACTGGTTTCATGATACTTACGCATTGGCAGCATTTGACAAATCCAAGCCAGATAAATCAGCTGCTTCCTCCAGTGCTGCCCTCCATTTCTGCACCTTGCTACCCTTGAAACGGGCTTCATGATTGCTAAATGCTTCTCCGTAGCTGGTTTTTTGTTTCCTCACTGTCGTTGCATCTACGTCATAGAAGACCGGAAGGACAATTTGTCCTTTCACATTCTTGCATTCCATGATCTTCACTACTTCATCTAAGCACCATTTCGAATCAGCATAATTTTTTGAGAAGACGATCAAAGCTATCCGCGACTCTTCAATTGCTCTGATAAGATCTGGTCCTATCGACTTGCCTTTCTCAAGTTTCTCATCGTCTTTGAAGGTATGAATACCCTTTTGCTGCAGAGCAACATAGAGATGATCAACAAATGTTTTTCGTACATCTTCACCTCTAAAACTTAAGAAAACATCGTAATTCCACCGAGCAGATAGATCAGGGGAAGTAGAGGATGAATAAGAGCTCTTCTCTATCATTTTTGTGGGCTGAACAATTAAAAAGTTGGCTATATATGTCTGTTCTTGCTTCAAACAAGAAGCTGGAGAAGAGGAAAACTACTTTAGGCTAGCAAGCTCATCATATAAATGCTACTTTATGACAATACTTAGCACTGATCGTGCTAAGTATACACAATTTATACCACTAACTCAGATCAAAGCTATTCATGTTACTTTGTCTTCACAATTATAATAGAAACATATATGCACGACAAAAGGTGTGTCATAATGCTGAATATACTAATTGAAATTACTGTAGACAGTCATCTTCCAGCATATTAAAAGTGTATTGAGAATATTATTCATGTTACTACTTTAAAATTGTGCTTGTGGACTCCTAGACTTTGGTGCCATTCACTGAATAAGAAATGAATGACCTGTAATAATAAGAGAATACATTAAATAAATGTTTCTGATTAGATTTATTGAAAACTCCGTTTTGACTCGTCTTCACGTTTGTTTATGCAATGATAAGATTAATTAAAAGGATTGGCACGACTTGAAGTCGTCCTTATTTGCACGTGAAGTCGTAAACTAAATCGAATTCTTCAAAAATACATTAATTTTGTAAGTATTCAATATGCACTCGTCAATATTTTTTAAGAGTATGAGCAACATAATTTATAATTATGCCTGAACATAATATTTTTATTTGCCCTACCACTATAGCTGGTCTTTAGCAAGCCCAAAAATATTTAATCTAGTTGCTTTTGTGGAAGAGAATATGGCTTCTTTTTTATTTTTTTTAATTTAATGAAACGTCCATTTTATTTTATTTTTGCCTCGTAAGCATCATATACTACTATTTTTACGTGATAATACTTATGCATAATATATAATAGAAATTGTTGTCAAACACTTGAACAAGGACCAGGAAGCTGATCAGAGCAACTTCCGTGATCCAGCTACAAATGCCGAATTAGAGGTTCAGGAGAAGTTGTCACTGCTTGAGCGGTTTGCTAATGGGTACAGGAGATTTGGTTGCAGTCTGGAATTTGTCACCAACAAGTCACAAGAAGGGTCTCAGTTTTGCCGAGGTTTTGGTGGCATTGGAGGACTCCTCCGTTATCAGCTTGATGTTCGAGCTTTTGATGATGGGGAAGTTTACGAAGAATCTGAATAGCAATTACCAACTTCTGAAATACCAGTGCAGAAGTTGAGCGGAAAAGCCTGTACTGGTGTGCAAGGGCTATCGCCTGATTTGTCCACTCATATTCTAAGTGAAAAGTTTCGAAGAGCTCTTAAAGGTGAGTTTCATTATTCTGCCAGCCTATTCTTTGTATGTAATGGTTCATGAAGCGTCACTGATGTATTTGTTTTTAACTAGATGGATGAGCTGCATGGAGAACCTAAATTGGCGTCAAACTTCATCATGCGCTTGCCCAATCCAGTTCAGTTCCAGAGCGATTCAGGCGGTTGAAAGTAGCAGTGTGGCAGTTGTTTTCCCATTGAAGATGGAGAAGATCAAAAACTTTATGCAATGCGCTTCTTGGAGGAGTGATGCATATGAATAATGTTATTTACATCTATTTATCTATAGAGTATGATTACGACTCACATAATTTGGGGATTTTTTATGAATGGTATGTTGACGAGATGTGTAGACCATAAAGGTACTCTATTTGTGGGTGGGATTACTTTTCTTCTTTTTGGATGTGAATGACGCATCAACTTGATTTTAAAAACTCATGCCCACTAAAAACTCTTAGATAAAATCACGTATTTATTATTCTCTCCGTCTCAATTTAGGTGAGGTAGTTTGACTTGGTACGGAGTTCAATAAAGAAAGGAAGACTTTGACACGTGTGGTAGTTGTGTTTATCTATTTACGAAAGCAAAATTGTCTAGGTAAATCAATATACTGTTAGTACCAGCAATTAGAATCATCACTGCATATCAACACCCCCACAATCTTCAAGCATTTGCAATTCTTTTTTTTTTTTTTTTTTAATATATAAAAACCTTTTGGATATGGTAATCAACATTTGTTTAATTTACATAAAGAAACAACGAAACAAACAGTAAAGAGCAAAATCCACTAATTATAAAGTTTTGAACAGATTTGAGCATGAGCCAATTGAAGAGACGACTTTTCATATGTCATTTCCTGAAGAAAACTTTTGCCGATCAATACTTTTCCTCTTCAATTCTCATACACTAGATGCACTCCCAAACCTTTGGTCACCGCATCCTTGTGCATACAATCATAGAACCCAATCTCAATCTGAATGAAGTTACTAGGATCCTCAAACTGACTAGACATCACAAGTGGTACAAGGGCCTGCAAAGTGTTACCTGAACCCACAGGTTTTTCACTTCCTATTTGGCCCAAACAACACCATCTCTGACTCACCGAACCATAATGATCTGTGAGCGTAAACCAAAACCAAAATCCTTGGAAATTTTTTAGGCTTCTGTCATAATTATGATGTATGGAAGGAGTCATCATGTCAAAAACAACACAAATAGCAAACCCCCTGAATGTGGGTGTGTGCCAATTTTTGGGCAAGGACACTGAGATTGAATCATTTCCAGAGTTCTTGTATGTAAACCACTCAGGAATCTCCTTACCAGAGATGAGCAAACTAAAACTGTTATCCTGGTATGATCCCTGCACGCGCCATGAAAAGAATGTTATTATGTTACTACTCATTTTATGTGGGTAAAGTTTAGCTTGGAAGCATATATAAATAGTTGCTTACCTTGAGCATATGCTTCAACAATGAATCAAACATAGAGGCATGCCGTTTATATTTTACAAGCTGATGACAATTTGTGAGAGAAACTCTATGCAACATTGGATATTTGGTTAATTGATCAATGCTCATCAAAGATGTGCATTCATCAGCAAATAGCTTTTCTATACCTGGAGGTAGTTCCGGGAAACTCTTAAGCCTCTTACAACCAGACAATGCAAGGATTTTAAGTCCAGTGAGACGACTTATGCTTGCAGCTGGAATATTGGAAAAATTGTTACCGTCGAGATTCAATTTCATCAAAGACGGTAAGAATCCAAGATCACTTAAAATGCCTCCGTCTGAAATGTTGCAGTCACTAAGATCCAGCGTGATCAATGAAGAAAGACCCGACAAATTCTGGACATGGCTTGAGCTACTTACTCGTGAACCCAAACCATTACATCCACAGAAAGATAAGTCGGTAAGGTTTTTTAGAAAAGAAATAGAGGACGGAATTGTTTGGATGGCTGTGTGACTGCAGTGGAGCTTCTGTAAACCAACTGAAAATCCCAAATCATCTGGTAAATTTTTAAATTTTGAGCATCCGGACACATCAAGTGTTTTCAGACACTTCAACTTAAAAATACTGCTAGGAAGACACTCAATTCTCTTGCAGTTTCTTAGATTTATCACACTAACTCCTGACAGGTTCTCCAAGGATGCAGGCAGTTCACTCAAAGCAGTCGCTTCCAAATACAGTTCTGATAAGCGATGCATTTTCCCTTCTATTTCTGGGAATGCTTTCAGTTTTGAGCAGCCTGAAAGGATGAGAATTTCAAACTTTTCTAGTCGAATCCTCTTCGGTAGGGTCTTTAAATTTCTGCAGTTCTTCAGGTTCAGCAAGACTAGCTTTCCAAGATCTCCAACAGAAAATTTGATTTCTATCAAACTTGTGCACTCTTCAAGAACCAGTCTTTCAAGATTAGGGGTGCCTGAAAAATCCGGCGTCCTGATTAGCTTCTGTGAATGGCCGAGGTTAAGGTACTTCATATTTCCTAGAATCTGTCACAAAGACCAAAATAGGTTAGTAGTTTGAATAGATACTACTCTATATTTTTTATGGATCCAACCAACCAGTAGGAAAAACAATAGATAATATAAACCTTAGTGGTTTTCCAAAGTTGTATGATGCGGCTATATTTCAATTTCAAACTAACAAGCTGCTCTCCATCAAAGCTGATTGGTAGACTTTTTGAAGGATATCCGTGCCAATCGAGCCACCTCAACTCATCAGGAAGAAAATTAGGGCCTTGACAAACATATGCACTTCGGAATTTCAGAAACCTTAGGCTGGTCATCTGCATGAAGGCTGTGGGATTAACATTCACTTGTTCTTCATTAGTCAGGTGCAACGAAATACCTTCAATCTTTTCAGTACCCTAATAAGCAAGAATAAAAAAGGAGGATGAGAAAATTAAAGGAGAAGAATATACAAGTCACATGTTTGCAAATACTTACCAAATTTCTTTCAAGTACGGGAGAAATATCTTCGCGCGTCCACAGCCTACTATGTATTCTTGGATTGTAAGAAGCTTCTCGACGAACAATGTGCCAACCCATTTCTTGTATTAATTGGTGCATTATGATGCGACCTTTTAAAATAGTGATCAATGATTTCTCCATGAGAACCTTTATGCCAATGACCGGGCTAAAATGAAAACTCTCAAGTATTCTGGTCACTGAATCTTTCTTCTTCCCTGAGAAGAAGCATGCAATGTCTAAGAATATTTTTTGCTCAATATTGTGGAGACCAGTGAAACTCGTTTCGAGTTTCTTCAAAATTTCATTTTCTGGGATTTGTTTCAAACGCTCCACTTCGCTTGTCCATTCTGCCAAACTTCTTCCACACAAGAAACTGCCCAGGACTTTAAGAGCTAAGGGGAGTCCACCGGTATGCATTATAACTTGAGCTGACAGATCAGCAAATTCCTTGGTGGGGTGGTTCTTCTTGAAAGCATGTTGTTTAAAGAGTTGTAAACTTTCATCGTAATTTAAAGAGCTCATCCTGTATATCCTTTCAGCCTCGTACTTAACAAGCAAGTGTTTGTCTTTTGTCGTAACAATCACTCTGCTTCCGGGACCAAACCATTCACGCTCCCCGGCTAAAGCGTCTAACTGATCCGTGTGATCAACATCATCAAGAAAAAGAAGAATCTTTTTGTACCGTAGTCTTTGTTTTAGCATATTGGCCCCTTCAAATGAATTGTTGATCCTTAGGTCTTTTTCAACAAGGATTTCAGAAAGAAGTATCTCCTGCAAGCGCTCTAGGCCGTGTTTTGATGAACGGTCTCTGACTTCATGAAGAAAACATGCACCTTCAAATTCACTCTGAATATTCTCATAAATAACTCTTGCTAGAGTTGTCTTCCCCACTCCGCTCATTCCCAATATTCCAAGGAAGCGAACTCCACCTGACTCGACACCAAGCATTTTATATACTTTGTTCATGTGTGACTCCATTCCGACAAGATTTTCAGCATTGCTTGCATGTCTCTGACCACCCAATCTAGCCATTATATCTTTCACAATTTTCTTTATGACTCTGGCTTCATGTCTGCATACCACAAAGGTCTTAAACATATGTTTATTGGATAGTAGAAAACTTTGTTTATCAAAAAAATGCCTTTTTTTGGTCCTACAAGGATAAGAAACATCTCAGACAACGGTATGTTGTGCTTAAATTTCAATTAAGCTGGATTTTTCTCGCTCCTAACTTGATCTAAATGAACTGTAATCCCAACAACGGCGGAACAAAATGTACAGCAGAATGGTTTAAAACAAGCTATCCAATATTACTGAACCCATCCTTTCCATCAGCTATCTCCAAGTTTGAAATGAATTTTGAAAGATTAAGATGAAAAAGGTATAGCCAAATAAGTTCTTCCAAAGTCCTACCCAAATTACATATCAAGTAGTACCTAATTACATGATCTGTAGTAGCATGGATCTAGTTCTAGTGGCCGGTGATGCAAAATTAAGTATTTAGAGTAACTTATTAACATATCACGATGAGTTTGGCTTTAAACAAAGATAATATACTTACGCATCGGCAGTATTTGGCAAATCCCAGCCAGATAAATTAGCTGCTTCCTCCAGGGCTGCCCTCCATTTTTGCACCTTGAAACGATCTTCATGTTTGCCAAATGCTTCTCCATAGCTGTGCTTTTGTTTCCTCACCGTTGATGGATCAACATCGTAGAACACCGGAAGGACAATTTGTCCTTTTTGTTTGTTGCATTCCATGATCTTCGTTAATTCATCTAAACACCACATTGAATTAGCATAGTTTTTGGAGAGTACGATCAGCGCAATCCTCGACTCTTCGATCGCTCTCAGAAGGTCTGGTGAAATGGACTTTCCTTTCTCAAGTGTCTCATCATCTTTGAAGGTGTTGATCCCCTTCAGTTGCAGAGCAACGTACAGATGATCAACAAATGTTTTCCGCACATCTTCACCCCTAAAACTTAAGAAAACATCGTAACTCCCATAAGAGTTTTTCTGTGCCATTTTTGTGACTGAGAAAGTAAAAAACTATTCTTGATTGCTTCAAAGAGGAAAGGATTAATAACTTCTAAGTATTATTATATACTATAATACTCCGATAGCTAGTGATCTTCCAGGAAACTGATTAGCAAAAGTGAGAAAGTCAGTCAGCTACAAATGCTTTTTTAAAGCAGATGGAGACTAAAGGTTTTGACTACTAAAATAAAGCATCCAACAATTGATTCTTCCCCTAAAATTAAGGGATCAACTTTAGATAAACTTAAAGGATGAAAATTAATCAATGCATAGGACTATTTTAAAACTACCCTTAAATATAAGGACTGTATTTGTTTTTTTTTTATCAGATTGTGATATGATTGTTAAGTATTGTCAAGTGATTTTGATCTCATTAATAACTTTTGGATTTTCAATACATATAACTTGAACTCTATAATATAACTTTTTTTACGCGATCAGTATAATTTATTCTATTATAATAAATTAATTACTAAACATTTTTTTAATCAGTTACCAGTTTATTTGCCCAACCACTATAGCTGGTCTTTAGCAAGCCCAAAAATATTTAATCTATTTTCTTTTGTGGAAGAGAATATGGCTTCTTTTTTACTATTTCTTTAATTTAATGAAACGTCCATTTTTATTTTTTTTGCCTCGTAGGCCTTTATGTTACGATCATATACTACTATTTTTACGTGATAATACTTATGCATAATGTATAATAGCATGGTTTTCTCTTTCCCTCATCAATTGTTTTAATTAAATTATCCACTCAATCACCGGAGTGTTAGCCAGCCACCAGACGGGATCGGTAGCCATTTGCACCACACTTCCTTACCTTAGCTGGATCTCGCTCGTTCCACCTAAACGGTTGGTATTATTTGCATTCATAGATATATAGCATGCATGATGACATTTATATCTATTTTCTTTATTCATTTTTGGTGAATTGCGCTATAATTGTGATCATTCATGATGATATTCCGAATAATGAATCATAGATATCTTTTTCTTTTTCCCTTTTAATTAATCCTAATAATCTTTGTAGATCAGAGACAGTTGCAAGATTTATTTGATAGGTTTCGAGCACCATCATTTCACTGTTGAAATTATGGATTCGGAATTTGCTACTTGTTAGTAAAATTTTAGTGATTTCGTCACATATATACATATATGTGTTCAATTGAACCCATTAAATATAAGCTCTATCCGCCTCTGCATGCGCTTTTGAATATGCAAAATTGCACGTTTTTACTGTCTATATATATGCATGGAGCTGCTTTTTCATGAATAAAACAGTAGTATGTCAGATACATAATTAATTTTTTGTTTGAATCGTTTGTTTTATCAGTCGTTCCAACTTTGGATCACATTTTTGTTTTGACGCAATGAAAGTGTGTGCATTTGGCTTGAAATGTATCTGTTTTTTGCTGTAGAATCATATTTTCATTCGTAATAACAGCTCCCAATTTTCATGCTAACTTTCACAGAATATTTTCAGGATTTGTTTTGTAATTGAAAGAATCCAGTGAAATTTGTTGCATGTCTTTTTTATAGGTAGTAAGACATTAGTTTGTAGCGTGTTCTGATTACTGCATATGGCGAGAAAAGCTTTTGGAGCTTTAAAAGATTCCACAATGGTGGGGATGGCCAAGGTTAACAGCGAATACAAGGTGAACTATATATATTTTTATATCTACTGTTATACTCTAAATATTGAGTTACTGAAGAATGTCCTTTTCTTCAGAAACTAAATGTTGCTATACTCAAAGCCACAAACCACGTCGAGGTATTGCCAAAGGAGAAGCACGTACGAAGTAAGTTTAGTTTCAACTTTGCACATTACTCATGAACCTTTTGAGTATTTGACTTGGCGTTGTAAGTGCATTTCTTCCTTTTGCAGCTCTTTTCAATGCGATTGCAGGCAACAGACCTCGAGCAGATGTTTGCTATTGCTTACATACTCTTTCCAAGAGGCTCGCCAAAACACATACTTGGCAAGTATGATCCAATGACTCAGTCGAATCATCTTTGTGATTGAGAGTTCATGTGTTCTTTTCTACTGACGGGACTCCTACATTCATTTTTTCTTCAGGTTGCACTAAAAGCTTTAATTGTTATTCATCGTGCTATGAGGGAAGTTGATGTATCATTTCTTCACGAGCTTGTTAATTATAGTGCTCATAGAGGCCATTTGTTAAACCTAACACATTTCAAGGATGATTCGAGCGCAAATGGTACTTATCTCGCTCCTATCATTTTTCTTAATTATCATATGCAACAAATTACTACTAAAATGTGAGAAACTAAACATATGGATTAGTCTGATTTTGACTGATTGTGAAGCATGGGACTATTCTACGTGGATTCGTTTGTATGCTTTATATCTGGAAGAATACCTTGAATGCTACAGCTTGGTGAGATACGATTTTCAGAGAGAACGAAAGGTATTCTATTTGCCTTGAAACAAACTAAGATGCAGTGAGGTCCTTTTCTTGAATTATTTCGGAATCCCTCTGTCCTATTGACACGTATTATTTTATAGTCTGTTTCGTAAATGACACCATACAACTCTAAAACTTCTCATTTTACCGTTAATAACATGCTCTTACGATACTAGAAATGTCACGGTATGAGCACAAACTTTAGTGAAAGATTCTTTTGATATGTCAACGATCAGTCTTTCTTTCATAAACTTGTGTTTTTATATTGTTATGAAATTGTTGTTGATGCTAAACAGAGAATGAAGGAGGTAAACACCCCAACCTTGATACAGACAATACCTTGTTTACAGAAACTGCTCTCTCGCCTTCTCGATTGTCAGGTGATGGATTGATCAATTACTGAATTACCATTTTGAAATACCTTATACAATACATTTTCTCTTCTTTAGATGAATAATGTCTGTCGTATTTTCAGCCAATGGGAGCAGCTCAATATAATTTCTTGATTCAACATGCCCTTTCAATTGTAAGTAATTATCGAATCTACATATGCACCGGTAATTTTATTCCGCTTTGAAGCTTTTCACATTCAAAAATCAACTTACCATTTATGTTTTGTTTAACACAGGTTGCAGCAGAAAGTGCAAGTCTATATGTAGCAATTGCTGATGGGATGCTTAACTTAGTGGACAAGGTACGATATAATCCAAGTGTTTGGTTCACTTATCGGATCTATTTGCAAAGCATTGACTAATAACCTTCTACAGTTTTTCCATATGCAACGTCATGATGCAGTCAGAGCACTTGAAATTTATCGAAGGACAGGAGATCAGGTATGTGCATTTCCTATTTTAAGCTCGACTCATTGTGCATAGTTTGTTTTGACACTTAGAATATGTGTGATTTGCAGGCAGTCAAGTTATCTGAGTTCTTTGAGATATGTAGGAACCTTGATTTTGGACGAGGCCAGAAGTACGTTAAAATAGAAAAGGTGATCCATTTTGACAATCTCCTTTATTCATTCTGGTGTGGTGTCGATTTCTTACTTCAAGAAATTCTTGTTTCCATCCCTCGTTTTATTCTCTCAAATACAAACAAGTGACGACTAACAGATTTCTAAGTTTGTTTGATTATGTTATTTTTCCTCATACACTTTGATATACTAATACTTTTTATTGTTTGGTTATATCTTCTCTAAATAAATAATATAGCCGCCCGATTCGTTCATATCAGCGATGGAAGAGTACTTGACGGATACACCAAAACCTCTAATGATTACATGGAAGCCGGTATGTGTAAAGCATTAATGTGTTGTGTGTGTAATGGAACTTTGTCTAAGGGGAAAAAAGACTTGTTAGAATTTCAAGCTGTCAAGGTAATCAAATTTACGTCAACTACAGCCCTGTTTTGTTTAAATAACAAACAACTTGTCCATTCAACATGAATTTATGATATTTGAATCATGAAAGCTAGCTGGTTAAGAATGGGTGTGATCTTGTAAACATTTTTGTTTCCACATCGATATATAAATCCGTCTCTGCTCACTATTTTCCCTTTTTCTTATGCCAACAGGATGATGATGACAGTAATACCAAGGTCATAGCTGTTCCTGGGTCCAAAATAGAGACCGATCAAGAGCAAGAAACTGAAGTACAAACGAAAGAAGAGAGTAACGCGGAGACTCCACCCCCGCCTCTCATTCCTGACCTTTTAGTAAGGACTTCTTTACCTAATTCGATATATAACTTCTAATGGAAAATGAGAAGATTTCCGAATAGTTAAGCATAGTTCCTTATGAATATTTGTAGTCTTTTGATGAGCCAAGTGAGGATCAATCGGTTGCACCGGAAGACAACAATGCCCTAGCTTTAGTTATTAGTACACCAGGTATATGTTTCTCGTCTTTAGTCTTCTTTATATTACTCCTATTATTTATCAAAGCAGAAGAATCTAAGTTTTCTTCTGAATATGATCATTACATTATATATAGATGAGTTATCAAACTGTTTGAGCAGTTCAGATCAAAGTAGTCAACCTACAGGCTGGGAGTTGGAACTCGTTACAGCATCGAGTTCTAACCAGGTGGCGTCCACAGATACTAAACTGGTTAGCCTTTTATTATACAAGCAGGCTTACTAGAAGGAAACTGTTTTTGTGATTTGCATTATAATAATTAGTGATATCTATCTACTTCTCTGCTAAGTTACCGATATTCATCAATTTAGAAACTTCAGCTTCTCGTTATGTAGACTTAAAAAGTCTCTTAACATGGTTTCTGTGAGGATACTATCTGTGCTATTCCTTTATGCTCGTGGCGCTTTGAAACTTATCCTTTGCCAATGGCGATTATGTTTGAAACGTTTGTTGCTTCCTATTTCCAGATACAGGGGGGTGTACTGGATAGATCAAAGTTGGATAACCTATATGAAACAGCACTGGCAAGCCAGAATATTGTAAATGACCCTTACAATAGGGAAGTTTCATCTAATCCGTTCGAGGTAGCTGATAACTCACAGGATGCATGTTATAGTTCAACCAACTCCGGAACAAACGATGCACAAATGGCTGCTATGGCTCATTACCATGACTACGGTGTTTTCATGCAACAACAGGTTGCCGATATGTCTCATCAATCTCAAGAACAGTTCATGGGACAACAGGAGGCCTTGATGATGCCACAGCAAATGGCTATTGCATCTCTGCAACAGCAAACTGCTGCGATGACTCAACATAATGCTGGAGAGATTCAAGGACCGGAAGCCCAAATTCAAGAAAACATAGCTGATGTGCCTCAACAACAACAACTAGAAGGACCACCAACATTGGTTAATAGTGGCCCAAATCCATTTGGTAATCCTTTCACTGACCAAGATCTTACAACTTATAGTAATCCTTCTCAAGATCAGTCTCATGTATCTCAAAATCAAATCTCACAGTCTAGCTTGATCTAAACTCATTTTGCAAAAAGAAATTGTGGAACTTGTAAATGCATGCAATCCATGGAACGAGTAACGGAGAGGTGAATAGAGGATTTAAAGTTTATTGTTTCTTTTAGCGACCTCAAAATTTCACTGTGAAATATTTAAAAATAGCTTTTGCATTTCTTTTGGACAAAAGTTACGGAATTCACATGAACTGGCGCTAACTCACCCCTGCATGCCTAGAAGGAAGCCAAGCTAGAGTTTTACAAAATGGGAACCAAAGGTGGATCTAGGCTGAGTTATGTGGATTTAACTTAGTCCATTACTTTTGACTTGAGCTATATATATAAGCTTGTACTTATTCAGTCATTCTGACTCGACAAACTCTAGATCCCATGCTTCATATTTGTGTTAGCAGTAATGTAAATAACAATCAAAAAGAGTATTATTTCCAAGAACAAATAGTTTGTTATGCTTAATACCTTTAGCTTGATCAATATATGTAATGTACCTATGCTTTGTTGAATCCAATCATAAATCAAACTGGTGAGTCATTGTCTTCGACCAATGGCGGAGACACATTAAATTCATCAAAAATATTTATATATATATATATATATATATATATATATATATATAGTAGATGTTGAAACCTCTTCGACTAGTCCGTACTTCTAAACTCTTCAATGAAAATTCTTGCTCAATAACTGTTTTCATGAATATCAAAAGAAGAAGAGGGTTGATCCATGACTATCCTCTCACTCACGGCACACGTGCTATACAAGTGTGATATTGACAAATTGATCCACTAGGCCATTTTACTTTATTTACAATCTTTCTTACGTCCATCACGCTAAATTTAGTGAACTTTATATTTATATGTGTTATTCAAAATGTCTATCTTGGAAGGGAGTCTTACAAGTAACAATAAAGTTGCAACGATATGATCAGAAAGTTACGAGTTTAAGTCTTGCAAACAGTCTCTGTAATATAGCTTTTTTTAAAAAAAAAAAAGAATTAAAAATGTCATGGGCCCATCCACCAATATTAGGGGGGAAAGGAGGTGGAAACTACTGAGAGTGTCGGCGGGGAAAATCCAAGAAACATGCTTTCAATCCAGCGGGCCGGCTCAAAACATAAATATAATTCCTCGGTTAATTTTATGTGACATATTTTAACTTGACATAATATTTATATAAAAGAAAACAAATTTAAAATTTATGATCTAAAAATTATTCTTAAATATTTGTGTGATTGTCATTTAATTAAGAATATAAGAAAAAAATTTAAATTATTTTTTTTGAATTATAATAAAATGACATTCTTTTTTGATATGGAGGACTTATCAAAAATAAGATGAGTCACATGGGGTTAGGCCCTCCCACCATTAAACCTGTAGCCGTATTTCACGCAGCTGTCCCCTTCGCCTTAGCTGTCTCCTTATTAAATTCCATTCAACTCAACATCTCACTCTTCTACTTTTACTAGCTAAGCTCCACCAAATATCTGGCATCCAATGTTTTCAAATCCTCACTCTCTCTATGCAAACCAAGCTATTATCTTTTTATATTCCAATTATTTGCTAAAAATGAAAGACTTGGAGTACCAATCAAACTACAAGAGTACTGAAAGATTAAGACATCTAGCATGCTAAGTTTACTTGTATGCTATACAAGTGCAAAAGAATACAATTAAAAAAGTGCAAATGCCATTGATAGAATGAGCAACCTTTTTTTTTTTATCCTTTACAACGAAAGCAAGTAATAGTAACAATATGATACTCAAACAAGGAAGAATAAGGAGTTCAATCTTCTTCACTCCTCCTTCCCCTCAAGAAAAGAATAATATTCTTTTCCTTCCCCCTCTCTTTTTTTTCTTTTTTCTTTCACCTTTCTTTTGGTGATCTTTTACAAAAAAAAAAAAAAAAAAAAAAGAAAGAAATCTAAAATTTCTAAAATAGCCAAATAAAAGAAAAAGAAATTCGACCATTTATTTTACAGACTTTTGTTGACTGTAACCATAATAGGAGAGATACCACCTAACGAATTTTCTCAACCCGGTTTGCAAATCGGTTGTGGGCTTATACCCGAATGCTTTTTGGGCCGAACTGATATTCGCATGCGTAAAGGGAACGTCGCCGTTTCCAGGCATATCCACAATGTGCTTCTTTGCTTTTACCTTCAAATGCTTCTCCAACATACCAACCATCATTGGAACCGTCACGGGCGAAGTATTACCCAAATTAAAGATCCGATAAGGAGCCGGGCCCTTTTTCTTTCCACCGGACCCGGTACTCTTACCCGCTGTATCAAGTGACCCTACACAACCTTTCACTACATCATCAATGTAGGTAAAATCACGGGCCAAGTCGACCCGATTCTTGCCCCGATAAACCGTAATTGGTTTGCCTTGCAAAATATTCCTCGTAAATGAGAAATAAGCCATGTCCGGTCGACCCCACGGCCCGTAAACCGTGAAGAATCTCAACCCGGTAATTGACAACCCGTATATATGATTATACGTATGAGTAATTTCTTCACCAGCTTTCTTTGTTGCAGCGTATAACGAAGCGGGTTGATCAGTCCGATCCGATTCTGAAAATGGTACTTTTTCATTCAACCCGTAAACTGAACTGGAGCTAGCCCATACAACAGCTGGTTGTGGGTTTGCATTTTTACAAGCTTCAAGAAGTGTAACAAGACCAGCAATATTACTATGAACATACGATTGTGGATTTTCCATAGCGTATCTCACACCAGCCTGTGCAGCTAAATGCATAACATGCGTAAACGCAACAATATCAAATAGCTTAACCAACATACGCATGTCATTGATATCACCTTCAACAATGAAAATATTTTGAGAATTCAACAGATTCTTTCTTGCTTTTTTCAACGAAGGGTCGTAGTAATTGTTGAAATTATCAATGCCAACGACGCCATCGCCACGTTTCTTCAATGCGATGGAAACGTGTGATCCAACGAAACCGGCTGCACCGGTAACAAGTACGGACATGCCATTGACACGATGAATTTGTGCAGAATCACGAACTTGTTTCTCCCAATGAAGACTACCCCATGTAGAAGAAAGATACCGGGTACCGGAATCCATGAATGACTGGAAACTCAAATAAGAAGCTGTTAAAGCAATCAAGAATAATGCCCATAAGAACATTGTACTTGTTGAAGCGAAACATCTGTGAAATTGCCGGTTAACAGAGTAATTAACATACGTTTTGTCCTTGAACTTTCCTGGTGTTGATGGAATAAATTCCTCTTCTAATCCCCTCATTTTTTTGCTTTCTTTCTTGAAATGAGGAGAAATGAAAAGGCAAGAAATGGAACAAAAATTGAATCTTTATTTATTGTGAAATTGGATTTTGTGTGTGAAGCTGGGAAGAAGAAGAGGGAATATGTATGGTATATATAGAAAGAAATAGGGATAAACGCGTGAACGCGTTAAAGAGATTTGGAAGAGAGAGGGAGTTTTTCAAGGAGACAGCTAATGCCAAGTACGGTAAATTTAGGAAACTCCATGTTTCCTTTTCTAGAAAGAGATGCGATCCATGGGTAAATATACGTAAATATACCAACTTTGTAATTGGATAATGCTTTATTTTTACGTGGATTTATTTTGGGGGAATTTTATAATAAGTTGCGTATTAGGGTAGAGGTTTATTAGGATGAGAATGATTGTTGTAATCTTTCGCGAGTATTTAAATTGGGAACACATCGAGAAAAAAGGTCCATTTGACACTTATAAACGAAAGCTTTTTCTGTTGTCGGATATGATAGGCGGTGGGGTGAAGTTGCGAAGAAAATGCATTCTTTCCTCAACTTTTCAACATAGGGGGGCTAGCTTGCTTCCATTGATGGCGGGTGGGCAAATATCCAAAGAACACATAGCCGGGAGCGAATAGTGCCTTGTTCTTAGAGTTTTTAAATGTTGTTTGTGATTTTGGGTATATTATTTGGTGATAATCTGGTTATGTTGTTATTATTATTGTTGTATTTTATAATAAGTTGCGGAAATATAGTGATTTAACTAGCACATAATTAACTAGTACAAAATAAAAATAGAAAAGGAAAATAACGAAAGAATTCAATTAGGTTTGATTAAATTCAATCTTCCTAGCAAAAGATAGAAAGTTTTCAATTGTATAAAGAAAAAAAAATATGTACAATATATGCTTATTATATGAATTTGTAACTACGATTCTTATATAGATTCTAATACGTAATTTTAAACCTATAAGAACAAAGATTTTTTAGTTTTACAAATATAATATGTTTACCTTTTCCAAACGTATTAGGACAAAAAATTTGAGGCAGTGGAAAAGGAGTGTTGAATCTCTACTTAAGAAGACATTAATGTAATTGGACCACATTAGAAGGTTAGTCTACGCTCATTTTTATACACTACTATTTTATTAAAAATAAAAAAATACTTAGTTAATAAGTATATGCTCTAATTAAGCAAATTTAATTTGCTAGCCGTAACAAGGGGACACACTAGCTTGGGGTGCAGCCTGCACGTCATTATTAAAAATTTATTGTAATTTAACTATGCTTTGAGAAGGTTCTATGAAGGTCCCATAATCCCAACTATGATATTTTAGAAAATTATTATGCATCAAATTGGTATGTACTAACTTTACTATTAATAAGCCTTTCAAATTTAAACATTTAAAAAGTAGCTGTGTAAACATTTAACAATTACCTCTACCATCATAGAACCTACTCAAAAACCGAAAATTAAGGCTTATATTATAGGAATATCTCTCACACAATAAATATATTTTTCGATTCTCGCTACATGTTATCCTTGGAAAAAAAAAAAATCTCTGAAACAAGTATTTAAAATCAATGTCATCAATTTTGTAAGGTAAAAATTATGAAATTCAACTCTTTGATGAGACGACTAACTTATGCTATTGGATATTCTGGAGTGTTCCATCAACATCCAATCTTGATTAATTAATGAATTAATTATAATTTCGTTATTATGTGTATAATCTCTTTTATAATATAATGATGGATTGAGATCCCGATCTTAGGTGGTTGGAATGGAGATTAATTAAATAAATTTAAGCTTAAGCATAAGCTAATTAGCTGGTTGAATGTGAAATTGGCCTGGTTAGCTAGGGTGTTAGCTTTTAAGCAAATCATTAGTGTGTCTTTTTGACTAATCCAGCACATTCTGTCTGTCTCAAACTCTATATATACATATTGACATTGGGTTCACGTATACCTGTAGGCTGTAAGCAATATGTCTACATGATTAGGCTAAAACTCCTTTCGTTTTATTTTACTTGGTCCTTAGTGACATGCTACGCGAATTAAAACGTGGGATACATATAAATTTTTGCACTTAATGGACGTGGTCTGAAATTAGTACTGATCTGATTAAAGATCACGATTTCAGCTTGATAATCCATACTATATATAGATTTACTTGAAGATGTCTAAGACGTTCAAAAATTAATTTGAATATCCTTTCTTATGAGTTATCTGAGATACAGACCCAAGAAAGCTAGTGAACCAAGGTACAATTAAAATATATATATATGTGTGCAAAATAACTATTTTTAGCGAAAGAAAGAATATTATGGAAATATAAACCACACTTATATTCATCGATTTAAACTTGTATAATACACAAGTGACAACGATACAAAGTAGAACAAGGGACAAATTACGTACTATATATAGGACTTCAAAGTTCAAACTTCATGCATTGTATTTATTTTTTTCATTTCAAACTAGTAAGCTCTTATTTATTTTTTCCTAATAATAATAATGTTACCATCTCATCCAACATAGCTACACGATCCTTACGTATCGAGGAGACATTAAATACACATTAATGACCAGAACCAGACCCAGCTCTTGATCCAGCATATGAGCCTGCTTCTGAACCGGCACCGCTTGATCCACCTCGACCTCCAGAACGAGAACCAGCTCTTGATCCAGCATATGAGCCCGCCTCTGAACCGGCACCACCATTGCCCGATGAACTAGAGCTTGAACTTGAGCTTGAACTAGAACTTGATCTTGAACCTGAGCCTGAACCTGAACCTGCTCCAGCACCGGCCCCTGAACCACTTCCACCTCCTATACCCAAGCCCACCCCAGCACCGACGCCCACTCCTATACCACCACCCAAGTCTAGGCCCAAATCTTTTCGTGCGACCCGACCCTCTGAGTCCACAACAAGAGTTGACAAAACAAGCAAAGCAAGAAAGCCCAAAGCCTTCACCCAAGCCATACTTGACACAATAAAAAGTCCCAAGTGTTCCCTATATTTAGCAAGTAAAGCTCGATTTCTTGTTATGGTTCAACACTATAATTGTAACGCTATTTATAGTCTTACATGCTAGGGTTTTTGTCGGTAAACATTAAAAATTTGAGTTAGTGGGGGACATTGCGTATGAGTATATAGTGATGAGAGTATATATCATATCAATGAAATTAAAAATGGGTAGGACTAAAGTTTGTGGATGAGAAATAAAGTCATGCAATTGAAGAAAGCTTTTTGGACTTGTCATGTGATAGCCATACTATGTACAGGCCATTCCACTACCATAGTGGAGTAGCTACTATATCTTACATTATACATTCTCAAGGTGGAAAACAATACAACACACCAAAAGAAGAGAAATGTGAATAAGGAATTGATAGAAAATTGACATGTGTAATTCATATTCATGAGATGGAGAGCTTATAAAACTGATGAACAAGGGAGAAGTCATCAAAGATTGTAGTGGAATGTCATGCACGTATATTGGTGGGAAAAAGAAATTAAGGGAAGTGGATTTAATATTGTGGATTTAAGTGTGAATATACGAGTTTGTTACAATATAATTAATTATTAAAGTAGATAGTGCTCAATAATGCATATATTACGTTTAGATAAAGATACCTCGAAATGAAGCTATATGTGCATGTAATGTGTCAAAATTAAGTACTTATTCTATTTTTGCAAAGAAGTAACTAAATAACAAACTTAATTAACACTAGAATTTTTCAAATTTAGGGAGGAGTTGCTTGATTAAGTAGTTAGTAGCCTTGTAATAAGTAGATTCAGTTGGATGAATGCTATCAAAGAATATGTATTGTGAAGGATCTGAACACACTGGAGATAGTCTTGTGCATAAAGGTCCTGCTTCAACCAATCCACTTCCACAACACCCTCTTTTTGTTTCCTCAAATCCTGTTCCAATTAATTAACACAAAATATATCTCACATTAATAAGTTAAATCAAAAGAAATAATAGTTTTTTTTCCAGTTATAACATACTTCGTAATGATATTACGAAGAGCGATGACTTAAGATTTATAAATTGAAAGAAGTACTTACCATATTGTTGTGGATTATTGATAAGGTCTGATACAAAATAATAACTGTCTACGTATAAGATTTTGCTTCGAGGAAGATGTGTTTGTAATTGAATTAACAAATGCTCAAGCTTTTGGTTATAAATTTGAGCATCAGCATTTTCTTTATTTATGCATGTTCTAAGAAGTGGAGATTTTGCTGTCATTTGAATTGGAAGGCAGCCAATTGGAGGCAGTCCATTTACTATAATGTTACGACATCCAAAATCGTACAATTCCTGGAAAAAGAAACATATATCACACGTTAGAACAATTAAGTATATTATTGGTCATGACATGTTTTAATCCATTTCGACACCTATGCAAAGGGACAAAAATGGACTTCAGTGACTGTAGAAAGGCTAAGAGTTCACGAACATGCATAGTAAAGAGTGATGGATGTTAGAAGATATGATGTCTAGTTTAGTTTCTTCTTTTCAGCTAGTAACGTGGAACTTTGTTCGCAGACCGAACAATTCTTTTTCTCAATTAACTTTCACATAGCTCATTATCGTATGTGCCGCTTATCTAGAAATTAACCATGTGTCACACATATTATTAGAGTATGTATGTTCAACAAAGTCCATCGACTTCTTTCTATGCATATGCATATTCAACATAGGGGTAAAAACATTAAATTATGCATATTCAACATAGGGGTAAAGCCAGTAAACCTGCCCGTACACGGATAAAAACATTAAATTATTCTCACACGACTAACCTCTGTTTACTCAAAGCACGTTTTGTTGAACCATTGGCTCTAATATTAATTGCCAGGATGAAATACTCTTAATATGATTTGATATTACCCACTTTAAGCCGAAATCCGACCAAGTTTTCTTTTGAGGACTTGCAACATTATATTCACATTTAAGTGACTTTGCTGTTACCCATTATTGAAATTAAAAGAATTTCCATGTACTTGGTCCACAAAAGAAGTTATAAGTACACATGTTAGAAAATGTAATTAGAGTAAATAATGCAGTCTAACCTTGACAAAATTTTGGAGCTTGTCTAACAGAAAATCTTGGTACATACTCAAGCTGAACTGAAGTCTTCTTTTTGGGACATCATAGAAATTAAAAATAAAGTCATTAGTCCCAGCACTAACAATAACCAAAGCACCATTCACTATTCTATCAGCTTCATTCTCTCCTACAACATCTCTAATTTTCCTCAAATACTCCTTGAAATAATCTAACTGTTTCCTCATTGGAATTGCCCCAGAAATAGTACCAGTCAATTCATCAAATCCTGTTCCACCTGATGCAAAGCAAATTCCAGTGAGCAATTCACTTGTTGGTAAATCTGGTTGCATGTATGGTGGAACACCATTTTTCTTAAGTTTTAGATGAATAGCCAATAGGTCTGGTACTAATTTTCCATTGGAAAATCTGCCTGTGGGGATATGGTTTGGGTAATCTTGTCCATAGGGTGGATGATTGCCTTTGGCTATTGTGAGTATGTGGTTGTTATTTCCAGTATCCACTGTGGAATCACCAAATACTAAAATGGATGTGAATTTTGGTATGGCTTGGCTAGTGACCCTAATTATATCAATGTTGCAAAATATCATGAAATATATGAAGACGACAAAGGAAGTTCTTAGTGCCATTTTGGGATGCCAAAAAAGCTTAGATAAAAATGAAGCTTATCTCTGTTGATATATATACACATACATCTAGCTAGAGGTATCTATTTTTTATACATTTTATATGTTGCTACCTCATATTTTTTAGAATCCTTGGCCATTCAGTTTACACTAGCTTCTAAAATTCTGAATAAATCTTGAAACTTGATTAAAAAAAAGGAATAATAATAGGGACTATTTTCAGTGTGAAAACTGTCCTTGCTTCCTTAACTTTATGTGGCAAAATTTTGGAAGTAACTCACTTAAATGTCATTTCTCCACACATCTTTTGTTCTTTTTCTTCCTACGGCGTATCCACATTTTCACATTTGCTCTATCAACTATGTTTCTAGACCTTGCATCATGTCGTTATTGGTAACTGAAGAAGTACACCAAGCGTATGTAGTAATGAATACAAATGTAGAAAAGGAACAATGCACACGACCTACCACGTAGGATTTCCAACCACTTCACTATGTCCTTCACGCCAGGGGCGGATCCAGGATTTTCAGTGAGGGGGTTCAGTAGTACATATACGGACTAGTGGAAGGGGGATCAACCTCTACTATTTATGCATAAAAAAAAAAATACCATATAAAAATAGTATAATTTTTCAACGAAGGGGGTTCGGATGAACCCCCTGGACCCTGTGTAGATCCGCCACTGGTTCACGCAACCTCGAATACAGACTCCATGGTTCAGCGAGTAATCTCTTAACCCTTCTTCAAATGGTAATAACTCCGTTACAACAAACTCCAATGCAATAACTCTATTGCACTAATGACACAGCTAACTCTAACTGAATTAGTACCAAGCTAACCCTAGCTTCTATGTCGACTAACTCTAGATGACACTTACAACGACGAGAGCAGACTAAGAGTACACGTACTATTGATGAACAAGAGGAGTAGGCAAAATGTTTACAAAATACAAAACAAAGACTCAAATACAACAAGAGCTTGACACACAAAAGTCGACTCAGCAGTTCCCTGTTGCAAGTGAGGCTTTGGATGACAAATTGCTTCAAGAGAGATTTGATGTTGTTTGCATATGGAAGCTTAGGTTTTCTTGTTGTAACATGTTGCGTATATATAAGACAAGAACACCTAGGACTTCTCTCATTGACTGAAACAAAAAGTGTTAAAGCTTTGCCACCAACTTTCTACCAAACGTTACTTTTTCCAGTTGTATGCGGACTGAGTGAAAGAGACGTGGACACGATGAACCTGTTCCCTAAGCAGTTGTAATTTTACCATCAAGGTAATCTCCTTGAACCCGGTCCCATGGTTGGTGATTTGTTAATCATCAAAACTAAGGACTTAACAATAACTCATATTTTTTAATGTTCTTTTATAAGTTTTTTCTTACCCCTCCCTAGAAGCTCCCCGCCCTCTTTTTACTCCCTTAGTGACTCGAACTCACAACCTTCGAGTTGGAAGTGAGGGATGCTTACATCCGAACAACTCCTTCATGTCGTTTAACTAATATTTATTGATGATCTATCGAGTTGCCTTTATAGATTACAGCAACTAATTTGTCTTACTTTAAAGATTACAATTGTCACGTCTTATAGAGGATATAGGATGATTAATTGATAGTAAGGGTGTCAAGTGGGACGGCCCGGCCCGGCCCGATTACTTAAACCGGTCCGGTTTGACCCGCCCGATAAGCCCTAGGGCTTTAGGGTTCCGGGTTCCGGGCCGGTTATTTTGTTAAAATGGGCCCGGTTAACCTGGACCGGACCAAGTTCGGCCCAGGCCCGCCGGTTAACCGGCTCGGCTTGGCCCGGAAAATTTAAAAAAAAATAAAAATTTGGAGGTTGGGCCAAACTAGCCGTTGGCCCAACGGCTATATAGCCGTTTTCGTTTGGGCCCATTTAGTTAAAAAAAAAAAAAACTTTAAAAAATACTTTTTAATCCCTCAAAAAAATCTATAAATACCCTACAACTTCAAATCATTTTTCACACAATTTTTCACTCTCTCAAATCTCATTCTCTCTCAAATCTCAATTCTCAATTCTCAAATATTCAATATATTTAATTTCTTAAAGTGTTCACTTTAATTTTTTAATTTTTCGTTTACTACCAAATATTATTAATTTATTATACTAAGTAGCATATGTTTCGTATATATGTGCATATATCTTCTATAGAAGTGTATATTTAACGTATACATGTGTATATGTTTTATAAATTATTACATAAGTATATCTATACATATTGTAATGTATATATAATGTAGTATATTTTATAAGTAGTAGTATATATACATTGAATGGTGCGTATACACGTGTATATATCTCCTATATAAGTGTATATTTAATGTATACATGTGTATATATTTTACAAATTAGTATATAAGTATATCTATATATATTGTAATGTATATATAATTGAATGGTGCGTATACATAGAATAGAGTGTATATATGTGAATAGATCTTCTATACATGTGTATATTTAACGTATACATGTGTATATGTTTTATAAATTAGTATATAACTATACAAATATATATTGTAATGTATATACATAATAGTATATTTCATTTAAAGTATTACATATACATAGAATAGAGTGTATATATGTGAATGGATCTTCTATAGACATGTATATTTAACGTATACATGTGTATATATTTTATAAATTAGTATATAACTATACAAATATATATTGTAATGTATATATATTGTAGTATATCTCATTTAAAGTATTACATATACATAGAATAGAGTGCATATATATGTGAATAGATCTTCTATAGACGTGTATATTTAACGTATACATTACTTTATGTTTTATAAATTAGTATATATATTGTAGTATATACTTTTTTTAAAGTAGTACATATATATTGAATGGTGCGTATATATGTGTATATATCTTCTATGGACGTATATCTTTAAAGTATACAAGTGTATATGTTTTATAAATTAGTATGTAACTATATATATATACATATTGTTGTATATATATATATATATATGTATATTGTAGTATATATTTTATTTAAAGTAGTACATATATATTGAATGGTGCATATAAATGTGTATATATCTTCTAAAGTAGTATATATTTAACATATACATGTGTATATATTTTATAAATTAGTATATATATATATATATATATTGTAGTGTATATATATATGTATTATACTATTATAATATATGTTTTATTTAAAGTCGTACGTATAGTCATATATAATTATATATTGAATGGTGCGTATATATGTGTAATTGTTTATACTTTATATATTTTTTTAAAAATATATATTGTATATTGGAGTGTATATAGTGTATATTGGATTATTTATTTATTTTTTAAACGGGTTTGACCGGTTTTTAACCGGATTTGACCGAATTGGGTTAAGTGGGCCGGGTTAGGGTGGGTTTTAATTTTTTTACTGCTTGGCCCGGCCCGGCCCGGTTAACGTCAAACTCGGCCCTCAACCGGTCGCAACCCGGTTAAAACGAGAGGACCGATTCCGTATTGCCCTGACCCGGCCCGACCCGTTTAACACTCCTAATTGATAGTATAAAAATACTTTATACATAAGTTAAACTCTTTATTTATTCATAGATCTAGTTTCTCATATATAAATAGAACAGATGACTATCATGTCATCATAATTAAGAAAATATAACTACCTCAATTGAAGACAACTAAAATAATCATAAAACTTGAACAAGTATACATATATGTCCTCGAGATTAAATACTTACGGGGAGATCACATAAATATACAAATTTAGAGTCTATATTACAAAATCTACCATTATTATTTTTTATTTACAAAAGATAGCTTTTATTTACAAAATCTACCAACTATTCAACTGTCATAAGTTCTTTTGAAATAACCTTTACGAAATACCACTTTCTATACCACGTTTATATTATAGTTTTTGAATATAGTTAACAAATCTTTAGAGGACACTAATTTCTATATCAATTTCATATTATATTTACAGGAGCACAGTTTATATATTATTTTTATATCATTATTTTAAAAGATAATTATACCTCATAGAAATATACCATATTCAAATGTCATAAGTTTTTTGACATAGCCTTTATGAAACACCAATTTTTATACCATATTTATATCATATTTTTAGGATGTAGTTAAATAATTTTTAGATGACACCAATTTCTATATCAATTGCATATCATGTTTATAGAAACACCAATTTCTACATTATTTTTATACCATTTACAGAATATATAACCTTTATGAAACACCAGTTTCTATACCATATTTATATGATGTTTATAGAAACATCAGTTTCTACATTATTTTTATACCATTTCCATTTACATAAATATGTAAATAACTAGAGAAGATACAACAGCCTTGATCTCTGCCGCTACAATCGAATATCACCGATAACAATTACGTATTTACCGCAGCATGAAAAATAAGAAAAAACTACACCAAATTCCCACGCGATCAGTCTGTTTCGTTCGTCCCCGGTGGATTTCGCCGGTAACTGAAATAGGGGTCGATTTCGGGGTGTTTCAGATGAGTTTCAGCGGTGGTTTTTGTCTTCGGTTAATCCAAAAAGCATGAAAAACAAGAAAATCCACACCAAATTTTCACGCGGCAGGTCTTTTTCGTTCGTCCCCGATGGATTTCGCCGAAAACTGAAATGGGGACGAACGAAATTGGTCACAACCCACAATTCTTTTTCAAAGAATTAGTGTTATTATATCTGATTTTGTGTTGGTTTTTGGTATTTATAGATTGACAAGGAATTTGGGGTATAAATAAAGAGTTTTGATCTGGGTATTGATTATTTTATTGCCTGGGTTGATGATTGTGGATCATTTGCATTTTCAGTATAATGGCTCTCTATTGGGGATTCTTTTGATTTCACTTTCGGCTTAGGAGGAAGGGAAGGACTTGTTAGGTAGTTTTGTTTTTGCAGTTTTGTTGTGTTTTAAGCATTTGTTTGTTATTGCTGATCCTGTTTATTTTGCTTATTTGTTGAGGCATTATTGTAGGGGTAGGTTTTGTAAGTTTTGTATTAATATATTTTGTAAAATAAAATTTTGTGGTATATTTTGTAATATAGGCTCTAACTTTGTATAGTTATGTGATTTTTACAATACTTAATTCCAAGTCTCTTCATTATCTCGAGGAAGAATTTGGGCCTCCATTTTACAGGATATATCCAACAAGGCCAAGGCCCATATATAATTGACATTATTGTTAAGCAAAGCCCAAAAACTTGAAAGTGAGAGTATTGCTAGTCTCACTTATATAATTTTGTGAGTGTCACTTTGATTCTTATTCTTTATGAAATGGTCAAAGAGATTCTTGTTTAATTTCTATGTATCTTTTGTTTTCTCTAGGGAATTGGTCTTAGCTATCCCATTCATGATATGATAGACAAATTATTAGTAAAACCAAACAGGCTTTAACAGTTATACTCAGTTTTTCAAGAAAATTCTGATCAAGTGCTTTTGGCACTATACAAGGAAAAAACTCCAATGCAACGCAAAGGTTGATGTCTCGATTCCTATTGGTCGATCTATTATCTAAAACAATTTTTTTAAATGTAATTTTCGTGTTATCTCCGTGAACCTTCATTATCTTTTTGTATTCTTTTTTATCTTTGTTTTGATTCAAGTTCTACTATTCAACATGCTCCAACTATTTATGCATGTATAAAAGGGGAGTGAAAGATTGTAATTAATAAGATTGCACTCATTTAAACTTAAACGAAATAGCTTCAAGACCTCGATTTGTCCTAATAATTTAACATTCTGGCCCTTCCTTTTGACATTGAAGTGTTCCTATTATTTTATTATATGGCTACTTTACTTCCACCATCCTCTTGAATAAAATTTTCTTTATTTTAAAGATATTTCTTCTATTTTTGAATTGTTAACTCATGAAGAGTGGGATGAGTAGATACTATGGAAAACCTTTACATGGATGTTAGTCAATGGCAGCTAGTCTTTTAAACCTTTATTTATCTACTTATTTTTAATTACAAAATTGATTCATTACGTTTTTATTTTCCGTTTTCGTTAATTTGAGGGATCAAACTAGCATATTTATATCAAACTAAAGGTTAAATATGTTAAATCAAATTACACAAAGATTAAAACGGAAATAAAGTCCTTTTAAGCAATTAAAGTGACATTGTAGAAAATCTAAGGAGTGGAAATTTTCTTATGGGAAAGGTCTTACAAAATGAGCTATTCTATGATAGTTAATTAACTCTATTGGTCTTGGAAAGAGAAAAAGGAAAATTAAAGA
This sequence comes from Capsicum baccatum var. pendulum, assembly GCA_030864225.1. Taxonomy (NCBI): domain Eukaryota; kingdom Viridiplantae; phylum Streptophyta; class Magnoliopsida; order Solanales; family Solanaceae; genus Capsicum; species Capsicum baccatum. Next base: position 311,014,685 of record CM061552.1, read on the forward strand.
CAAAATATTCAATTGGACATTAAACACAACTACCCTTTGGACATATTCAATGTGCAATAATATCCTTTTAGAAAATGAAATGTTTGGTAATCCTTCATTTGTCTTTCCTTTTCCATCTCTCGTTTTAATAGTATAATACTCATAAACTGTCACAGATAGCGAAATAAAAAAATACACACATAAAAGATTTTCTTTTGTATAAGATGAGTAATGAATTTTGAGAAAGTTGCACGAAAAAAAAAAATAGTGAAAGAATTACGTTTTGAAGTACATATTTTTCCCAGTAGCTAAGATATTTCAATCATTAAAACTGATGGTAAATGATTAAATATAGAAAATTCCAAGAAGATTCATCATATTCTAAAGTTACGTTGACTTAAAAAAAATAAGTACAATACAAATTAATTTGCTGCAGCTTGATGTTGATAGACTAGTTTTTTAGTGAAATTATCTATTTTACCTCGATGCAAATTATGTAAAACTAATAAACTATTATAATTGTCAAATAAGGTAATTGTAATTATACGTATTATTACTAGTACATATTAGTATTTATTAATCTTTGCATGACACTTAATTACAAAATTAGAAAATGATACTATTTTTCTTCTTTTTAAATATTGTGTTTCAACTAACACACCTATTCTCAAGCAAAATAACATAGAAAGATCACCAAATGAGTGATTCTTTTCATACGGGTCAAGATGCGATTTTTTTTTAAAAAAATAAAAAGCTCGGACAAAATCGATATATTATAATTTATGTGTAATAATAAGACTCGGAACCGAAATTTCTATCTATTTTCATACTTTGTTAAAATATGTATTTGGTTCATCTAATAATTTTTATCTTTATTCACATATTTCGGATTGAAGTACTAAAAATCAAAAATGATCCTGCTAAAACATCTATTATCATTTATTAACCTTACATGAGGTGAATTGAATTATGCAAGATTCAATATGAATATCAGATATTAAATTTTTTAAAAAATAAGTAGTAAAAGACATCATATCATTTTCCTCTTTCATATTGGCAGGTGGAAATTATATATATTTTATTTAATTTTTATAAAAAGTTGGACTTGTTCTTTTTGAATTAATTAATTATTATCCATTTTTGTGACCTCCAAAATGCTTACGCTAAAAACTCCGAAAAGTCACTAGGATACACATCACTTGTCTAAGTCTTTACCAAAAATCCAAAGAGTTACACCATATAATATACACACGCACCTCTTCAACTTTCTCATACATATAACATCACCATAATTCTCATCTGAAAAAAAAGATCAAAAAATGTTTCGTGTGAGTAACAATTTAGTAGGAATTCTGAACATAATCACATTTCTTATATCAATTCCAATTATAGGAGGAGGTATATGGCTATCAAAACAAGCAGATACAGAATGTGAGAAGTTTCTTGAAAAGCCAGTTATAGCACTTGGAGTATTTGTCATGTTGATTTCACTTGCTGGTCTTATTGGTTCTTGTTGTAGAGTTACATGGCTTTTATGGGTGTACCTTCTTGTTATGTTCTTGTTGATTGTTTTGATTTTTTGTTTCACTGTATTTGCCTTTGTGGTGACTAATAAAGGTGCTGGTCAAGCATTATCTGATAGAGGGTATAAAGAGTATAGGCTTGGTGATTATTCTAATTGGTTAACAAAAAGAGTTAATAATCATTGGAGTAGGATTCAGAGTTGCTTGCAGGATAGTAAGATCTGCAAAACATTGATTGATGATGGTGTAGGCTCTACCACCAAAGTTGAAGATTTTTACAAGAAACATCTTTCTGCTCTTCAGGTAATATTCTTGTTGAGTTTTGTGTGGTTGCTTGGCCATGTAAAATTGGCTTTGTTCATGTTTCTTTAAATTCTTGGTTGATCAAATGACAATGAAAGGCTTATGACTTTTAGAGCTCATTTGGTACGAGGGATAAGAGAGAACTAATCGCGGAAATAATTTAATTTCAGGATGAGTTTATCCCATATTTGATTGAGCAAGTGTTACTTTTATCCCAAATTGAGAGTCGAATAACATCCTAGGATAAGTAACCCCGAGTCGGGATAACTTGTTCCCCAACCAAAAACGAGCCCTTAGGACATACTTTTTACTAGTAATTATAAAGTTGAAAGCTTTAAGATTATGACTTTATTATATAAAAACAAGTTGAGGGTTTTTCTGCAAAGGTATGCACCTTTTTCAGTTCCATTAGTCATGGTTCTTGAGTAAAGATTTTGTAAAGGAGCAGTCTTTATATTCCTCTAAGCAAAACATCCTCTTTTAAGGAATTATTTTGTGCATCCTATAAACTGGTTGAACCTTAGTTGATTACTGCTTGATTTGTACTTGTTCTGTTACATCGATGCTTAGAAGTCTTCCCTCCTTTATTGATAATCAATTGCTGATTATGTCTTTAAAATTATAACTCTTTGCTATATCACTGTTTCTTTCTCTTTGTTGATTTGTGTTTGAATCTAACGACACCCGAAGTTTGTGTTGTTGCTAGGTCATCCTACTACTCATGACATGTTTAATTCTTGTTGTAGTCTGGTTGCTGCAAGCCATCAAATGACTGCAACTTTACCTACGTGAGCCCGACTAGCTGGAACAAGACTTCAACCTCATCCTTGGGCAATCCAGACTGTAACCTGTGGAGCAATGATCCGAATGTCCTGTGTTACAGCTGCGAGTCCTGCAAAGCTGGGCTGCTAGACAATATCAAGAGTGACTGGAAGAGGGTGGCAGTACTCAATATCATATTCCTTGTCTTCCTCATTATTGTATACTCTGTTGGATGCTGTGCTTTCAGAAACAATAGGCGTGATAATTCTTATAAGCGTTACCCTTAAGATTGCTCCTTCAATCATATGGTGTTTCGTGATGCCCTTTTGATCAGTTCTTTAGATTTTTGTGGCGTATTATATGGAGTAGACCGTTTAGTATGTACAGAGGAGTATGTGAGTTGATTACTTTGGATATATGTGAATTCCTATTAATAATACATGAGTTTGTTGTTCAGAATATGACATTGGTTGCAGATGATGTGTGCTTTGTTCCTTGATTAAATCATGACTTCATCCAGTCTTACATCTTTTTCAGCTGAGCAAACGATCGTTTCATTTGGTATTTCTTGACTTGTACTCGTGAACAAATGGTTAAAAGTGAAGAAGAAGAAAAGATGTTAATAATTTTTAGCTTAAGCTTCTAAGAGAAGCAACGAATTAGTTAATGTCTTATAGACATTTTGTTGTTTGGGACAGATAGAGATATGTCCAATTGACTGTTGTACCAAACATTTACAAGTTGATACTGCTCTCCTAGGTTGCACCCCAAGTAGAGTGTCTAAAGAGTATTCTATGATTCAATGTGTTCAGCCTATAGTTAAAGGTGATTGTAGGTTTTAAGCAACATATATCAACTATCAAGTGAGCTGATTATACTATCACCAGTGGCTCCAAAATCGAAACAATAAAATATTGGTTGTTTTTTTTTTTGCTAAACTGAGACTGTTGTCTGGTTTCCAAACTTGTGGGCTAAAAAGCTAAGTTTTGAGATTCTGTTTTAATGCCAAAATGAGGAAATTTACGGTTGTTTGCAGATATATTTGAAGCGAAAATTGGAAATGTTCACTTGTAAGTGGAAGTTGAAAAGTTTCACTAGATGTTCACATCCAAACCACAACTTCAAGTTCAACTTTTGTCTACAATTTCACAGACAGACAGACTCCAATTTGTAAGTTGAAACCTCTTAATGTGCAAATGAAATTCCTAATGTGATGTTTGGGATTTTTTGTTCACCAATTATGTCATACAAATGAATGAATGAATGAATATGCTTTCCAGCCTTGTCCTGTTCAAGGAATCATAAGCCATGAAAGGTCATGTCTATTGTGGCCTTGAAGATGAGTTCTCCAAACACCATGGAGCGCGCCCTAGAACTAGCTAAGACCGTGTTGAATGCAGTACTACAACGACAAATCTGGCTCAAACTTACTCAAGATTAAATACTTCTTGTGTTGTAATGAGACATTAAAAGATTAATTTGGCTCAAGATTTTCAGGACAAAAGATGGTTATAAAAATAACTTGTAGTACTGCATGATCCCGTTTTTGAATCAATAATGTTGTTTCATCATCCAATGCCTTTCTGGAAGGGGAGCCTTGGAGTAACGGGTAAAGATGCTGCCGTGTGACTAGGAGGTCACTTGTTCAATCCTTGAAATGGCAAGATTGCGTAAAACACACATTTGCGGTGAGGCCCTTCCCCGGATCCTGTACATAGCGGGAGCTTTAATGCATCGGGGTGCCGTCCTTTATCGTCCAATGCCTTTCCCCACCGTACAAAGGTAGCAAAATTAGCCCACATCAACTCCTACCAAGGGGCACTGGGTGTGACATTTTGATTCTCAAATGTACCGAGAACTTGAACACCATGTGTTTTCCAATTCCAGTATATATGTATATATACACTTTTAACTTTATCGTACAATTAAAGAAGACATTTTATGCAATTAACTTAATTAACTATCTAATAGACGAATGAAATCACATGCAAAAGAGTTCTCCAAACCAATTGAACCATCCCGAAGGACCATTGAACTAATGTTCGTTAACTATATATATGCATATAGATCATGTAAAGTAGTTCATTTGATGGAGTATATCTAACAAAAACATTATCTTCACATACAGGATAGTCACTCATTATATAGAGCAGTCAAGTCCTTAACAATAATTGTGAACAGAATAAATGCTTGTAAGTCAATCCATTATCTGAAATCTAAGTTGGGTGAATAAATTCACATTTTATTTTGACATATATAAATGCATTTAGGCAATAAATTGTATCATGCAATAACTTTTCTAATGGATTTTGATGTGATTTAAATTGTGGGTTTTGAAATTGGGTTAAGGAATTTTAGTTGTTACTGATTGAATTACTTGTCCCATTTTTAAATTAATAATTCATGCTTTAAACTGATATTTTTGGGACTGAATTGATGTATTATTTAAATGATTGGAATGGGGGACATAGGTTTCCCCAAATTGGATTTATTTTGACTTGGAATTGACATTAACCTCAATCTACTTTATAATCATGGTTGTAAATATAAAAAATTACATGGTTTAACTTGTTTTGAATCCATTGCATTGCATTAAAGGATAAATAGATATTAATATGGTTTTGTATGACCTTGGTGGCCTTGGTTTTGAATTTTAAATGGAACTTGGGAATCCAATTTGATTGTGTAAATTGGTTTGACATAATTAAATAAGCTTGCAAGCATGATGGTGATACCTAGTACAAAATGCCTTAATGAATCACTCCTAGGTTAATGGATTGGTTTATGTGAAAAATTGTATTAATTTGAGATTAAAGGGAATTGTGTAGCTTAGGTGTAAGTCTTGGGAGGATGAATACTGGAATTCGGGATCTATATGACCATATTCTTGATGCACACTTGCTACGTATATATTTTAGGATGGCTATTTTATTAGTGGCTTTAGTTTTCCCTCTATTTTTCCTCAGATCGTGCGGCTACACGCACTACTGCCTTTTCAGCAAGGGGAGCTGAACCCATATAGCCCATTAATGCCTTTAGGGAGAATCGAGCTATACTGTTTAGGTTAATGGTTTAAAGTCTTATGTTCATGACACCTTACCCTTTTCGGCATCCTATATATGTATATTTATGAATGTGTGAATGTAGTTTTGAATGACTTTTGATATGACATTATTTTATCACTTTCCCCAAGTTACATTTCAGTGCTTATCCCACTGACTGTCTTAGAATTCTACATCGTTTCATGATGTAGGGTCTGATGACTTTTCTGTTGCTCTTGTGCAACATTAAGTAGTTCAGCAAGACTATTAAGTTGTCGTGAAGTGGTGAGCCTTCACCCTTCAAAATGCTTTATCTTTTTATTATTTTTTCCTTATTGACTAACTACTTTTGGATTCTTTTTGGTCATAGTCAGGGGTCTGTCCTCACTTAGATGTTATTCTGGTTCTAGAGGCTTTTGTGGACAGATATGGGTTGGTTATTATTTTGACTCTTAGTTTTAGTTGAGTTATCTACTCAATTTCTTATTACTATTAATTGGCTTCTACTTTATTGTTATTTTTGTGCTTCTGAGGTTCTTCGGTCCATGGTGGGCTTGAGATACCCATTACGGCCTGACCCTTATTTGGTCCTGAAATGCTTAGTATCAAAGCACGATTTAGGGTCATTGGGTATCCACAAAGCGATGTCGAGTAGAATCTATTTTATGGGTGTATATCATGGCACACTTATAAGGAGGAGGCTACAAGGCATTTAGGAATGTTTTCTTTTCTCTTGTTCTAGTTCGAGTTATGGAGTCTAGTGTTATGAAACTTCTATAACTCCGGGTTTTCTCACATTTTAGATCATGCCTCCCCAAAGATCTGATATTCATAGAAACTCTGCTGGGAACTCTTTCCTACCTGAGGGCAATATGAAGGAGACTCGCTCTATGTATGGAGTGCATACTCGGTCTAGGGTCCCTTCTCCTAATTGTGCTACCTCATATGGGGTTCCATTGATCTCCACTAGTTTTCCTCGAGTTTATTGGGCTGGTGTTACTTATGATCAGCCACCTCAAGAAAATATCTCTAATGCAGAGTTTCTCTAGTCTATTCATATGATTACACAGTTGGTGACATCATAGTCTCATCAGTCAGACCATGTTGGTTCTGTTGCTTATTCATCTGAGATCACTCAAGTTGGCTAGTTTATGAGTTTGAATCCCCCAACCTTTACAGGCTCTAATGTTAAGAAAGATCCTCAAGGGTTTACTGGTGAGATGGAGAATTTTTTAGGGTGATATATGCTACTGATATAGAGGGCGTGGAGTTTGTTGGTTATAAGTTGAAGGATGTAACTTATCAGTTATATGAGGAGTGCAAAACTATGAGGGTGATGATATTGAGCAGGTTGTATGGGAGGACTTTTCAAGAGCCTTTCTTGATCACCTCTTTCCTCGGGAGTTGAGAAAAGCTAAATCTGGGGAGTTTGTTAATCTGAAACAAGGTAAGATGAGTGTCAAGGAGTATACTCTGAAATTTTAGCAGTTATCTTGTTATGCTCTAAAGTTAGTAGCTAACATGAGATCCAAGATGAGGAAGTTTACTTTTGGTTGTCCTGTGAAGATTTGTAGAGAGTTTCTCGTCTATTGCGTCTATTACTTTGCCTCTCTCCTATATTTGTTTGCTTCTTCTTTTCCTCTTCAACTTGTTGCATATAAACCACAAGTCTAAAGATATCCATATCATGATTCTAGCCCTCAAGGCATACTCTTTCACAGTCATTTTGCCCTGTTTCAAATTTACGAACTCCTTAACTTCTGCCTCCCTTAACTCATGCGGAAGGAAACGATCAAGAAAGGCACTCAAAAAGTCATCCTACAGAGCCTGCTCAGCATTATCTCCCCTCAACTACTCCCACTCCTCGTACCACTGATATACCACATCTTTCAACTGATATGCGGCAAATTCGACACCCTCAGAGTCAAAAGCATGCATAACTCGAAAAATATTCTCCATTTCATCTATGAAACCTTGAGGATCATCCTCAACCTTAGAGCCAGTAAAGGTCGGAGAATTAAGCCTCATAAACTTACCAACTCGATTAACCTTAGAAGAACTTACATCAACACCAACAGGATCCAACTACGTGACTGAGATGTCACAAACTGGGTCAATAGATGAATAAAATGATGGAACTTGGAATTAGTAATATCTCCTTGAGGTGACTGAGTATGAGCATCACCGGCTGGAGAAAGATTAGTAGGTACTGGTTGTAACACCCCGTATTCAAGTATGTGTATTGGCGTATTCAAGTATGTGTATTGGTCTTATTTATATGGAATTAATTTTATTTTATTTTATTTTATTTATACCGGAATTTGCCCGTCAATGGTTCCATGCGAAGGTTATTGAATAAGCTTTCCAACGATATAAATATTTCCAAAAACGGATAGGTTTCGGATATAATCAAGCATGTTCGAAACTATAAAACGGTGGCCGGGATATTTGGGAATAGTAAATGTGCAGGAAAATTTCCTGCACACAAACTACTGAGGCCAACCAAATTTTTGGGTCAACTTCGAACGATCATAACTACCTTAATATAATGAACTGGAAAAGCTGCGACCTATTAAAAGAAATATATTTGAGTCTTCTTTCTAATGCAATTGGTTTCATCCAAATCCAACGTCTGAGTAAGGAGTTATACTCGTTTTACTTCAGCCTAACAAAACAAATTTTTAAGGTCAACTTCAAACGGCCATAACTCCTTGTACAGGATGAACTGGGTGGCCTACTTTATATGAAATGAAATCCCTTTGAATTATCCTTCCAACGATACTAATTTCACCCAAATCCGATATCGGAGCAAAGAGTTATGGTCGATCTATTTTAGCTTATCAAAATAGTCAACCAAAGGATACATTTGACATTATTTAAATTTTAAAGGCATTTTGGTCATTTCCTATTATATTATGGACGGGAATATGTGTATATATACATGTATATGAGTTCAAAAACTCATTTTCATCATCAATCATTGAGGATGAACAAACCCTAGTCAAATTTGACCTTTAAATTACTTTTGATTCAACCGTAGAAATTCCAAAGTAATTCGATAACTGCGTTTGTCATTTCGAGAGCTTCGAACGACACCTATTATTTGTGCAAACAGGATTGCATAATCAAGAGGTGAATTCTAAGGTATGAATATTATTTGCCTTTGTTCTTTTCCATATGTATATGTGTGATAGAGGATTATATGTATTGGTTGTTATTGAAAGGTGATGGAAATAGGGTTATGGACTATTTTGCATGGTTTGGTTGTATTGAATTGTGGAAGGTGATATGGTAATTGAGTTATGGAAGGTGGATATGGTAATTGAGTTATGGAAGGTGGATATGGTGATATACTATTGAATTGATGATTATTTATGTCTATGGCTCAATTTGGTTAATGGATTGGTTGGAAGGATAAATGAATCCAAACTTGATATTAGAGGATGTTGTATGAATATGCATGACATGTGAATGTAATTGGAGTATAAGAGGATTAAAATGGCACCCTTTATGTTGTAATTAAGGCTTACTACTTAACCACTAGTTTGGTGAATTCAAATAATTGAATTGTGACGTTGGTTGCTACTACTAGATTGCTATATATATTCATTGTAGATAAGTAATCCAAAAAGACAGAAGTCCATTTGGGACTAGTATTGAAGGTTGACAGTCAGGTATGTAAAACATACTCTATACCATATCTTTGGCATGAAAGTGAACAATTGTTTTATTAAGAAAGTTTTCAAAGTTATTCAGTAACATGTGATCCATAATGGTTTTGTATGATGTCCTACGTTACCAATGAACTTGTTTCCACCTTACAAGATGTCAAGACATTCCAATACTTATTTGTTTTCCAAACTTACATATTTATTGCACTAATGAATGTCAGAAGGTATCCGGTTACTCAAACAAGATCCACGTGCTATTAATGACTCCAAAACGTTTCATTGATATACCAATAAGTTCCTACTTCATTGTTATGGAATTGATGACTTCAAAACACTTCATTGATGTGCCAGTGAGTTCTTACTTCATTGTTATTGCATTGATGGTCTATTTATATGTCTCTTATTGATGTATCATTGTTTCAAAGTATCAAAAATGCGGCGGCGGCCAAAATAACAATCTAAAAGATTAATTGAACTAAGTGATGGAAGTTCTCTCTTATCGGGTGGTATCCCAGGGACATAAGCCTATCATGGGTCTATCCTTATTTATGTGTTTATGGGTGGTATCTCAGGGGCATAAGCCTATCATGGGTCGATCCCTATTTATGTGTTTATGGGTGGTATCCCAGGGGCATAAGCCTATCATGGGTCGATCCCAGTTGATATGTACTGGAGGCAGCCTAATGGTCACAGTACAATACAGTAATGATTACAAAGATGATAAGAACGAAGGTAAAATGATTGAATAACTACAATGTACAGGTTGTCACAAGTTCTAGTAAGTGTGGTCCACTCCTATTACGATTTATTCACTTGTTTCTGATTTCTATTGAGCTCCTATATCATATGTGATTATCTACAGCTTTACATACTCAGTACATATGTCGTACTGACGTCCCCCATGGGGGACCTGCATTTTATGCTGCAGGCATAAGTATCTCAGCTCATACATCGCACAAGTAGGAGCCAGGATATCCAGCTGCTTTTGGTGAGCTCCAGTTTGCTTCGGGGCTTTCCGTATCATATCCAGTCACTTTTGGTATTGTATAGAAGTTAGTTATATGGCGGGGTGTGTCCCGACCTTAGTTAAACTCTGTGTATTGTCTAGAGGCTTTGTAGACCCAATGTACAGTCAAGGTGGTGTTTTGTTAATAGACGTGATGGATCCAATGGCCAAGTATCGTATATACATATATATGTGTGCTCGATCTTATACGGGTGATTATTTCCTTTTATATGTGAAATGATGCTGCCCGAATTTTGGGTTGTCATAGAGGTATGCATGGGAAGTATAAGGTTATGAGCTGGTTCTCCCGGGCCTCCTCGGTTACAGGTGCCAGTCCGCCTCAATAAGATTCGAGGCGTGACACTGGTGGAACTCCATGAGGGCAATCAGAAGTACTAAACCTAGACTGGGTTTGTACCCCATAAGCAGGATAAGTTCCGCCCACATTGTCCTCAAGCGGGACAAAGGATTTTCCACGAGCATCAGATCTTCTGGGAGGCATGATTAAAAATGTGAACAAACGGGAATTTGAGGAGATTTCAACATGCTAGACTCTACAACCCGAAAGTAGAACAATGAAAAGGAAACATTCCTAAATGTCTCATAGCCTCTCCCTTATAAGTGTGGTGCTCTACACACCCATAAAAGAGACTTTACTTGACACGACTTTGTGGACACCCAATTGACCGTGAACTTAGGGCTCTGATACTAACTTTATCACGACCGTGATGGAAATCTCAAGTCCACCGAGGACCGAAGACCACCGCTTTGCCTAGCTAAACAGAACACAATGTAGCTAGCAGCGGATGAATTCTGAACATATAACAAGATAGGAAACTCAAAAAAGAATTTATGAATTTTCAACATATTCGAATCCACAGTAATCCACAAAGCCTCTACGATAAAACCGAATATAATCTAAGTCAGGACATGCCCTGGTGATAGCCAAAAGAAACTATATGAATAGTCTATGACATAAGATTATAGAAAAACCATGAAATAAAGCTCTTTCGAAGAATGAAAGCTTACCACTTCAAGCAAACTGTTGACACCCTGAAATCCTATCACTGTACAGGAAAAGTAAAAGTGCCTCCATATCCTGCATCGTGCGAGGATACAACATTCGAAGACGGTTAGCGGGTTGAACTCTAGCATGTAACTCAGGGACGAGGGAATAAAATAATGCCATCATTCCAAAAATAATTCAAAGCCATTTCACCTGCACACATACACACATATATGTATAAGATGTTGGGAGATGAAACACGATTTAGCATGAACTTTAAATCATTAGCCTGGACTGTGTAGGTTGACTGTTCTAATAATAACCTACGGGTTATATGGGTCTAGATGTCACCCCCTGATCGGGCCCCAGAGCATGTTAATCGCACGAATCAGAGATATCATAAAAGACCATAGAATCCTTATACCCAACAACATCCATGATGCAGATATACATGTAGTGTCACACAAGCACACGGTCATCTAGGCTGAACCTCACATCAGCAAACGTGGGTTTCTAGTATTAGTCCCTCAGGATCTCTACCTTCACGGCTAGCTACACAACCCCTTTTAAGCCCAATTAAAATATTTCGCGGTAGCGGTATGGACTGTATACACTTACCCTCCTCCAGATCCTACTTTGTAGGAAATCACTGGATACATTGTTGTAACAAATAAATCACTCTTCGAGGGGGCGGGGGTATTAGTGATATGCACCGTCCTGCTTTCTTGAAATACACTGAATATGTTGTTGTAACAATAAATCACTGATCACTTTAACCTAATCATCTTGAAAGTCACTATATTTTTTCTTTATAATAAAAATGTCATTCGATTTTGGTTAAGTGTCATACTAAGTTAATACGAGTAAACTTTAAGCAAAGTTGAATAACTATTTTTGTTACGAAAAAATTTAGCGACTTTATGTTATACATACTTACGCGAATTTGAATGACTATTTTTGTTAGGAAAAATAGTTTAATCACGCAATGTGATGAAATAAAAGTTAAGTGACCATACATGAAATTATTGATTGATTTTTCTTTTTCAGGTTTAGGCAATATGGATTATGGGATTGTTATACAGAAATATACACTAATGGTGATTTAGTATACACTATTGGATCAAGCAACTATCAAACAGATTGGTTCTTTGCTCATGTTAATAGATATACTTACAAGTATGTCCACAAACATCTTCTTCCTTTTAGATTGTTTACGTTATATGCAATGACAGTATAAATAATTTTAAAAATATCGCGTAATTTGATTTGTCGTAGTAGGTTATTTGCCCTGCTCTGAAAGTTACGTACAATACTAAAAAAAGACAAGTTTAATTAACATTTTCGAGAAAAACATCTAGTATATCCTGAATTATGACCAAAGTTGCTACGATATACTCCAATTTTACAGTGGTCCTATTACTTCCTGAATTAAATTTTAGCGTATTTTGTCAACCATTTTAGCTGACGTGGCACCTTTGGTGTGGACTCCATTTTATATAATAAAGGTGCCATATCAGCACAAAGGGTGACAAAAATACGCTAAAATTGAGTTCAGAGGGGTAATAGAACCCCTGTAAAGTTAGAGTATGTCGTAGCAACTCTGACCATAGTTCAGGGGATATTGAATGCTTATGTCAATGTCTCTCAAAACATCATCGAAAATATGAAACTCCTATGGAAATGCTTTCGTCGAGTCAATTTTATGCAGTTTTTCCTCGAACATTTAGATTCGGGGATATGACCTGAGAACATGACCGTTGATAGGACAGTGAAGGTCTAAGTATTTAGAGTATAGGGTTTGTAGGTTGTCAAGCATATTTCTTTTCCATACTAGAAGTACTACTACTACTATTATTTTTTAGGTCCTTATACTTTTGGTTTCGTTTATCTTATTATCTTGTTCATGTTACTGTATGTTATTACAACTTTTTTTTTTTGCATCTCTGTTCGACTTGAGGGTCTATCGGAATCAGTCTCTCTACCATCACAAAGTAGGGATAATATTTGTATACATGCCATTCTTCCCAGACCCCACTTATAATATAAGATTGTACTGCATAACAAATTCTAATTCATTTTTTCTAATTAAAGTGATGATGGGAACAAAACTTATATACCAACTACATGGCAAATTGTGTTTGATATTCAACAAGTGAAGGATTCATCAAATTATACACTTCAACTAGCATTAGCCTCAGCAAATGAAGCTGAATTACAAGTATGGGCTAAACTAATTTTCACATTATTCTTAATTTTGTATACCTAGTGTATATCTCATGTATACATTATCTTTTTTTCGCGACTAATCAACGGTATGTTTCAATTGTTATAGATTCAAATAAACGATCAATATGCAGACGTTCCTCATTTTTCAACAGGATCGATAGGCAGGGATAACGTGATTGCAAGACATGGAATTGATCTCAGTGATGCTTGAATATTTTTGAGGTAGCGGCGATCTATGCTTACAAAATTGATCTCCTACCCCTTCTCATTTAGTTTATGTCTTTTTTCGTATTCAATGAAAGATTTATGTTCCTTGTTAGACTATCAGTTGCATATTTTGACTTTGAGATGTACTTAGTTGGTTCTTACACTGTGACACCGAAGTTTGGGATGATTTATAATATTATTACTATGTATATTTTGCTAATATCGTATATGTGCTGTTCGACTTCGTTCTAACCTTGAGTTTTGGTGTTGTTTCTTATTTCATATCAGTTTGAGAATCGATTTACTTGTCAAGGCTTGCCGCGACAAGTGCCATCATGACCTTAGTTTTTGGATCGTGACATTAAAAAATGCATATAAGGTCTAATCGAGGGAGGTTCAATATCTATTATATATACACAAAAAATAATTTTAACCATATATAAATTGTGTAATTTTTCACCAAAGCACTAGCTCCGCCCCAATACTATCAAAACATTGAAGGGTCATCTGGTAGGAGAAATAAGGAATTTCAAAATTAATTTTAATATGAACTATCTAATATTTAATTGAAATAAAATTCCATCCACGGGCACTAAAAACTGGATGACCGACGTTGAAGGGAGAAAGAGAGAGAGAGAGAGAGAGGAAGCAGTGATACAAGCTAAAGCAAGTTGAGATTACTCTGGAATTTGCAAGAGCTCCCAACAACCCATGGCTTACGTCGAGAGAGGTAAATCAACCTCCCTTTTATTTCATCCTTTTCATTTCCTTATTAACTTTTCCATCGGAACTGCTAGGGATACCTCCTCTTTTTGATTATGTTGGCGATATTTTACTAATTCCAAAATTTTCAATTTTTGATTTGGTGATTTCTTCTCAATTTGTCTAATAAAACAAATTCTGGGGTTTTTTAATCATTTTCCTTTCATACTTAGGGTCGAAAATTTGATCTATTATTTTTTTTCTCCTTTGTTTGGACGCTGTTCTTGATATTATTGTAATTTAATAAGGATCTTTTTGGTTTAATTGAACCCTTTTAGATCCCAAATAAAGTTCCTAATCGAATTCTGGAGATGTTAGCAGCGACTTGGATTGCTAAATCTTTTAATTCAGTTTATTTATGGTTCCCTTTGACAATTTATGAGTAACTTTATCTCTACATTCAATCAAATCACGGAAATATGATTCGAATAATCATTTTGTAGTAATTTTACTATTCATAATCTCTGACTTGATTATTATTAGAAACAAAAATTTCTAAATAGGTCTTGTCACCGTGATTTAAAGAAATATAATGAAACCTACACTAGCAAGTTATGTTTTAGATCTAGTAGTAAGTTATGAACTTGTTCCCTGTCCATGAACCTGTGCAATCTATATATCAGATAGCATATCGTGGTGGTAAATCCTTGGAATGAACTTCATTTGGTTATTGTAGAAGTGCAATAAATGTTGTGAACTTGTTAGTTAATGTATATTGATATAGCTGTATCTATGATGTCATGAAAAAAAATTGTTTGAAATAATGATTTTTGTCTGGGAAGGAGTGCTAGCTGGTCAAAAACACGCATGTTCAGAAGACGCTTATTATGGAAACGAGGATGGAGAGGTGGATGTATGGGCATATTAGGAGTGATAAGATTAGGAATGAGGTTATTCGAGGTAAAGCGGGAGTGGCCTTTGGGCAAGATGAGGGAAGCAAGATTGAGATGGTTTGGACATGTGATGAGGAGATGCATTGATGCTCCAGTGAGGAGGTGCGAGAGATTGAATGTAGTAGGTATGAAGAGGTAGAGGTAGGTTAAAGAAGCATTGGGGAGAGGTGATTTGGCAGGACATGACGCAACTTCACGAGGACATGAACTTAGATTAGAGGTATAGAGGACACGTATTAGGGTAGAAGGTTAGTAGGTAGTCGAGTGTTGACTTGCTTTTTGTGAGTTTAGGCTTCTTGGTCTTTGTCGTTGTACCAGTTGTATTTCTATAGTTCTTGTTTTTAATATCTACCATAATCGGTTGTTTATTGTGTTTTAATTATCGCACTTTTTGGTCATTGTATTTGTTCCTATCTTAAAGGCTATGCACTACTTCCCTCGCGAGTTGGTATGCCTTCTTCACTATTGTCTTCTTCTTTGTACTTGGATTTGTCACACTTGAGTGGAGGGTCTTTCGAAGACAACTTCTCTACCTCCACGAGGTAGTGGTGAGGTTCGCGTGCACTCAACCCTCCTTAGACCCACCCGGGTATGTTGTTGTTGGTGTTTTACATTCATGGAAATGCGGTGTCTCAGTAGGCTCATCTATCCGACATGATAGATGAGGATGTACCACATTCAGTCAAAGTAATTTGATCAATATTTGAGACAAAGAAATGCCCACAAGAGTCTATGCAGTAGAAAAATGCTTAACAAAGTGAAAGACAAGTTTTATAGAACAATTTTTAGTCTAGCGATATTGCAAGGGATTGAAATGTGTCAGCCAGATGAAGATTGTAAATATGTGGATACTAGTATGGATGTGAGATTATACAATGCGCAAGATTAGAATTGATAAGACGATAATGGCTGACAAAAAGTGAAAATAATACACACAATAGATAAAATGAAAGAATGCTACATGAGATGGTTTTTGGATTAGCACTATGTGGAGTTTCAAATGTAGCAGTCCATGGGTGCGTAATGTGGTCATTGAAGTTGCTAAATGGGACACGTTGAGATTTTCTCAAAAACCTACAATTTCTCCTTCTTTGGTACAAACTTAAACTGATAGTATAATATGATGGAAGCAAATTCCCTTATACCATACTACTAAGAATTAAGGGTTTGGTGGTGGTTGTTGTTTCCAGACTTTTATTAGGTTCCAGTAAGGATAAAGTGTGATCTTGATGGCCAATAATTTGAAAAAGAAAGTTAAATATATTAGTTGATGTTTTATGTGTTAGATCCGGTTGAAGACGTTGACCATTTTCGGCTTTATTCTGTAGCATTGAAATTGTGGTGGGAAATCTTGTGCTGATTTGGAATATCTTGGGTTATGCCAAGCTATGTTGCTCGAGCTCTTCAAAAATATCGACGGGTGCATGTCAGATCCTCCAAACGTAGTCTAGTTTTGGAGGATCCGACACAGGTGCGGCAACATTTTTTAAGAGTCCTAGCAACATAGATGCCAAGCATTGTGAAGAATTAATGTTCAGTTGTAATGAAGATGAGTTGTAACGAAGATGTGGGACTCCGAATGTTTGCTCCACTAGCTCTCAAGTGGGGGTCATTTGGAGATGAAAAAACATGGTTGGTTTTGAAGATGCTGAGTTGAACTTTGTAAGGACCCGTTTGGGCAGAGACATCCCAAGTAATATTTGACAAGAAGTGTTTGGCCATATAATTTGTCATTATTTGGCAAATATTTTTTGGAAATAATCCAAATTTCCAAATACTAGAAAAAACTAGTTTTCGGGCCAAATTCTATTATTTGGGAACTTTAAAATTTTTAACTTTACCCGAACTTCTATATTTTATAAAAAATATTCCACCATTTATTAATCCCAACTATCATCTATTCGCCAACCAACCCCATTAGTAAACTTTGGTATTTGACTCAAGTATGTAATAGTATTGTTGCATGACACTAGTTAAAAGTAATGTAAATAGAAAAATTGGTGCTCTTTTGAGAGTTGAGAAGAATTCGGTAGCTCCTACCTTATTTTTGAAATTGTTTATTAGGATGTTGGAGCTTATAATTTATGAGTTAAATTTTTATTATGGAACTTGTTCATTATAAAATGATAATACAAAGATATGGATAATTTTAATAGTTTTTAGAACTTATGTTTATATATTTCTTCAAAACGTCTAAACATTTTTCTCAAAAACTATGGTGGAACTTCACACTAATGTTGACCCAAAAGTGATTTGCCAAAAGCATTTGGGAATCTATGTCCAAACGCTGGCTAAATTTGAGGAATAACCTCTTATCTCTTATTTCCTTTTGGTGCATCGATGAGCTTTCTTTTCGGAGAGATGATTGGGTGTCGTTTGTAGAAAATCATAACTATGATTGGGTGTCATTTGTAGAAAACCATAACTTTTTGGTTTACTTCATACAATCCAAAAGGAAAAAAAAGATGTGTAAAATTTAGAGAACCTTTTATTATAGAAAGCTGCTAACCTTTAAAAAGCAAATTATCTACTATAATATTGAAATGAAATGTGCTCAAATATAGCCAAATGGACATAGAGGATCAATATAGTCTACTACAACTACTTCGGGATCGAGACTAGTAGATCGATTTGTGTGATTATACTCAACTCATTTATAAATTTGCTTGATAGCAAAAATGTTTCTGAGCTTTTGTGTGCTAAGCACTTGTTTAGGCTGATTCAACTGACCTTCCTTAGCTTCTTGCCAGAAGAAACTTATATTCTTGTCTGGATCTAAGTCTGTCAGAAAATCATGCAGCTATCGTGTCTCTGTCGGTTGGTCTTCTTATTGATAAATTTATTCTGTCACAGGAAAACAAAATGCATGATGTTTAGTGTTTGGATACATATAATATTGTGTGAGAGCTCCTCATATAAGCACCTCATTTTGTAGGTGTGGTAAAATCCAAGCGTTCTATATGGCGATTGAAGACTATCACTGATTTGTGTTGGTCCATCATCAACTTCATCAGCGTGTTTTTTGTTACTATGTTTTCGGTAATGATGTTCTAATTCCTGGTTAAGAGCCACATATATGTTGGTATCATGCTTTTGTAGACTTTTGTAGACTGTATTGACTACCTCAATACCTTCACAGATGGAAAAAACAGATGCATATAGAAAAGGTTCAGGATCCAGCAAGAAGTGGGATGGAGGTGGTCCAGGAAGTGGTCCATATGGTGGTGGTCCGCGTGGGCCGCCCCGTGGGTTGGATAATGTTCGAGGCATTGATCACAGTATGTTAATTGTTTTCTTCGATTTTTTGGTGTTTGCTGAAATATTCTTTGAAATTACAGAAGAACACTCTGGAAAAAATGTCTTTTTTTGGAAAAAAAAGTTTTTATATGAAGAAAGGGCATTTGGTTATTTTTAATAGAAAAGCTCTTCTTTCACTCACATTTTATGCACTGATCTTCCAAAAAAATTATGATTGTCCAAACTTATTTTGCACACATTTTTTTGGAAAATATTTATCAACATTTCCTCCTAAAATAGCTTTATAAGTTAACTGTTTATAAGAATTTCTGCTGTTTCTTGATCCCACCACTATTCCTACTGCAGGTTCTCTTCCTGCCTGTGGTTCTTGCTGCGGATAAATGCTGCCTATGTCACTTTTGAGAATCTATAATTTTGGCTCTTATTCCATAAAAACATATACTGAATTGCATGTAGATTTCTGCACTTATGCTTTAATTCAAAACTTGAAAGTGAGTGAGTTCATGTGTCCCTTTCATCCTGAAGCTTGAATAAAACTCAAATTAGTTTTTTTCTTTTGTATTTGTACATTCTCACGCCTTCTTTTAAATATTTAATTTCTTTAAAAGAAAAGAAATTTCTTGTTGAATATGAATAATGGGCTAGCATTGTAGTTGAGGCCTCCTCAAATATTCGGCCCATTTTTCTCTAGTGAAATTTAGAAGCATATGACTGTTTTCCATCAAACCTTGATTAAAATTCACATAATTTGATTCTGACAAATCGCTAAACGTGACAAAAGGAGAACTTCATAAACCTCATCAGACGTACATAAAATGGAGCCCAACTGGAACTATCTAAAGTTTCTGATAAACTAAATATTGGGCAGGCATCAGCAAACAAAATGTCCTCTGGGTGCTATTAATTGTTGCGGATTTGAGTCATGTCGCAAAGTAAGTACATTATTGATCTTCTAGGGTTGGGGTGAAAAAAAAATACCTCAAGCATATTTTTTTTTTTTTTTTTTTGGGTAAACAGCACTTCTTGGGTTGGGGAGAAAAAAGTTACCTCAAGCATACTTTTTTATTAACCTTCTTTTTACTTTAATCTTAAACATATGATATAATGATAGTTATGCGAAAGCTTTTCATAGGATAAAATGAAAAATAAAAATTAATTATTTTTAGACTTAGAAAGTATTTTATTCTCTTTTAAATAAACTAGTAGAAAACTAGAAAAGCGTGGATATGCCATCGTGAAAGCTTTTCATAGGATAAAATGAAAAATAAAAACTAACTATTTATTATTTATAGATTTAGAAGTGTTTTATTCTCTTTTAAATAAACTAGTGGGGAACTAGAAAAGTGTGGATAACTAAAACAAACTAAAGCGAGTACTTTAGCTCTAATAAAGCACTCTTTCTGATTCCTTAACGAACTCTAACCTTAGTATTCTTGCTGCCATCAATATCTCTTGTTTCTTTTTCTTCATGTCTTAGATCGTGCGATAGAGCCTATATTGTATATGAAATTCATAGTTGACCACTGAATCTGTTTGTTTCTCTTATTATAGTAATGATGCCGGTTACTAGAAGCAACAATACCGGTAAACAAGTAGATGTGGCTTTCGGAGAGGGGACTGGTAAGTCACCCACTATACCAGCTAATCAAAGTGAGGCTCCAGCTGAGCATGCATCAAAAACTTCTTCCACTTCGGAAGAAATAAAGGGGAGGAGAACTATATCCCCAGAACCACCTATTAATGTTGCTGATCAAGATCTTAGAAATACAGTGCAACTTTTGACTCGTATAGTTGCTGGGCAAGCCATTCCTACCACGGTTCCTACTGGTACAAATAGGGCAGCTAGCCTTTGAACACAGGATTTTCTTCAGATGGATCGTCCCACTTTTACTGGATCAGATCTTAACGAGGACCCATAAAACTTTATTGATCAAATTCAAAGGTCCTTAGATGTTATGCATGTAACGGGTAGAGAGACAGTGGAGTTAGCGGCGTATAGATTCAAAAGGGAGGCTACATATTGGTACGAGGACTGGAAACGATCTAGGGGTAATGATGCACCCCCAACTACTTGGAAAGAGTTCAAAGTGGCATTTCTTGATCATTATCTTCCATTCGAGATTCGTCAGGCCCGTGCAGATCAGTTTTTAAATCTTCGTCAGGGAAATATGAGCGTGAGGGAGTACATTCTCTGATTTAATTCCTTGTCGAGATATGTTCCTAATGTTGTAGCTACTATGGATGACAGAGTTCATCAATATGTGGATAGGCTGGATTCATATCTGGTTAGATATTGTACTATTGCCGCTTTGAACAAAGATATAGACATAGCGAGGATCCAAGCTTTTGCACAGAAAATGGAAGATCAGAGGCAGAGGAGAAGAACACAGGAATTAGAAAGAGGATATTCCAAGAGGGCCAGATCTACAGGGCAGTTCATGGCATCCCAAGGAGGGTTCAAACCATAGTTTTCTGCTAGACCACCTAGGCCATTATCTTCTTATTCTGCAGCTAGTGCCCCACCACAGTTCCAAGGGTCCAGAGAAAATCAATTTGGGCATAGAAGTGAGAGTTAGAGTTCGCGGACAGTGGGGTACCAAGGGAAAGGGAATATGAGCCAATCGAGACCTCCTCGAGAGCCATGCAATAAATGTGGAAGGTATCATTTGGGTGCATGTCGGCTGGGGACCAATGTTTGCTTTTGGTGCTGTCTGTCGGGGCATATAATTAGACAATGCCCACGAAGGGGCATAGGGGGTATGACACGACCTATGGGGTCATTTGTTAAATTATCATCATCGATGACTTATTCAGGAAGGGGTGCACAACCAATGGGTCGTGTTAGAGGTGATAGAGACGCCACGAGTTCTAGCAGGGCTCAAAATTGTGCGTATGCTCTAGCGGATCGACAGAATTTAGAGGCTTCCCCAGATGTGGTTACAGGTACGTTGTCTATCTTTTTATTTGATGTATATGCCTTAATTGATCCCGGTTCTACATTATCTTATGTTACTCCATTGGTCGCTGGAAAGTTCGAAAGAATACCCGAACTTTTAGTCAAGCCATTTGAAGTGTCCACACCGGTTGGGGAATCTATTATAGCTAGAAGGGTTTACCTAAACTGCATAGTAACTATTAGTGGTCGTGATACGATGGATAATCATATGGAGTTAGAAATGGTAGATTTTGATGTTATAATGGGTATGTGTTTGATCATCAACAAGTGAAGGATTCATCAAATTATACACTTCAACTAGCATTAGCCTCAGCAAATGAAGCTGAATTACAAGTATGGGCTAAACAAATTTTCACATTATTCTTAATTTAGTATACCTAGTGTATATCTCATGTATACAATATCCTTTTTTCGCGACTAATCAACGGTATGTTTCAATTGTTATAGATTCGAATAAACGATCAATATGCAGACGTTCCTCATTTTTCAATAGGATCGATAGGCAGGGATAACGTGATTGCAAGACATGGAATTCATGGATTATATCGGATGTATACTGTAGATATACCGAGCAATTTTCTCGCGAGCGGTACTAATGTTATATTTCTTAAGCAATGTAGAGGTTCGAGCCATTGGAGTGGAGTCATGTATGATTATATTCGTCTCGAAGGACCCCCTTCGAATGATTAAATAATTTAATATGGTGAATTATTGCAAATTAAATGGAATATAAGTACAATTATAAGTTTGATTTTGCATAGTCTTTGAATGATTAAATAATCGAATATGGTGGATTGTTGCAAATTAAAAGGAATATAAGTACAATTATAAGTTTGATTTTGCGTAGTCTAATTTATGACTATCTTGGAGAATAAAAGCATTGTCCAAGTTCTATATTTTATTTTAGGTATAAAGTCATTTTTTGTCTATGATATTTTCCAATTTTAATTTTGATTAGTGATATTTGCTTTTCTATTAACAAAAATGACTTTTTAGTCTATTTATGTTGAAAACACGTTATATGTAGACTTTAGGTAACATTAAAAACTCAACATTATACTCTATGAATGATTAATTAGTATTAAAGGTCGTTTCGTATGTATGATAAGGTGAATATCTCATGATTAATTAAGTTTGGTATTAAATTTATATTATTGCGAAACTAATTTTTATCATCAACGAAATATAATATAATCTAATATCAAATTTAGTGTTGGGATATCGTATCTTATCCCACCCAACGTAAAAATATAAAATATATTTAGGATTCACTTTAGATTTATAATTCTTTCTTAAAAATTTATATTGCTTATGTTGTGTCCTGCATTGTTTAAGTTTAGAGTTCACTTTAGGTTGTCGTAGAACCTTTTTATCAGAATTATCGTAGACTATGTATATATAAATAATAAAAAATAACATATAAATATGTCGTTTAACTTGGCCTTAGCTAACGTTCGCGATCTTCAATTTTAGATGTGCACAAGAAGAACTTGTATGAAACTGAACGATTACATATACATCCTACGTAGAGGCGGGGTCAAAATTTATGCTGAGAGGGTTCAAAATCTGAAGAAAAACTCTGCAGGGGTTCAACATCTACAATGTATATATAAAAAATTATTTTAATCATGTATTGATCGGATAATTTTGTCATTGAAGGGGGTTCGAACCAAACCCCCTATAATTAGGCTGGCTCCACCTCTGATCCTACATGACGTCTCATTCGAATTGCACGTGGAACACGTTCGTGTGTCTATTTGTTCCACTTTATCTATAATTTTTAATTATAAATATTGTTTGAATTTTTTGCCCTTTATTAAAAAAATTTTCTTTTGACAAAATTATCTTTTCACAATCAAAAAATAAAAAATAAAAGAAAACCCAAAAATCCTACATTGATCATATCGACTTTAACAAGAATATTGGACTTGTTACCACTATATGAAGGATAATTGCCACAATAGGCTTTAATTTTATTCTTATGTGATTTTAAATTTATTTATTATTTTCTATTTACATGCCTTTTTTTTTTTGGTTTTCCATCCGGTGTTTGGCGTTCGCATTGGAGCACCGACTAATCCGAATCTCGTGTTGTAGGGCCCATTAAGGTGGCAGCGCTCCCAACAGAGTTTTCTCCATACCCAGGGTCGAACCCTCGACCTCTGGTTAAGGGTTGAGCAGTCCCATCCACTGCACCATAACCCATGTTGGTTATTTACATGCTTGAATCTACTCCTATGTCCACAAATTTCATCTATTCAGATAAATTATATACGTTTCATCAAATTTCATCTATGCAGGTAAACGAATCTCCTCATTCCATATACACTATTTGAAGATACAAAATGTTTGGTTGCAACATTATAATATATACGGAATCAAAATCGCAAAAGGTCAGATTATATTTGCATTTAACATTTATAATATGTTGGGAAAGACAAAGACACTGTCAAAGTGCATGCTAAACTAGCAGTGAAAAAATATACTAGTCTAAACTTTTTTCGTTTCAATTTGAACCAAGAGAAAACAAAGAGAAAATATCCTATTTTATCCTTGAACTATACCAAAAACGACTGAGACACACCTCAACTTAACGGGAGTCCTATTATCCCTCTAAACTAATTAAAAGTGTAATTTTGACACCCTTGGTTCCTACACGGCACATACGTGGCATACACGTGTGCCTACGTGGATCCTTCAGTGTGTTGTGCCACGTATGTGCCACGTAGCCATCAAGGGTGTCAAAATTTCACTATTAATTAGTTCTGGGGGTATTAGGACCCCCTTTAAGTTGAGTTGTGTTTCAGCTGTTTTGGGTATAGTTCAAGGATGAAATAGAGCATTATCTTGAAAACAAACAAACCCAAGCATAAATAGTAATAAGGCAGCAAATAACTAAACCAAACAAACATGACAAGGCAAGAATAAAATCAATTACACGAGATATCAAACTTACGTGGAAAACCCTTCAATGTAAAGAGTAAAAAAGGATCAAAACCTTCACTATAATCACAGTAAAAAGTTACATGATCAAAAACTCCACTATAATGACGAAGAGTTACAATAATGTATAGTCATTATATTTTGCTAATTATTGATACTTCACTAAATTTTTTACATAAATTGCAAATGTATACATTTATTTTACAAAATAAATTGTATTGATATAGTGACTTTACCATGTTACCTCTATTAATTAATATTTAGTTATAGGTATAGAAAAACAATTTAGAGAATAAGTATTTAATGGTATGGATAAAACATGAAAAAAATATTTTTTCTTGATTTGTCAAAAATGACAAGTAAAAAGAAAAATCAAATTAGGAAATAGCGACAAGTAAATTGGAAAGTCGGAGGGAGTACATAAATTCCGAAAAAGGTTTTAGCTTGCCTTTTTTTTTTTTTTTTTTTGTAACTTGATACAAAGTTTAGCTCTTGTGGCCTTAAACTAAAGATACGTAAGATGTATTAAAATATAATTTTGTGATCTTAAATATGCATTTCAATAATTTAAATTAAAAAATTGTCAAATTAAAAAAGTGGACATTCTTTACTAAAAATAAAAGTAACCCAAATAAATAAAAATGGAAGGAGTATATTCATTTACTTAAAATATCTTTGTAGGTAAATAAAAAAATTGTTCTCGTGAGGTCAGTTTTTTTATTTTCTTTAACCTTTGAAATTCGATTTTAAAATTACACAATTATAAAATGCACCATCGAGAATCAAACCCCGCCATTAATTACCATAATAGAATACATTTCTACCACTAGATCATAGGTTGTTGTTGATTTACGAGTTTGATTTTTTTTATTTATACTCTTTAAATTTATTGACCGCTAGGCGACACCGTTGGGTGGGTGAAAAAGTTTATATATGTAGTATGGTTGTGAAGATGATGAAGTGGATGTCATGCTTACCATTATTATCATCAAAGAAATATGAGGCTAAAATTACTGTGAATTGCCTTAAAGGTTTCAACATTTTGTTAAATGAGAAAATGGGGGTCCAAGATTTTGATAGCTTAAGAGTTGAAATTAAGTGGAAAGGATCATCAAAGGTATTTCATTAAATTTGCCAATACACGTACTTGAATATGCCAATACACGTACTTGAATACGGGGTGTTACATCCTTCCCCCTTTAGGACATTTGTCCTCGAATGTTAGCGTAGTTATTCAACCGACATTTTAGTCAAGATCTTCAAAAGGTAAGCAATTATGTATCTGCACACAATGTCGATTGTTCGTTGCTTACCTTTTGAAAGCTCCACCTCAACATATCCTTTCCTGTCATTACTTTAGCTTTTAGTTTGAAGAAATAGTTTTTTTTAAAATAATTTGTGTGTACATAAAATGTAAGATAATATTTAAAATATTCTTAATTGAAGATAGTATACAAAATATCTAAGTAGTTAAGTCGCTTATTAGGTAATTACGAATAACTTTATGAAATTTTTACAAATAATCAACTGAATTCACAATTTACTTTTCTTAGTCGATATACATAGATTATAAACAATTATAAACATATTCTTTAGTATATGATATGATAAATATATTAAGTTAATATAAACCTTAAATCCCATTGCCATTGAGTTATCATAAATATTAATATTTTTATTCCTTTTCATTTTTACCTTATTGATGAAGTTGAAAGAAACTGCAAACTTAACTTTATTTCATGAAGTAAAATTCATCAAAAAAGGTAAAATTGAATATATTATTATTTCTTTCTTTAGACATAAATTCAGGAGATATAAAATATTAATAAAATTAAGACTTTTTAAAATATGTATATACAAGAATGATGTACATAATTTATACTCCAAAGTTGGACCCACATTATGACGTAACAACAACAATAATAACATATTGAATGTAATTCTATAAATAAGGTCTGCAAAGATAAAGCGTATGCAGATTTCACCTCTTTCTTTATGAAATAGACCCTCGACTTAACGGGAAAAAAAATTAAATCTGGTAATAAAAAAATATATAACAAAATAGCAGGATACACTTTCTTCTGTTGGTCAAAATTTGTGAATTATACCTTTTTCCACCAAATTCATAAAATACTAATTTAGAAGTTGAAGATTAATAAGAGTAGTAAAACATATTTTTTATATAAGTGCAAATATACCCAACTTTTGGATATAGAGAGAACTTCCATCACTTAGTTCAACTTATGCCCCTGGGATACCACCCGATAAGAGAGAACTTACATCACTTAGTTCAATTAATCTTTGAGATTGTTATTTCGGTCGTCACCGCATTTTTGATACTTTGAAACAATGATACATCAATAAGAGACATATAAATAGACCATCAATGCAATAACAATGAAGTAAGAACTAATTGGTACATCAATAAAGTGTTTTGGAGTCATCAATGCAATAACAATGAAGTAGGAACTTATTGGTATATCAATAAAATGTTTTGGAGTCATTAATAGCACATGGATCTTGTTTGAGTAACCGGATACCTTCTGACATTCATTAGTGCTATAAACAGAAGGTATCCGGTTACTCAAACAAGATCCATGTGCTATTAATGACTCCAAAACGTTTTATTGATATACCAATAAGTTCCTACTTCATTGTTATTGCATTGATGACTCCAAAACACTTTATTGATGTACCAATTAGTTCTTACTTCATTGTTATTGCATTGATGGTCTATTTATATGTCTCTTATTGATGTGTCATTGTTTCAAAGTATCAAAAATGCGGTGACGACCGAAATAACAATCTCAAAGATTAATTGAACTAAGTGATGTAAGTTCTCTCTTATCGGGTGGTTTCCCAGGGGTATAAGTTGAACTAAGTGATGGAAGTTCTCTCTATATCCAAAAGTTGGGTATATTTGCACTTATATAAAAAAATATGTTTTACTACTCTTATTAATCTTCAACTTCTAAATTAGTATTTTATGAATTTGGTGGAAAAAGGTATAATTCACAAATTTTGACCAACAGAAGAAAGTGTATCCTGCTATTTTGTTATATATTTTTTTATTACCAGATTTAATTTTTTTTACCGTTAAGTCGAGGGTCTATCTCATAAAGAAAGAGGTGAAATCTGCATACGCTTTATCTTTGCAGACCTTATTTATAGAATTACATTCAATATGTTATTATTGTTGTTGTTACGTCATAATGTGGGTCCAACTTTGGAGTATAAATTATGTACATCATTCTTGTATATACATATTTTAAAAAGTCTTAATTTTATTAATATTTTATATCTCCTGAATTTATGTCTAAAGAAAGAAATAATAATATATTCAATTAAACCTTTTTTGATGAATTTTACTTCATGAAATAAAGTTAAGTTTGCGGTTTCTTTCAACTTCATCAATAAGGTAAAAATGAAAAGGAATAAAAATATTAATATTTATGATAACTCAATGGCAATGGGATTTAAGGTTTATATTAACTTAATATATTTATCATATCATATACTAAAGAATATGTTTATAATTGTTTATAATCTATGTATATCGACTAAGAAAAGTAAATTGTGAATTCAGTTGATTATTTGTAAAAATTTCATAAAGTTATTCATAATTACCTAATAAGCGACTTAATTACTTAGATATTTTGTATACTATCTTCAATTAAGAATATTTTAAATATTATCTTACATTTTATGTACACACAAATTATTTTAAAAAAAACTATTTCTTCAAACTAAAAGCTAAAGTAATGACAGGAAAGGATATGTTGAGGTGGAGCTTTCAAAAGGTAAGCAACGAACAATCGACATTGTGTGCAGATACATAATTGCTTACCTTTTGAAGATCTTGACTAAAATGTCGGTTGAATAACTACGCTAACATTCGAGGACAAATGTCCTAAAGGGGGAAGGATGTAACACCCCGTATTCAAGTACGTGTATTGGCATATTCAAGTATGTGTATTGGTCTTATTTATATGTAACACCCCGTATTCAAGTACGTGTATTGGCATATTCAAGTACGTATACATTTTTCCTTTATAATGATACATAATTAGCTCCCAATACTCTTTTTTCCGATTTTGAGTCTGTCGAGATACATAATTAGCTCCTGGTACATCCAACGAAAATACATAATTAGCTAAAATTTTTGTAATTACTTTATAAAGGTGGAGATTTGTGTAAACGTGGTAAGTTAAGGTGTATGTTTATGCTATTTTTCCATTAAAGTTTTACCCGGCCAGATGGTCCATCGAAAACAATTGTTCTACCTTCAAAAGATAGGGGTAAGACTGTACAGACACCACCCTCCCTACATCCTACTTGTGAAATTTCACTGAATATGTTATTGTTGTTCTAAGTCATTTTTCTCTATTAGTTTCTTAATTTTCACTTAAGATTTTTTTTTCTCCCTAATATATAGTTTAATTTCTTGTAGGTTTATAATTCTTAGGGGGAGAAGTGGCTTTTATTCCTATGCAGTTTTGGAACGTTTGGAAGGATGGCCAGACATAGATGTTTGTCAAGGGAGAATGGCCTTCAAGCTTAATGAAAAATTGTATGTAACAATTAAAACCTATTAAATGTGTGTGTATGTGCTCGAGCGTGTGTTCTACTTCCTAGCTTATTCCTACGAGGTTGGAGTAAGATCTACGTAGGTTTTATCTTACTCAAACCATGTCCATGACATTATACCAGTGGCGGAGCCACAACCAACGAAGGGTGGTCAGATGAACATCCTTTGTCGGAATTTTTTTTCGAGTTTATAAGTTAAATATAGATATTTATGGTTATATACATGTTGTTGCACACCCTTGACAAGCTAGAGAAACATAGTCCAGTGGTCAAGAATGTACATTTCCACATCAACAATCCGGGGTGGAACCTTGGCAGGTGCAACAGTGCTTTATTTTCTTTGATTTTTAAACAGTTCTTTACTCAAGAAAAAAATATATATGAACACCCTTAACCAAAAGTCTGACTCCGCCACTGCATTATATTTGGTATGTTGTACGTTGTTGTTGTCCTAATTCTTGTCTTAAAATGACCTTTTGACACTCAGACGGAAAAACAACCTTGTTAATGATGTTGGGAGGACGCTGCATGAAAATGATCATTTATGCATGCGTCTATGTGCGTCGATGCTCGACTGTGTAAATATCCGTGTGTGCATGTCTGTGTATATAGTGTATATATATATATATATATATATATATATATATATAATTATCGAGAATCTGTTGAGTGGATTGACATTATACTTGGTATGTCGTACGTTGTTGTTGTCCTAAATCTTGTCTTAGTGTGACCTTTTGACACCAGGACAGTGGAAAAACAACCTTGTTAATGATGTTGGGAGGATGTTGCATGAAAATGGTCATTTATGCATGCGTCTATGTTCGACTGTGTATATCTCTGTGTGTGTGCATGTCTATGTATATAGCAAATATATACATATCGAGAATCTGTTGAGCGGATTGACTCGTGAATAGTTGAGAAAGAAGTGGAAGTAGCACAAATGAACTTTTAGTGGATTGAACCTCATTATAACTATATATGATTTAGAACTATCGTGGAATCTACTACTAATGCTTGTGTCTGAGTATGTTCTCCACATCTCTTTAACGTGTGGTTCATTCCCTAACCTTACATGCATGAATAAGAATGCTTTGTATATCGAACTTTACAGGTTCCCATATATGGCTATTACAAATGAAAGACAAAGGATAATGCCCACAGCCCAAGATAGAGCAATGGGCCAAGAGCTTGATTACCCAGAAGCTGTACTCCTTACAAGCCCATCTAGTTCTTTCCTCAAAGGAGAGGTACCCGATTGTCGTCGGTTATCTGTTTTTAAAATATCTGTTTAAATTATGAGTTTCATATCTGAACGGTCAGTACGCTAGTATCCTGTTGAACTATCACTAATTATTTATGAAAACACGCCTTAACGATTAAATGTTCAGTTTTTTCCTATCCGAATGATGTGATTTGTTAGGGTTTAGGAAAGGTTAACGATTGATAATTGAGAAGTGTTTTAATATGTAACTGGTGACAGTTCAGGTAGGAATCTCGCACATGATAGTTCAAATATAAAACTCAAAAACCTAGATACTTTGGGTGTGTTTTTTTATGAGAAATCTTTAGAAAATTGTTTAAAATTTTGTTAGTTATTCTAAACGCTGGATGATAGTCTAATATTTTGTCTCTAAGATCGAGAAATTCCATATATATATTAGATTCGAGTATAACCTTGTCTGGAAGAATATTTTCCCAAGGGTTATATTTGCACAATTTTTAAAAGTGGAGACAAAATTTAAATGATAGGCTAAAAGGAGCATTTGCCTAAATCGACCATTATAAAACAACAACAACGACATACCCAGTATATTCCCACGAAGTAGGTTTGGATAGGATAAGTGTACGTAGTTCATACCACTACCTCAGAAGTGAGATAAAAAGATTGTTTTTGATAGACCCCCGACTTAAGACAAATCGACCATTATAAAACAACAACAACAACAACATACCCAGTATATTCCCACGAAGTAGGTCTGGGTAGGATAAGTATACGCAATCCATATCAGTACCTCAGAAGTAAGATAACGAGGCTGTTTCTGATAGACTCCTGACTCAAGACAAATCGACCATTATAAAACAACAGCAGCAACAACAACAACATATCCAGTATATTCCCACGAAGTAGGTCTGGGTAGGATAAGAATACACAGTCCGTACCAATACCTCAAAATTTAGATTAAAATGTTGTTCCCAATAGACTCCCGACTCAAGACAAATCGACCATTATAATACATCTTAGCTATTATCTCTTATTTATTTTACTATTTTCTTAATTTCACATTTACTTACTCTAATTTGTTTTCTATATTTAGGTGGATGATAAGTATCAATACTCAATTGAAAACAAAGATAACAAGGTCCATGGGTGGATAAACCCAAATCCAAAAATTGGACTTTGGATGATCATACCAAGTAATGAGTTCAAAACAGGTGGGCCTGTTAAACAAGACCTCACTTCTCACACAGGCCCAATAACACTATCTGTGAGTATACATGATATACACATATTTTCGCTTGGTTTTAATATGTTTGAACTTGTTAAATCTCAATATTTCATACTACCATGATATAACATGTTTATCGATAGTTCAAATAAGATTTCATTCTTGAAAAAAAAAAAACATCAAAAGGTCTAGACTTGTTTTTCTTCTAAATTTTAATGTACTTTTATGTATCCACACGTATACCACACTACTAGTTATTCACAGGTATCAGAGACGGATTTAAGGACGCAAGGGGTTCATCCAACCTCTAATTCACCGAAAATTGACATTGTATATTCAAAAATTTAAACTATCTTTTAGAACTTTGACTTCTTCGTGTGTTTACCAACAGATGTTCTTCAGTACACATTATGCCGGGGAGATTTTAACATTGAGATTTCGAAATGGAGAGCCATGGAATAAGGTTTTTGAACCTATTTTTGTATACTTAAATTCTATTTCATCAGATAATGAAGACATTCTAACATTATGGACAGATGCAAAAGAACAGGTAAACTAAATTTGATATATGTACAATATAATGTTCAATAAGAAAATAGTACAATAAGTTTTTTTCCTTAATTATCGGTCTCGAATTTATGAAAACAGATGTTAATCGAAACTGAAAATTGGCCAAATGATTTTCCTCTTTCGGAAGATTTCGTTCTAGCTGATCAACGGGGTACTGTAAGTGGCAGATTACTCGTTAGTAACAGGTACATTGACTTACTAAAGTCTCTTCTAGTGTATAAGAAATTTATCAATACGGGATTTTCACTTAATTAAGTTCGAAATTCATGACACTATCATATAATAATTGTACAATATACCGGGTAAAGAAAAATCGTTGTATCTTAGATACACATGAATTTGGTCTGTGTATTTCAGATACACGTGAATTTTGGAGGTGTGGATACACGTGAAGTTTGGTTCGTGTATCACAAATCACCCGAAAATCGACTTGTGTATCTGGGCAATCACTTCGGCATATCTTGTAATTATTTCATAAACTTAGAAGGTGTCCTGTAATGAGAGATCAAACTTCTTATATTTCTGTTGTTTGTCCTAATATATATGTAGTTTCATAATTCTTTGACATCAATACGAGACTTTTATTTGCATACAAATCGAACAAATTTTTCTTTTACTGATTATTAATTAGCTATAAATTTTTTATTGCAGCTATTTAAGTAAAACACTTGTCACTCCAAATTCAACTTTCATTGGATTGGCTGCACCTGGAGATGTTGGATCATGGCAAATTGAAAATAAGGTTTGTGATTTGTGTTTTTATTTAGATACGGGTATTAAATGGACGGATTAAATTAAATTTAAATCGGTTAAATTGTGTTGACTGTTGAGTTAATAAATGAACAGATCATCAATTTATCCAAACGTTATAGTTTGGTCAAAATGCACTAAACAATGGGCAAATCGCAACCTAACTAGCCAACTCTTACATTGTTTTGATCTCTTTGTTTGTTTTCGTATAATTTGCCTAGTTACCTTACAAAATTTCTTTTTATTGTTTTGTTATGACGATCTATGTTGCTTGGACAAGTCAAAAAAGTCCATTGGTACGTATCGGATTCGCCAAAACTAGTGTATTTTTGGAGAATTTGACACGAGTGCGACATCGAAAG
Organism: Capsicum baccatum var. pendulum; assembly: GCA_030864225.1. Classification (NCBI taxonomy): domain Eukaryota; kingdom Viridiplantae; phylum Streptophyta; class Magnoliopsida; order Solanales; family Solanaceae; genus Capsicum; species Capsicum baccatum. The sequence goes on from CM061552.1 coordinate 311,047,940, forward strand.
TGAAGAGTCCCGCACAACTTAGATAATGATGATACATGATATTTCAAATCAAAAGCTATATAAATATTTTGACAAGATTTCTCGTGAGTTATTTTGAGCTTTATATTTAACACAAATCGGTAGTCGGCACAATTTTTAGATGAGTTGAACTGAATGTACCAGAATGAATTGAGTTAATAAATAGATGGTTCGATGATCTGTTCGAACTTAAACAGGCTGGACGAATCATATTTTCATGGAGAGGCGGAGCCAACCCTCTTTAGGGGGTTCTTCCGAAACCCCTTCGACGGAAAAATATACTATTTATACATGATTAAAAATATTTTTATGTGGTATAGTAGGGGTTGAACTCCCTTCGACTTAGTTTTGTTTGAATATTGAACCCCCTAACTTGAAATCCTGATTCCGCCTCTATTTTTATAGATAGTTTACTAACCCTAATTTTGGTATTATTATCATTACTGTATTTGTTTTTATATAATTTCAGTTAATATATGATTTTTGTATATTGTTATTCTTTTTAGGGTTATCAATTTTGGACTCAAACAGATAGTGAGGGATATTTCTTGATTAACAATATCATCCCTTGAAATTAGTGTTTGTACGCTTGGGTCCCTGGATTTATTGGTGATTATAAATACAAGGACTACATCTACATCAACGCAGGCATGATACATTTTATGTGACGTTATTTCTTTATTAGTCTGATCAAATTTAAAATAAATAAATACATTTCTATATTTGAAAAATAATTTAACTTTTAATCTTTCATGTTGTTTTCCATATTGACATACTTCTACAATCACAAATATGTGTCCCGAAGTCTGTATTTCTTTCTTAAACTCTATAACCAATCAAATACCGACTATATAGACACGCATATTGTAGCGTGTTTCTCTACTGGCCGGGTTCAGTCGAACCCAACATAGAGTATATATATTGATATTAACATCACTAGAATTTCATCGAATGAAGGGGAGCCTTAGTAACTGGTAAAATTGTTGCCATGTGATTAGGAGGTCATAAGTTTAAGCCTTGGAAACAGCCCCTGACAGAAATGCAAGGTAAGACTGCGTACAATAGACCCTTGTGGTCGGGCCCTTCCTCGGACTCTGTGCATAGCGAGAAAGCTTTATTACACCAGACTGCCCTTCACTAGATTTTCGTTGAATGAAGGAGGGTCTTAGAGTAACTGGTAAAGTTGCTGTCATGTGACCAGAAGGTCAAGAGTTCAAGCATTTGAACAGCCTTTGACAGAAATGCCGATAATGTTGTGTACAATAGATCTTTAAGGTCGAGTCCTTCCTCGGATCCTGTGCATAGCGTGAGAGCTTTGGTTGACCAGACTTCAAGGTAATGTTGCGTACAATATACCCTTGTGGTCGGGCCCTTCCTCGAACGTTGTCCATAGCGAGAGAGCTTTAGCTAACCGGCCAGCCCTTTTACTAGAATTTCATCTACTTCCTCGAACCGTGTGCATGGCGAGAGAACTTTAGTTGTCGGGACTCCAAGGTAATGCTGTGTACAATAGACCCTTGTGGTCGGGCCTTTCTTCGAACCGGACGCATAGAGAGACACCTTTAGTGCACCGGACTACCCTTTTACTAGAATTTCATCAACTGTTAAATTCTAAACTATACTTCCGAACGTTGTAATGGGTTCAACGGCAAAATTTTAAAGATCGTACGTTTAAATTTAAATTCTAAATCCGCTTCTGTAACAGGATCAAGAACTAGGTTGCACACTCTTGTGTTTAACCCTCCAAGAAGTGGACCAACATTGTGGGAAATAGGCATTCCAGATAGAGCTGCTGCTGAATTCTTTATTCCAAATCCACAACCGAAATTTGAAGACCAATTTTACATTGCACATTCTAAAGAAAAGTAAGTCAATTACATTTATTTTATGAATTTTATTACTCAAATTATTTCTCAGTTTATTCATAGATGTTAACTCAATTTTCATTTTATTGTATTAAAGTTTCTATATTATTTTTCGTAATGAATAAATCAGTCTTCTTGAGTCGAGGGTTTATCGGAAACAACCTATCTACCTCATTCGAGGTAGCGGTATGGACTGCATACACTTACCCTCCTCCAGATCCTACTTTGTAGGAATACACTGGATACATTGTTATAACAAATAAATCACTCTTCGAGGGGGCAGGGGTATTAGTGATATGCACTGCACTTACCCTTCCCAGGTCCTGCTTTCTTTAAATACACTGAATATGTTGTTGTAACAATAAATCACTGATCACTTTAATCTAAGCATCTTGAAAGTCACTATATTTTTTCTTTGTAATAAAAATGTCATTCGATTTTGTTTAAGTGTCATACTAAGTTAATACGGGTAAACCTTTAGCAAAGTTGAATAACTATTTTTGTTACGAAAAAATTTAGCGACTTTATGTTATACATACTTACGCGAATTTGAATGACTATTTTTGTTAGGAAAAATAGTTTAACCACGCAATGTGAAGAAATAAAAGTTAAGTGACCATACATGAAATTATTGATTGATTTTTCTTTTCCAGGTTTAGGTAATATGGATTATGGGATTGTTATACAGAAATATACACTAATGGTGATTTAGTATACACTATTGGATCAAGCAACTATCAAATAGATTGGTTCTTTGCTCATGTTAATAGATATACTTACAATTATGTCCACAAACATCTTCTTCCTTTTAGATTGTTTACGTTATATGCACTGACAGTATAAATAATTTTAAAAATATCGCGTAATTTGAATTGTCGTAGTAGGTTATTTGCCCCGCTCTGAAAGTTACGTACAATACTAAAAAAATTCAAGTTTAATTAACATTTTCGAGAAAAACATCTGGTACTTCCTGAATTATGACCAAAGTTGCTACGATATACTCCAATTTTACAGTGGTCCTATTACTTCCTGAATTAAATTTTAGCGTATTTTGTCAACCATTTTAGCTGACGTGGCACCTTTGGTGTGGGCTCCATTTTATATAATAAAGGTGCCATATCAGCACAAAGGGTGACAAAAATACGCTAAAATTGAGTTCAGAGGGTTAATAGGACCCCTGTAAAGTTAGAGTATGTCGTAGCAACTCTGAACGTAGTTCAGGGGATATTGAATGCTTATGTCAATGTCTCTCGAAACATCATCGAAAATATGAAACTCCTATGGAAATGCTTTCGTCGAGTCAGTTTTATGCAGTTTTTCCTCGAACATTTAGATTCGGGGATATGACCTGAGAACATGACCGTTGATAGGACGGTGAAGGTCTAAGTATTTAGAGTATAGGGTTTGTAGGTTGTCAAGCATATTTCTTTTCCATACTAGAAGTACTACTACTACTATTATTTTTTATGTCCTTATACTTTTGGCTTTGTTTATCTTATTATCTTGTTCATGTTACTGTCTGTTATTACAACTTTTTTTTTTTTGCATCTCTATTCGACTTGAGGGTCTATCGGAATCAGTCTCTCTACCATCACAAAGTAGGGATAATATTTGTATACATGCTATTCTTCCCAGACCCCACTTATAATATAAGATTTTACTGCATATCAGATTCTAATTCATTTTTTCTAATAAAAGTGATGATGGGAACAAAACTTATATACCAAATACATGGCAAATTGTGTTTGATCTTCAACAAGTGAAGGATTCATCAAATTATACACTTCAACTAGCATTAGCCTCAGCAAATGAAGCTGAATTACAAGTATGGGCTAAACAAATTTTCACATTATTCTTAATTTTTTATACCTAGTGTATATCTCATGTATACATTATCTTTTTTTCGCGACTAATCAACGGTATGTTTCAATTGTTATAGATTCGAATAAACGATCAATATGCAGACGTTCCTCATTTTTCAACAGGATCGATAGCCAGGGATAACGTGATTTCAAGACATGGAATTCATGGATTATATCGGATGTATACTGTAGATATACCGAGCAATTTTCTCGCGAGCGGTACTAATGTTATATTTCTTAAGCAAAGTAGAGGTTCGAGCCATTGGAGTGGAGTCATGAATGATTATATTCGTCTCGAAGGACCCACCCCCTTCGAACGATTAAATAATTTAATATGGTGGATTATTGCAAATTAAAAGGAATATAAGTACAATTATAAGTTTGATTTTGCATCGTCATTGAACGATTAAATAATCGAATATGGTGGATTGTTGCAAATTAAAAGGAATATAAGTACAATTATAAGTTTGATTTTGCATAGTCTAATTTATAACTATCTTGGAGAATAAAAGCATTGTCCAAGTTCTATATTTTTTTAGGTACAATGTCATTTTTTGTCTATGATATTTTCCAATTTTAATTTTGATTAGTGATATTTGTTTTTCCATTAACAAAAATGACTTTTTAGTCTATTCTTGTTGAAAACACGTTATATCTAGACTTTAGGTAACATTAAAAACTCAACATTATACTCTGTGAGTGATTAATTAGTATTAAAGGTCGTTTCGTATGTAGGATAAGGTGAATATCTCATGATTAATTAAGTTTGGTATTAAATTTATATAATTACGAAACTAATTTTTATCATCAACGAAATATAATATAATCTAATATCAAATTTAGTGTTGGGATATCGTATCTTATCCCATCCAACGTAAAAATATAAAATATATTTAGGATTCACTTTAGATTTATAATTCTTTCTTAAAAAATTATATTGCTTATGTTGTGTCCTGCATTGTTTAAGTTTAGAGTTCACTTTAGGTTGTCTTAGAACCTTTTTATCTCAATTATCGTAGACGATGTATATATAAATAATAAAAAATAATATATAAATATGTCGTTTAACTTGGCCTTAGCTAACGTTCACGATCTTCAATTTTAGATGTGCACAAGAAGAACTTGTATGAAACTGAACGATTACATATACATCCTACGTAGAGGCAGAATCAAAATTTATGCTGAGAGGGTTCAAAATCTAAAGAAAAACTCTGCAGGGGTTCAACATCTACAATGTATATATAAAAAATCATTTTAATCATGTATTGATCGTATAATTTTGTCTTCGAAGGGGGTTCGAACCGAACCCCCTATAATTAGGCTGGCTCCACCTCTGATCCTACATTACGTCTCATTCGAATTGTCACGTGGAACACGTGCATGTGTCTATTTGTTCCACTTTATCTCTAATTTTTAATTATAAATATTGTTTGAATTTTTTGCCCTTTATTAAAAAAAATTTCTTTAGACAAAATTTTCTTTTCACAATCAAAAAATAAAAAAATAAAAGAAAACCCAAAAATCTACATTGATCATATCGACTTTAACAAGAATATTGGACTTGTTACCACTATATGAAGGATAATTGCCACAATAGGCTTTAATTTTAGGCTTTAATTTTATTCTTATGTGATTTAAAATTTATTTATTTCTATTTACATGGTTTTTTTTTTTGGTTTTCCATCTGGTGTTCGGCGTTCGCATTGGAGCCCCGACTAATCCGGATCACGTGTTGCAGTGGCAGCGCTCCTAACAGAGTTTTCTCCATACCCAGGGTCGAACCCTCGACCTCTGTTTAAGGGTGGAGCAGTCCCATCCACTGCACCACAACCCATGTTGGTTATTTACATGCTTGAATCTACTCCTATGTTCACAAATTTCATCTATTCAGATAAATTATATATGTTTTATCAAATTTCATCTATTCAGGTAAACGAATCTCCTCATCCCATATACACTATTTGAAGCTACAAGATGTTTGGTTGCAACATTATAATATATACGGAATCAAAATCGCAAAAGGTCAGATTATATTTTCATTTAACATTTATAATATGTTGGGAAAGACAAAGACACTGTCAAAGTGCATGATAAACTAGCAGTGAAATAATATACTAGTCTAAACTTTTTTCGTTTCAATTTAAACCAAGAGAAAACAAAGAGAAAATATTCCATTTCATCCTTGAACTATACCAAAAACGACTGAGACACACCTCAACTTAACGGGAGTCCTATTATCCCTCTAAACTAATTAAAAGTGTAATTTTGACACCCTTGGTGCCTACACGGCACATATGTCGCATACACGTATGCCTACGTGGATCCTTTAGTGTGTTGTGCCACGTAGGCATCAAGGGTGTCAAAATTACACTTTTAATTTGTTCTGGGGGTAATAGGACCCTCTTTAAGTTGAGGTGTGTTTCAGCTGTTTTGGGTATAGTTCAAGGATGAAATAAAGCATTATCTCAAAAACAAACAAACCCAAGCACAAATAGTAATAAGGCAGCAAATAACTAAACCATACAAACATGACAAGGCAAGAATAAAATCAATTACACGAGATATCAAATTTACGTAGAAAACCCTTCAATATAAAGAGTAAAAAAGGATCAAAACCTTCACTATAATCACAGTAAAAAATTATGTGATCAAAAACTCCACTATAATAACGAAGAGTTACAATAATGTATAGTCATTATATTTTTAATTATTGATACTTCACTAAATTTTTTACATAAATTGCAAATGTATACATTTATTTTTCAAAATAAATTGTATTGATATAGTGACTTTACCATGTTACCTCTATTAATTAGTATTTAGTTATAGGTATAGAAAAACAATTTAGAGAATAAGTATTTAATGGTATGGATAAAACATGAAAAAAATATTTTTTCTTGATTTGTCAAAAATGACAAGTAAAAAGAAAAAACAAATTAGGAAATAGCAACAAGTAAATTGGAAAGTCGGAGGGAGTACATAAATTCCGAAAAAGATTTTAGCTTGTCTTTTTTTTTTTTTTTAACTTGATACAAAGTTTAGCTCTTGTGGCCTTAAACTAAACATACGTAAGATGTATTAAAATATAATTTTGTGATCTTAAATATGCATTTCAATAATTTAAATTAAAAAATTGTCAAATTAAAAAAGTGGACATTCTTTACTAAAAATAAAAGTAACCCAAATAAATAAAAATGGAAGGTGTATATTCATTTACTTAAAATATCTTTGTAGGTAAATAAAAAAATTGTTCTCGTGAGGTCAGTTTTTTTATTTTCTTTAACCTTTGAGATTCGATTTTAAAATTACACAATTATAAAATGCACCATCGAGAATCAAACCCCGCCATTAATTACCATAATAGAATACATTTCTACCACTAGATCATAGGTTGTTGTTGATTTACGAGTTTGATTTTTTTTATTTATACTCTTTAAATTTATTGACTGCTAGGCGACACCGTTGGGTGGGTGAAAAAGTTTATATATATAGTATGGTTGTGAAGATGATGAAGTGGATGTCATGCTCACCATTATTATCATCAAAGAAATATGAGGCTAAGATTACTGTGAATTGCCTTAAAGGTTTCAACTTTTTGTTAAATGAGAAAATGGGGGTCCAAGATTTTGATAGATTAAGAGTTGAAATTAAGTGTAAGGGATCATCAAAGGGTATTTCATTGAATTTGGGGTCATTTAATAGGAGAAGTGTAAAGAAGAATTTTACTAAAGAAGAGTGTTTGAAGGAAGATAAAGGGATTGTTGAATGGAATGAGGAGTTTCTAAGTGTTTGTAAATTTTCAGGTTGGAAAGATGATGTTTTTCATCCTTGGGAAGTTGTCTTTACTGTGATCAATGTGAGTTTCTTGATTTTTTATTTTATTAGTTGTTATAGTATTGCTCCTGTAGTTTTTTGTCCTTCGATTTCTTTTACTATACAATATTTTTTGTATCTCAATTATCTTATTGTTTTGTTATAGTTTTTGTTTTTATAATATTTGTTGTTTTTGTTTATAGTTGTTGACTGTTTTGAACTATTTTTTTCGGCCATCGGAAACACTCTCTCTAACTTTGAGATAGGGGTAAGGTCTGAGTACACTACTCTCCCTACCCTTCCTAGACCCCCACTTGTGAGATTTCATTAGGTGTGATGCTGTGGATTTTGGCTGTTGAGTGAAATTGAAAAAGAATTTTTAAAAAATTATCTTTGGGTTTTCTTATGAAATAAGAACTCTGAATCCAATTCTAGGGAATTTGATTACATCCTAATATTAGTGGAACTATGCATTCATTTCTCCTTGAGAAGGTTGATATATAGTCAAACCTCTCTATAACTGCATCGCTTGTTCGGATTGTTTTGACTGCTATAGTGGAATGTTGTTATAGAGAACATATAATATAACATAACATAAGGAATTGGTTCCACAGAAAACTTGCCCGTTAGAGTGAAATGTTTTTGTTGAAGGTCTCTGATATAGTGAGGTCTGACTGTTATTGAGAATTGTACGTTATCTGAATGTCTAGTGCTTGTACCTTTGTTGTCTTGAAATTGGGTGCTATTTGTATTGTTTTATGAATCCTGGTCATGTTAGACAACTTCTTGGGATGATAAATTTCTTGAATTTCCGCAAATTAGGATACTTATTTTTTCTTTTATTGGTTAGGTTGATGCTTAGTTTTGATAATTTGATCATGGTCATTCAGTATATTGCAGCATCATTGGTATGAGCCTCTCTAGAGGACATGTTAAACAAGAGAAGCTTAATAAAATTCATCATCAATATGGTTTTTACTGAGTTTTATTACTCCTAGAGTACTAGTAGCTTAGTGAGTTTAACAGTGGCAAAGCCAAGAATTTCACCTAAAGTGTCCAATATATATACACAGTATAATTTTTCAACATGCTACTAGCATAAAGTGAGTTTTAACTATGTTATATTGATGTCTAAGAAACTGTTACTGACATGCACTGGGAGTCAGAAGCTTTTTAAGCCTTCCGGAATGTAATGATTGCAGTTTAATGGATTCACTTTCTGAGCTTGTGGGGTTCATTTATTTTGATGTTATATGGTGGATGGTGAGACCTACTGTATTTATTTAAATTTTTCTCTTAGACATATAGAGATGTGCTTTCTGGATAAGGTAAAAAGAAGCATCATGGGCATGGTCTATTATTAAATAAAAATGGTAGGAAATGGTTAGGCACCTTGAGGATTATTCCTTCCCAAAGTTGTTTTGGTGTTCATCCAACAACTGGTTTTTAAGGGAAGAAACAATAGGAGGAGTTGTTAATGATAAATGGTTTGAACTTTTTAATGACTACTTCTTTCACAGGTTCAACGTCTTGCCGCGACCTCCAGATGCACCGGTTAGTAGGTGTGAGACCATGGTGACCAAGGTGTTAAAAGGAGACGAGACAGACCTAGAGAAGTTTTGTCGAACAACCTATAATTTCTTGGAATCAATGCAGACTCATATAGGCCATATCTACTAGTTGGAAATATGTTTTAATTATTTTTTTTATGTAACTTATTTTCGCTTGTATTTTTATTTGGGTTGATGATGACATGCGTTGAGCTTAAATGGAACAGTAAATTCTTATATCTCAACTTGTTTGAGACTGAAGCAAGTTGTTCTTCTTCCATAGGCACAACATTGGCCTTAGCTGCATGTTCCTTTGACTGATTTGAACCTATCGTTCATGATAATCGTGTGTTTTCCAATCCCCGGGTGTATTATTTCGTGCTTCTAATCCTTTATTTTTAGTTTTAGCTTTTCATCTACACTAATACCTCTATTGAACACATTGTCTTTATGGTCGATTTCATTGTTCATTTACTTCCTTCTTTGTATTTATTCATACTTCTGCTGAATCAGGGTACAAGTAAAGGACCAAATCAGAAGGTACCCGTACTTTCTTTTGTGACATTGAATCTTGCAGACTTTGCTTCAGTAGCTGGAGATAAACAAGAGGGCATTGAAATTTTTGTTCCTTTGGAAGTCTCTGTTGGCAGCTTCAAGATTTGTCTTTCACTCTGTGTAAGAGAAACCAAAACACATGCTTTTTACTTGCGTTCTTGTATTCCTGTAGCTACGTGAATATATTATCTAATGCGACTGTTTCCTAAAGATATGTTCACATATTTGTTGACAGCTAGTGCTCAACCTTGTGGAATTGAGGAACACTCACGAAGCTACAGAGATATTTTCGAAGTTTATCATGTCTGCTCCAGTATCTCCGAACCCTGGAAAGGCTTTGTTGACAGAAAAAATGGGGGTGGTTCTTTAAAAGCAGGTCTGCGTAAGGTTAAATTTATAAAAGCATTATCTTTTAGGTGACACAAGAAGGCATATCATGCAGAGAAAGGCAGCAGCAGTGATGGAAGGAACTCAGTCAGAAGTGAGGATCCCGATTATGTTTATCCTGTGGATACAGATTCACTTGATGAGGATTCAGTAGGAGAATCTGAGGTAGGAAAAGAGAATACAAGTGTTCCGAAGTCATTCAATTATGAAGCACTCGTCTATGCAAACCATGCTAGTGGATCATTTTGTTCAAATACAAGCGGCAGCAGCAGTGACGAGGATTTAGTCCACTACAGCCATCATATTTCAGACACAAAGCACAAGTACCCTGAGGATAAAACTGCAGTAAATCAATCTGCAGAGCAGAGTTCAAAACGTAGTCTTCTTTCCTGGAGGAAAAAGAAGTTGAGTTTCAAATATCCTAAAACCAAGGGGGATCCATTGTTGAAGAAACATTATGAAGCGGATGGTGCAGACAATATAGGCTTTTATCGCCGACAACTTTGCTCATCGGACGAGTCTTCTTCTAGGGTACGTCTCCTTTTTTCTTGCTTTCTTTGTCATGTTTTACGAGTCATTTTTTATCTTCATGTCATGGTCTGATCAACGTGCAATAACTACACCAATGTGCTTGCCGAATTGAAGATTACAAAGTTTGGTAGCTTTCTTTAGTAGCTTAGTCTACTTGTACAGTTGTATCAAGTATCTAACTGCTGAGGTTTTCTTGTTCATGATTGAAGATATATGTCATAACTAGTCCTCTTACTAATGTGTGTAGTTCATGCAAGGGCACAAATCTGAGGAAACTTCTCCGATTTCAGTCTCTGAGTTTGGAGATGAAAGTTTTGCTGTGGGTAATTGGGAGCAGAAAGAAATAATAAGCCGTGATGGACAAATGAAGCTGCAGACTTAGATCTTCTTTGCTTTGATTGATCAACGAAGTGAACGAAAGCGCTTGTACAACCTTGGTTGCTGTCATAGCTGATTGGTTCCACTGCAATCCTGAAGATATGACCATCAAGTTCCAACTTGATTCTCTTATCTGTGAAGGCTCGATGCAGTGGAGGGATCTTTGTGAAAACAAGACCTATAGGGAACGTTTCCCAGATAAGCATTTTGACCTCGAGACAGTTCTCGAGGCTAAAGTGCGTCCACTCTCAGTAGTCTCAGAAAAATCGTTCATTGGGTTCTTTCATCCCGAAGGAATCGAAGAAGAGGAAGGATTCCACTTCCTTCATGGTTCCATGCCTTTTGACAACATATGGGATGAGATTTCTAAGTCCGCTCAAGAAACTCCTCGTCATGGCGACTCCTGTGTTTACATTGTGAGTTGGAATGGCCACTTCTTTATCCTCAAGGTTGAAAAAGAAGCGTACTATATCATTGACACACTTGGGGAGAGGATTGTTTAGGGTTGTAATCAGGCATATATCCTCAAATTCGACCAAGATACAACAATTATGCAAGCACCTGGTGAGTCTCAACAATCAGATGATAAGCCATCTTGTTATAGAAAAGAGAAAACCGATGTCAAAGAGGCTGTGGATGAAAGCAAAATTGTCATGAGCACCAACAGCGACGACAGTACCTGAAAAGAACATTTATATAGGTAAAGAGGCTTGTAAGGAGTACATTAAGAGTTTTTTGGCAGCAATCCCTATTAGGGAGTTACAAGTTGATGTAAAGAACGGATTGATGGCATCGACACCCCTTCATTAGCGCCTACAAATCGAGAACCACTACACAATGAGCTTTGTTCCCAAGTTTGAGGAGTAATCTTCAGAAGAACTGATTGCTAACAGTTTGGCCATAGTACCATCGGCAGCAGCAGAATAAGCAATGATTGGTAAAGCTTTACTAGTATATACATAGCGCTAATCATTTTTGTTCTATATACCATTTAGTAATTTTGTCCTGGAGAGTCTCTTCTTTGTTTTCATTCGTATATTTTCTTCTTCGTACTCAAGGAATGCTAATGCTAGTGTAAATGACCATGGAACTGCTCAAGAGTACTTTTCTATGGTTCTCTCAAAGAGGAAAGTTGAGATAAATGAATACATTAGTTCTATACTCCTCTTGATTATTATTGTTTTGTTTTTATTTGAAAACCATCCCTAGTAGTTGAAGGTATTCTTCCCCTTCACCAGTCAAACGATTTTCGTCGACGCTGCTTTTGAAGAAGAGCCTTGGATTAACCGGTAAAGTTGTTGCCATGTGACCAGGAGGTCACGAGATCAAACCTTGGAAACAGCCTCTGCCAGAAATGCAAGGTAAGGCTGCATATAATACACCCTTGTTGTGGGGCCCTTCCCCAAACTCTGCACATAGTGGGAGCTTTAGCATAGCGGGCTGCCCTTTTCAATAGTAAGAATTAAGAAAATATACTGCACCATCACACTCTGCACATTAGGAGAATCATTTTTCTCTGGCTTTGGAGCAAGGACAATTGTGCGTGAGCTCGAGCCGTCCAAATCACTCATTAGTACCTGAACAGCAGGATAGGGTGACAATAAAGATTACGTGCGACTTATAGCTCACGATGGAATGATGTAACACCCCGTATTCAAGTACGTGTATTGGTGTATTCAAGTACGTGTATTGGTCTTATTTATATGGAATTAATTTTTTTATTTTATTTATACCAGAATTTGCCTGTCGATGGTCACATGCGAAGGTTATTGAATAAGATTTCCAACGATATAAAGATTTCCAAAAATGGATAGGTTTCGGATATAATCGAGCACGATCGAAACTATAAAACAGTTGCCGGGATATTTGGGAATAGTAAATGTGCAGGAAAATTTCTTGCACACAAACTACTGAGGCCAGCCAATTTTTTGGGTCAACTTTGAACAATCATAACTCCCTTAATATAATGAACTAGGAGATCTGCGACCTATGAAAAGAAAGATATTTGATTCTTCTTTCCAATTCATTTGGTTTCATCCAAATCCAACGTCTGAGTAAGGAGTTATACTCGTTTTACTTCAGCCTCTCAAAACAGATTTTTAGGGTCATCTTCAAACGACCATAACTCCTTGTACAGGATGAACTGGGTGGCCTACTTTATATTCAATGAAATCCCTTTGAATTATTTTTCCAACGATACCAATTTCACCCAAATCCGATATCGGAGAAAAGCGTTATGGTCAATCTACTTTAGCTTATCAAAACAGTCCACCAAAGGACAGATTTGACATTATTTAAATTTTAAAGGCACTTTGGTCATTCCCTATGATATTATGGACGAGAATATGTGTATATATACATTTATATGAGTTCAAAAACTCATTTTCATCATCAATCATTGAGGAAGAACAAACCCTAGCCAAATTTGACCTTTAAATTACTTCTGATTCAACCGTAGAAATTCCAAAGTAATTCGATAACTGCGTTTATCATCTCGAGAGATTCGAAAGGCACCTATTATTTGTGCAAACAGGATTGCATAATAAAGAGGTGAATTCTAAGGTATGAATATTGTTTTCCTTTGTTCTCTTCCATATGTATATGTGTGATAAAGGATTATATGTATTGGTTGTTATTGAAAGGTGATGAAAATAGGGTTATGGACTATTTTGCATGGTTTGGTTGTATTGAATTGTGGAAGGTGGATATGGTAATTGAGTTATGGAAGGTGGATATAGTGATATACTATTGAATTGATGATTATTTATGTCTATGGCTCAATTTGGTTTAATGGATTGGTTGGAAGGATAAATGAATCCAAACTTGATATTGGAGGATGTTGTATGAATATGCATGGCATGTGAATTTAATTGGATTATAAGAGGGTTAAAGTGACACCCTTTATGGTGTAATTAAGGCTTACTACTTAACCACTAGTTTGGTGAATTCAAATAATTGAATTGTGACGTTTGGTTGCTAATACTAGATTGCTATATATGTTCATTGTAGATAAGTAATCCGAAAAGACGGGAAGTCCATTTGGGACTAGTATTGAAGGTTGATAGTTAGGTATGTAAAGCATACTCTATACCATATCTTTGGCATGAAAGTGAAGAATTGTTCTATTAAGAAAGTTTCCAAAGTTATTCAATAAAATGTGATCCATAATGGTTTTGTATGATGTCCTACGTTACCAATGGACTTGTTTCCACCCTACAAGATATCAAGACATTCCAATACTTACTTGTCTTCCAAATTTTACATGTTTATTGCACTAATGAATGTCAGAAGGTATCCGGTTACTCAAACAAGATCCATGTGCTATTAATGACTCCAAAACATTTCATTGATATAGCAATAAGTTCCTACTTCATTGTTATTGCATTGATGACTCCAAAACACTTTATTGATGTGCCAATGAGTTATTACTTCATTGTTATTGCATTGATGGTGTATTTATATGTCTCTTATTGATGTATCATTGTTTCAAAGTATCAAAAATGCGGTGGCGACCGAAAGCCCTAAGGAAGTATGCTGCATAACACGCATACCTAATGTCAATGAAATAAGACCTAAAGGACTTCATAATAAGAGGACCAAGGAACAAGATGATCTATTCTGCCCTTTAGTGTCAATGTTTCCTTCGATCAAGGATTGCAAGATAAAACTCCACCATTCTCCCCTTTTTATTGGTTTTAATTTTTGAAAGGTAAAATTGCTTGTCCAACAAAGGGGATTTGAGTCATAAAATGATAGGAGAGTGCTTGCTTCTACCGTAAACCAGTAAAACAACTTGTAAAAAAATTAATAACAAGTTTTACATTCATGTGAAAACAGTAGGCTAAGTTCACGGATTTGATGTTACCTAGTTTCAACACAGGAAAATAGAAAATAACTGAAGAAATAGGAAGACACTTGTGAAAGGTGAAATTTGGCGATCTGAATGCTCATTATTTGAGACCTGTTATAATACCTTGGTTTTTTCTGAGCGGTGGTCAAGTTCACGATAGAAGGTGGGCATGGGAGTTGCTTTGAAATTGAGATTTCTCCATAGCTGTTTGATCTTTGGTTCTTTCTTTTCCTGTACATAGCACAATGTAAATCAAATGAACAGTCAACATTTCTTTTCCTGCACATAGCACAAAGTAAATCAAATGAACAGCCAGCATAAAGCAAATCAAACAAACAGTCAGTATTTCTAGCTTCTTATAAAATAATTGTCATCTAACTCTTGCCAATGATATTTTACACACCCTCAGTTTCAATTTGTTTGTCTTACATTCCTTGTTAATCCGTTTCAAAAAGATTACATCTTCCCTTTTTGGAAACTCTTTAATTCCAAATTTCCACATGACACAATTAAGACCACACGATATATCACATGAATTTAAAGAGATAACACTCAACAATTAGCGGCCTATGATTCTCTATATTAATTTGGAAATATTTTTGTTAGTCACAATAATCATGCCCCGGGTTTATTACCTAGATTCTTGCTTAGAGCTGACGTGTTTCTTCCTCATTGGCATGCATTTTCTCCTCAATCTTTATAAGGAATTGAAATCAATATCAAAAACTTCTTTAGGTTTTATACGACGTTTTATAAGACACAAGAAATTGGTCTTTGCCTCTTTTTTTTTCCTAGCCCGCTCTTCAGTTTTGAAGTAGAAACTAGATCCATACTGTTTCACGCCTGGTTGACATGAATTTACACTCTCCTTATCCCTGTAGTGCAAAAATATGTCTAAGATATACGTTTATGAACAAAATATGGACTTAAAGCTCAAAATTTCTCCACGATATATACCTGTTTACACTTTGATATAATCTATGGCTATCTTTCTCTGTACAGGAAGCACGAGAAGCGACAACCATTCTTGCTATTGGTTGTTCTTCAGTGCTACATCATTCAATAATAAATGAGGTTGAGAAAAATAGGATGAATCAGTGCTACCAAAATATCCAACATTTTCAACATGGTAAAGCAGCATACCTTTTATATTGATTAAGTACATTAGCTTTTGAACCCGAAGAAACCTGTATAAAACAAGTTATTTGTTACATTAAAATTTGATGATCAATTTAAGAATACCTGAAGAAAAATCTAACTGTAAAGAAAGTTAAGTAATAGTTCAACGGCATTGAAGATTCTCTGATTCAAATTTCAGCTTTGAAAGGATGTTAGGAAGTTGAAGTTTAATGAGAATCAAAGTTCCCAACCATGCCATCCCAGATTACCAAATTAACTTTTAACAAACCTGTTACCGGTGTACACATTATCACCTAGACCGCCGAGATTTAAACATTATAGGGCCCTAAGGAAGTATGCTTCATAACACGCATACCTAATGTCAATGAAATAAGCCCTAAAGGACTTCATAATAAGAGGACCAAGGAACAAGATGATCTATTCTGCCCTTTAGGGTCAATGTTTCCTTCGATCAAGGATTGCAAGATAGAACTCCACCATTCTCCCCTTTTCATTGGTTTTAATTTTTTGAAAGGTAAAATTCCTTGTCCAACAAAGGGGATTTGAGTCATAAATGACAGGAGAGTGCTTGCTTCTACCATAAACCAGTAAAACAGCTTGTAAATAAATTTACAAACAAGCTTTACTTTCATGTGAAAAAAGTAGGCTAAGTTCACAGATTTGATGTTACCTAGTTTCAACACAGGAAAACAGAAAATAACTGAAGAAATAGGAAGACACCTGTGAAAGGTAAAATTTGGCGATTTGAATGCTCATTATTTGAGACCTGTTATAATACCTTGGTTTTTTCTGAGCGGTGGTCAGGTTCACAGTAGAAGGTGGGCATGGGAGTTGCTTTGAAATTGAGATTTCTCCATAGCTGTTTGATCTCTAGTTCTTTCTTTTCCTGTACATAGCACAATGTAAATCAAACGAACAATCAGCATTTCTTTTCCTGTACATAGCACAAAGTAAATCAAATGAACAGCCAACATGAAGCAAACCAAACAAACAGTCAGTATTTCTAGCTTCTGATAAAATAATTGTCATCTAACTCTTGCCAATGATATTTTACACACCCTCAGTTTCAATTTGTTTGTCTTACTTTCCTTGTTAATCTGTTTCAAAAAGATTGCATCTTCCCTTTTTGGAAACTCTTTAATTCCAAATTTCCACATGACACAATTAAGACCACACGATATATCACATGAATTTAAAGAGCTAACACTCAACAATTAGCAGCCTATGATTCTCTATATTAATTTGGAAATATTTTCGTTAGTCACAATAATCAGGCCCCGGGTTTATTACCTGGATTCTTGCTTGGAGCTGATGTGTTTCTTCCTCTTTGGCATGCATTTTCTCCTCAATCTTTATAAGGAATTGAAATCAATATCAAAAACCTATTTAGGTTTTATACGACGTTTTATAAGACACAAGAAATTGGTCCTTGCCTCTTTCCTTTTCCTAGCTCGCTCTTCAGTTTTGAAATAGAAACTAGATCCATACTATTTCACGCCTGGTTGACATGAATTTACACTCTCCTTATCCCTGTAGTACAAAAATATGTCTAAGATATATGTTTATGAACAAAATATGGACTTAAAGCTCAAAATTTCTCCACGATATATACTTGTTTACACTTTGATATAATCTATGGCAAGCTTTCTCTGTACAGGAAGCACGAGAAGCGACAACCATTCTTGCTATTGGTTGTTCTTCAGTGCTACATCATTCAATAATAAACGAGGTTGAGAAAAATAGGATGAATCAGTGCTACCAAAATATCCCACATTTTCAACATGGTAAAGCAGCATACCTTTTATGTTGGTTAAGTACATTAGCTTTTGAACCCCGAAGAAACCTGTATAAAACAAGTTATTTGTTACATTAAAATTTGATGATCAATTTAAGAATAACTGAAGAAAAAACTAACTGAAAAGAAAGTTAAGTAATAGTTCAACGGCATTGAAGATTCTCTGATTCAAATTTCAGCTTTGAAAGGATGTTAGGAAGTTGAAGTTTAATGAGAATCAAAGTTCCCAACCATGCCATCCCAGATTACCAAATTAACTTTGAACAAACCTGTTACCGGTGTACACATTATCACCTAGACCACCGAGATTTAAACAACATAGGGGCCTCAGAAAGTATGTTGTATAACACGCATACCTAATGTCAATGAAATAAGCCCTAAAGGACTTCATAATAAGAGGACCAAGGAACAAGATGATCTATTCTGCCCTTTAGTGTCAATGTTTCCTTCGATCAAGGATTGCAAGATAGAACTCCACCATTCTCCCCTTTTTATTGGTTTTAATTTTTTGAAAGGTAAAATTCCTTGTCCAACAAAGGGGATTTGAGTCATAAAATGACAGGAGAGTGCTTGCTTCTACCATAAACCAGTAAAACAGCTTGTAAATAAATTTACAAACAAGCTTTACTTTCATATGAAAACAGTAGGCTAAGTTCACGGATTTGATGTTACCTAGTTTCAACACAGGAAAACAGAAAATAACTGAAGAAATAGGAAGACACTTGTGAAAGGTAAAATTTGGCGATCTGAATGCTCATTATTTGAGACCTGTTATAATACCTTGGTTTTTTCTGAGCGGTGGTTAGGTTCACGGTAGAAGGTGGGCATGGGAGTTGCTTTGAAATTGAGATTTCTCCATAGTTGTTTGATCTCTGGTTCTTTCTTTTCCTGTACATAGCACAATGTAAATCAAACGAACTGTCAGCATTTCTTTTCCTGCACATAGCACAAAGTAAATCAAATGAACAGCCAGCATAAAGCAAATCAAACAAACAGTCAGTCAGTATTTCTAGCTTCTGATAAAATAATTGTCATCTAACTCTTGCCAATGATATTTTACACACCCTCAGTTTCAATTTGTTTGTCTTACTTTCCTTGTTAAACCATTTCAAAAAGATTGCATCTTCCCTTTTTGGAAACTCTTTAATTCCAAATTTCCACATGACACAATTAAGACCACACGATATATCACATGAATTTAAAGAGCTAACACTCAACAATTAGCAGCCTATGATTCTCTATATTAATTTGGAAATATTTTCGTTAGTCACAACAATCAGGCCCCGGGTTTATTACCTGGATTCTTGCTTGGAGCTGATGTGTTTCTTCCTCTTTGGCATGAATTTTCTCCTCAATCTTTATAAGGAATTGAAATCAATATCAAAAGCCTATTTAGGTTTCATACGACGTTTTATAAGACACAAGAAATTGGTCCTTGCCTCTTTCCTTTTTCTAGCTCGCTCTTCAGTTTTGAAATAGAAACTAGATCCATACTATTTCACGCCTAGTTGACATGAATTTACACTCTCCTTATCCCTGTAGTACAAAAATATGTCTAAGATATACGTTTATGAACAAAATATGGACTTAAAGCTCAAAATTTCTCCACGATATATACTTGTTTACACTTTGATATAATTTATGGCTAGCTTTCTCTGTATAGGAAGCACGAGAAGCGACAACCATTCTTGCTATTGGTTGTTCTTCAGTGCTACATCATTCAATAATAAACGAGGTTGAGAAAAATAGGATGAATCAGTGCTACCAAAATATCCCACATTTTCAACATGGTAAAGCAGCATACCTTTTATGTTGGTTAAGTACATTAGCTTTTGAACCCGAAGAAACCTGTATAAAACAAGTTATTTGTTACATTAAAATTTGATGATCAATTTAAGAATAACTGAAGAAAAAACTAACTGAAAAGAAAGTTAAGTAATAGTTCAACGGCATTGAAGATTCTCTGATTCAAATTTCAGCTTTGAAAGGATGTTAGGAAGTTGAAGTTTAATGAGAATCAAAGTTCCCAACCATGCCATCCCAGATTACCAAATTAACTTTGAACAAACCTGTTACCGGTGTACACATTATCACCTAGACCGCCAAGATTTAAACAACATAGGGGCCTCAGAAAGTATGTTGTATAACACGCATACCTAATGTCAATGAAATAAGCCCTAAAGGACTTCATAATAAGAGGACCAAGGAACAAGATGATCTATTCTGCCCTTTAGTGTCAATGTTTCCTTCGATCAAGGAGTGCAAGATAGAACTCCACCATTCTCCTCTTTTTATTGGTTTTAATTTTTTGAAAGGTAAAATTCCTTATCCAACAAAGGGGATTTGAGTCATAAAATGACAGGAGAGTGCTTGCTTCTACCATAAACCAGTAAAACAGCTTGTAAATAAATTTACAAACAAGCTTTACTTTCATGTGAAAACAGTAGGCTAAGTTCACGGATTTGATGTTACCTAGTTTCAACACAGGAAAACAGAAAATAACTGAAGAAATAGGAAGACACTTGTGAAAGGTAAAATTTGGCGATCTGAATGCTCATTATTTGAGACCTGTTATAATACCTTGGTTTTTTCTGAGCGGTGGTTAGGTTCACGGTAGAAGGTGGGCATGGGAATTGCTTTGAAATTGAGATTTCTCCATAGTTGTTTGATCTCTGGTTCTTTCTTTTCCTGTACATAGCACAATGTAAATCAAACGAACATTCAACATTTCTTTTCCTGCACATAGCACAAAGTAAATCAAATGAACAACCAGCATGAAGCAAATCAAACAAACAGTCAGTCAGTATTTCTAGCTTCTGATAAAATAATTGTCATCTAACTCTTGCCAATGATATTTTACACACCCTTAGTTTCAATTTGTTTGTCTTACTTTCCTTGTTAATCCATTTCAAAAAGATTGCATCTTCCGTTTTTGGAAACTCTTTAATTCCAAATTTCCACATGACACAATTAAGACCACACGATACATCACATGAATTTAAAGAGCTAACACTCAACAATTAGCAGCCTATGATTCTCGATATTAATTTGGAAATATTTTCGTTAGTCACAACAATCAGACCCCGGGTTTATTACCTGGATTCTTGCTTGGAGCTGACGTGTTTCTTCCTCTTTGGCATGCATTTTCTCCTCAATCTTTATAAGGAATTGAAATCAATATCAAAAACTTCTTTAGGTTTTATACGATGTTTTATAAGACACAAGAAATTGGTCCTTGCCTCTTTCCTTTTCCTAGCCCGCTCTTCAGTTTTGAAATAAAAACTAGATCCATTCTGTTTCACGCCTGGTTGACATGATTTTACACTCTTCTTTTCCCTGTAGTGCAAAAATATGTCTAAGATATATGTTTATGAACACAATATGGACTTAAAGCTCAAAATTTCTCCACGATATATACTTGTTTACACTTTGATATAATCTATGGCTAACTTTCTCGGTACAGGAAGCACGAGAAACGACAACCATTCTTGCTATTGGCTGTTCTTCAGTGCTACATCATTTAATAATAAACGAGGTTGAGAAAAATAGGATGAATCAGTGCTACCAAAATATCTCACATTTTCAACATGGTAAACAAGCATACCTTTTATGTTAATTAGGTACATTAGCTTTTGAACTTTAAGAAACCTATATAAAGCAAGTTATTTAGTACCATAAAATTCGATGATCAATTTAACAATAACTGAATAACAACCTAACTAAAAAGAAAGTTAAGTAATAGTTCAACAGAATTGAAATAGCAAGTTTACTCATCTGCATTGAAATATTAAGATAACACTAAGCCTAAACCTGATACAAACCTTTGGATCATTAAAAGCTGAATTTCCAGCACTGAGATTAAATTTTGCTTCAGCTTCCAGACATTCAGGAAAACTCTAAAGAACATCAGAACTATTGGTATCTTGTTCAGTTTGGGGTCCAGAATGGCAACTTATACTATCTTCTCGGCCATATTCTGTGACTTCAATGTCTCTATTGCTTGATCCTTCTCCCCCATATTCTGTGACTTTGATGTCTCCATTGTTTGATCCATCAAAACTCTCCTCAAAGTGTGCTAAATCACTAACCTCATTCACTCGCTCAGAATATCCATCATAGCCTGTATTTTTGGCTTGATACTTTCCATTCTTTGATAAATGGGTTGAGATATCATAATTTTCATCAAAGCGTGCAAAATGGCCAACTTCATTAACATGCTCAAAGCGCCCCGCATAACCTTCATTTTCACTAGCCTGATACTTTTGATTCTCCAGTAAAGTGGATGCTCTGTCATTTTCACTAGCATGTTAATGAAGTTGGACATTTTACACGCTTTGATAAAAATTATGATAGCTCAACCCATTTATCGAAGAATGGAAAGTATCAATTCGAGAATACAGGCTATGATGGAGATTCTGAGCGAATGAATGAGGTTGGTGATTTTGCATGCTTTGAGGAGAGTTTTGATGGATCAAACAACGAAGACATCGAAGTCACAGAATGTGGGGGAGAAAGATCAAGCAACGAAGACATTGAAGTCACAGAACGTGGCAGAGAAGATAGTATAAGTTGTCATTCTGACCCAGACTGAACAAGATACCAATAGTTTCGATGTTTTTTAGAGTGTTCCTGAACGTCTGGAAGCTGAAGTAAAATTTAATATCAATGCTGGAAATTCATCTTTTAATGATCCAGAGGTTTGTACCAGGTTTAGGCTTAGTGTAATCTTCAAATTTCAATGCAAATGAGTAAACTTGTTATTTCAAATCTATTGAACTATTACTTAACTTTATTTTTAGTTAGATTGTTCTTCAGTTATTCTTAAATTGATCATCGAATTTTACGGTAACAGATAACTTGCTTTATACAGGTTTCTTCGGGTTCAAAAGGTAATGTACTTAATCAACATAAAAGGTATGCTGCTTTACCATGTTGAAAATGTGGGATATTTTTGTAGCACTGATTCATCCTATTTTTCTCAACCTTGTTTATTATTGAATGATGTAGCACTGAAGAATAGCCAATAGCAAGAAAGGTTGTCGCTTCTCGTGTTTCCTGTACAGAGAATGTTAGCCATAGATTATATCAAAGTGTAAACATGTATATAGCGTGGAGAAATTTTGAGCTTTAACTACATATTGTGTTCATAAACATATATCTTAGACATATTATTGTTGTACAGGGATAAGGAGAGTGTAAATTCATGTCAACCAAGCGTGAAACAGAATGAATCTAGTTTTTGTTTCAAAATTGAAGAGCGGGCCAGGAAAAGGAAAGAGGCAAGAACCAATTTCTTGTGTCTTATAAAATGTCGTATAAAACCTAAAAGAAGTTTTTGATATTGATTTCAGTTCTTTATGAAGACTGAGGAGAAAGTGCATGCCAAAGAGGAACAAACACGTCAGCTCCAAGCAAGAACCCAGGTAATAAACCCGGGGTCTGATTGTTGTGACTAACGAAAACAGGTCCAAATTAATATGGAGAATCATAGGCTGCTAATTGTTGAGTGTTAGCTCTTTAAATTCATGTGATATATGGTCTTAATTGTGTCATGTGGAAATTTGGAGTGGCTACTCTATCATGATTTTCAACAAAGCATGCAGAATGGCCAATCTCATTAACATGCTCAAAGTCCCCCTCATAATCTGTATTCTCATATCCTCAAAGTCCCCCTCATAATCTGTATTCTCATATCCATCATTACTAGTTTGAGAATCAGCCCCATCCTGACAGTCGGATGAACTCTGGCTTAGAAGTGCCCTTCTTCTAAAAAAACTCCTCAAAATATGCCTTTTTCTCAGTTACAGAACCTGGCTTGAAGTATTTCTCAACCTCTTCAACATACCTGTTGTGTGTGAAAGAAGACCTCCTCTCCCAGCATAAAGCTTCATTCTCAAATCTACCGAATGAGATAAATCCAGATTGCCACGAATCTGCCTGTCAATTTTGGTAAGTAAATAAAGATCAGGTAGAAAGTAAAAAAGCCACATAGATTTAGTTCTCATGGAAAATCTTCATTCCCCCCTAATGGTCTAATTAGTAATGTCTCAAGTAGTGTATCCTAACATGCTTAAACAGACATTATTATGAGATAACGGAACTCTCAAAATCTTTTCCACTAAAAGTTCAGCGTAACAAAGCCTCAATCAATGAGCAATTATGTTTCCTAGAAAGTACCCAAGGCAGGATTTGAAGTAACACACGAAGAAGTTGAAAGGGGTTCAACATCCCAATTAACTAAAGCATAAGAACAACAATTTTTTCTAATAAATCCAGCAGCAACATAAAAGAGAACAATACAATTGAGAACAAGAAATTAACCATAGAAATGCATTTGAAAATGACAGTAACAAAGAGTAAGATCCAATAGAAGCTTCACCTGAAAACTAAGCCTAAATGGTTCTTCAATACCACCTGCCATTTCAAAACTGATCCTTCTTTAAAGCACCTTCCTACATTTCCCAAAAACAAAATCTTACAACTCTTGCAAAAACAAAAAACAAAACAACAAAAAACCAAACACCCCATCACTTAAAAACACAATCTTTTCACTAAACATCATCAAAATGGACCAAAATGAAATCCTGCAGATACCAAAATCTTAAAGATCTGGAAAAAAAAGGCACCACAAAAAAATTAAAAAAGAAAAATCAAACACCCCATCACTTGAGAATAGTCTTTCACTATTCCTTACATAAACATCAGTAAAATGGATCAAAGAAACGGAATTATACAAAGAGAAAAGAGCAAGAAAATCTCAAAATTCTGAAAAATGCATCACAAAACAAAAAATCAAGACCCCATCACTTAAATATTGAATCTTTTCAGTATTCCATACATAAACATAATCAAAATGAACTAAAAATGAAATTTTACAGATAACAAAATCCCAAAATTCTGAAATATGCATCACAAAATATTTAACACTCCATCACTTAATAATTGAATTTTTTCACTATTTCATACATAAAAATCATCAAAATGGACCAAAAATGAAATTTAATAGATAAAAAAGGACAAGAAAATTACAGTTTTTAAAGGAAGAAACTGATAGAATCTTGAAAAGGGGTTGTAAAAGAAGCAAAATTGAGATAAGGAAACTTGTTTAGAGTAGAGAAGATTCACTACTATGCTTAGAAGAAGGGAGTTATTTTTAGTGACAAGGACAATGGAGGAAAAACGAATGCTGAAATTTTGTCATATTTGATTTTGTATTTATAGTTAAAAAAATAGAATTTGTATTTATAGATGGAAATGATTAGTTTTGGTTTAAATAATTAAGTAGATTGTAAACCAAAATAAATCACATCTACATCCTTCTTCTAGTTTGGTAATATTGTAAGAAAGGATAAATTGGTTTGTAAATCAGATCTATCTCCCTTTTATTTCGCTCCGGCTTGATTTGATTGTAAATTTTAAATTGTACTCTAATTGGATTTTGTATTTATGGAAATGATTAGTTTTGGTTTAAATAATTAAGTAGATCTTAAATCAAAATAAACTGCATCTACATCCTTCTTCTAGTTTGGTAATATTGTAAGAAATGACCAATTGGTTTGTAAATCAGACCTACCTCCCTTTTATTTCGCTCCTGCTTGATTGTAGATTTTAAAATTTAAATTTTTAAGATTTAAGATTGTAGTCAAATCGGATTTAGTATTTATGGAAATGATTAGTTTTGGTTTAAATAATTAAGTAGATCTTAAACTAAAATAAATTGCATCTACATACTAAAGTCATACAATAATCTCCTTTCTTTTTATAGTCTAAACTTACCATTTAAAAATCATTTCATTTAAATTAATAAGATCATAGTAGATTGTACAAAATCAGTTAATAAATGATATATATTTCCATTAAATAAATAAAGTACGATATAATTGTAATAAGACTACACAATCCACTAATTAATTTCACTTAATTAGATTAAATTTTATGATCATAATATATAGACTAAAGTTCCTTAAATTTAATGTTGTAAATTTCAAAATATATTTATGGCTAAAGTAGTAGTCAATGTTCGTTGTTTTTTTTAATCAATATATGTATATCAATTACGGAACTTTGCATATATTCTTTATTAAAATAATTGTCAATATTAACTGATTTTAACCTCAATTTAATCTAATTAATTTAATAACAATACAATTATTATTAATATTATATATTTTTTAACCATAAATTTGTCCTAATTTTATAGCTTGATTATATTTAATTAATCTACAATTACATAAAGGACTCAAATATGGAAACAATTGATATTAATTACCTTTATAATTTCAAAAATTTAATCCCATGAATTTATCATATTCTTATGGTTTGATTATATCAAATTGATATTAATTACCTTTATAATTTTGGGAAGAATTTTTAAAAGGTAACGATTATTTTTTCCCTAATTGCTGGTTTATTTCTCAAAAATTTCTTATAAATTTATAATTTGATTATAGTTAATTGATTATTTAATTATCTTTATAATTTGATAAAAACTCAAATAAGGTAACAATTATTTTTTTCTCAATTACAGATTTTCTTATGTTCAATCTTTTATTGTTTTACTAAAATAGTTCAAATTTAATTGTTTTGAGGCATGACATCTTTTTGTCTATAAATCTTTTTTAATACATAAGAAATGCTAAAGTCATACAATAATCTCCTTTATTTTTATAATCCAAACTTACCATTTAAGAATCATTTCATTTGAATTAATAAGATCATAGTAGATTGCAAAAAATCAATCAATTAATTATACGTATTTCTATTAAATAAATGATGTACGAAATTGTTGTAATAAAACTATACAATCAACTAATTAATTTTAATTAATTAGAATCAATTTTATGATCATAATATATAGACTCAAGTTCTTTAAATTTACTGTTGTAAATTTTAAAATATATTTATGGCTAAAGTAGAAGTGAGTGTTCGATGTTTTTGTAACCAATATATGTATATCAAATATGAAACTTTGCATATATTTTTTATTAAAATAATTGTCAATATTAACTGATTTCTAACTCAATTTAATCTAATTAATTTGATAAAAATAAAATTATTATTAATATTATATATTTATTTACCATAAATCTGTCCTAATTTTATAGCTTGATTATATTTAATTAATCTACAATTACATAAAGGGCTCAAATACAAAAACAATTGATATTAATTACCTTTATAATTTCGGCAATTCAATCCCATGAATTTCTCATGTTTTTTATAGATTGATTATATTAAATTGATATCAATTACCTTTTTAATTTTTGGAAGAATTATAAAAAGGTAACGATTATTTTTTTTCCTAATTACTGATATATTTCTCAAAAAATTCTTATAAATTCATAATTTGATTATAGCCAATTGATTATTTAATTATCTTTATAATTTTCTAAAAGCTCAAATAAGGTAACAATTATTTTTTTCTAAATTACGGATTTTCTTATATTCAATCTTTTATTGTTTTACTAGAATAGTTCAAATTTAATTGTTTTGGGGGATGACAACTTTTTGTCTCTAAATCTTTTTAATACATAAGAAATGCTAAAGGCATACAATAATCTCCTTTCCTTTTATAAATCAAACTTACCATTTACTAATTATTTCATTTGAATTAATAAGATCATAGTAGCTTGCACAAAATTAATTAATTAATTATATGTATTTTTATATAAAAACAAATGATGTACGACATAATTGTAATAAAATTACACAATCAACTAATTAATTTCAATTAATTAGAATCAATTTTATGATCATAATATATAGACTCAAGTTCCTTAAATTTAATGTTGTAAATTTTAAAATATATTTATGGCTAAAGTAGTAGTCAGTATTCGTTGTTTTTTTACCAATATATGGATATCAATTACGAAACTTTGCATATATTTTTTATTAAAATAATTGCCAATATTAACTGATTTCTATCTCAATTTGATCTAATTAATTTTATAACAATAAAATTATTATTAATATTATATATTTATTTACCATAAATCTATCCTAATTTTATAGCTTGATTATATTTAATTAATCTACAATCACATAAAGGACTCAAATATGGAAACAATCGATATTAACTACTTTTATAATTTCAAAAATTTAATCCCATGAATTTCACATATTCTTATAGTTTGGTTATATCAAATTTATATTAATTACCTTTATAATTTTGGAAAGAATTTTAAAAAGGTAACGATTATTTCTTTTCCTAATTACTGATTTATTTCTCAAAAATCTCTTATCAATTTACAATTTGATTATTTAATTATCTTTACAATTTGCTAAAAACTAAAATAATGTGACAATTATTTCTTTTCTTAATTACGGATTTTCTTATATTCAATCTTTCATTGTTTCACTAAAATAGTTCAAATTTTATTGTTTTGAGGGATGACATTTTTTTGTCTATAAATCTTTTTTAATACATAACAAATGCTAAAGTCATACAATAATCACCTTTATTTTTATAATCCAAACTTATCATATAAAAATCATTTCATTTGAATTAATAAAATCATAGTAGATTGCTCAAAATCAATCAATTAATTATATGTATTTTTATTAAATAAATGATGTACGAAATTGTTGTAATAAAACTATACAATCAACTAATTAATTTCAATTAATTTGAATCAATTTTATGATCATAATATATAGACTCAAGTTTGTTAAATTTAATGTTGTATGTAAATTGTAAAATATATTTATAACTAAAGTAGTAGTCAACGTTCGTTGGTTTTTTACCAATATATGCATATCAATTACGAATCATTCCATATATTTTTTTATTAAAGTAATTGTCAATATTAACTAATTTTTTGTTCAATTTAATCTAATTAATTTAATAGCAATAAAATTATTATTAATATTATATATTTATTTACCATAAATCTGTCCTAATTTTATAGCTTGATTATATTTAATTAATCTATAATCGTATAAAGGGCTCAAATACGAAAATAATTGATATTAATTACCTTTATAATTTCGGAAATTCAATCCCATGAATTTCTCGTGTTTTCATAGATTGATTACATTATATTGATATCAATTGCCTTTTTAATTTTGGAAAGAATTTTAAAAAGGTAACAATTATTTATTTTCCTAATTACTAATTTATTTTTCAAATATTTCTTATAAATGTATAATTTAATTATAGTCAATTGATTATTATTATCTTTATAATTTTCTAAAAACTCAAATAAGGTAACAAATATTTTTTTCCTAATTACGGATTTTCTTATATTCATTCATTTATTTGTTTACAAAAATAGGTCAAACTTAATTATTTTGAGGGATGACACCTTTTTCTAATATTTTTTATTCAGAATGATTACAATATTTTCTATATAAATTGATCAGTTACTATTTATCAATTGGTTATTCTCTTAAATAATTTTTTCTTGTAATATTTCTTTTAGTCAATTGTAATGAAATCATTCATATTTATTTTCTTATAATACTATTATTAAAAATATATGAAATGTAATTTATTAAATATGAAATATGAAATAATATTAAATCTTTAAATAATCAACAAAATAGTTTTTTGTTATGAAATGATGGTTTTTTGTTGTAAAAATTCTAATAGGTAGTTCTCAATATGAAACTTGTCTTAATTTTAGGCTAGACTATCCTCCTTTATAGATTGATAATTTCAACAAAATTAATTATAGTACGTCCTTATTTAATTATTTTGTTACATGATGTTGTCTAAATTGCATGATGAATTTGTTGACTATAATGATTTTTATACTTTTTAGTTTAAATAAAATATGTTTAAAAATCGATAATGTAGAGTTGTGGAGACAATTGGCTTATATAAGTTTATCTTTTATATCTTAAAAGTTTTGTTTTCTTTATGACCGCGTGAAACGCGACTATGTTGACTAGTTAAGTGATTAAAACAAGTTAATAGAATATTACCAATCAACTTCCAACAATGGTGGTCCTATTATTCTAAGGGTGCTTCTTTTTTTCTTGTGGTGGAGGTGGTTGGGACCTTGGTGGGGGTGGGAGGTGGGAGGATACATTTATATACATGAACGACGAATAAATAAATATGTTATATCGATAGCGTGTTTGAACCTTTAAATGAGACGGTTCACTCAATTCAACGTGATACTGAGTGTAACAAAGTCTTAAATAAGATAGTCGCTCATCAATCAACATTTATCGATTGGAAAAGAAGCACACTCATATATTAGAAGGGATATTTTACATATACAACAACAGTAATATACTCAGTATATTATCACGAGTGGGATCTAGAAAACATAGCGTGTACGCAAATTTTATCCCTACATTAGGAGAGATAGAGAGTCTATCTGCGATAGACCCTCAATTCAAGAAAACAATTTAAAATAAATAAATATTCTATTCTCTAATAGTTTAAACTTTAATCTGATGAGACAGTACACATATTTCAACACAAACACATCACAAGATATCGGTCGGTCTAGAAAGATATCCCTTCAACATAAGTCAACAAAAATATTTCTGACTTTTACTATTCTTATATATATATGTGCGCGCGCGCGTTACCAAGTGCATAACTTCTAACATTTTTCTGGCTTTAGTCTTAAAACTGGTTGTCTAGACAATAATGATATATATATCCTTACTCCTCAGTAGCTCATATGAATCTAGTGACTATTGATATGTTTAGTTGGGCGGTGGCCATTAGGTCACCTATTTTGAGTTATGGACACACAAGGCCAAAACATGTGTGCCGGGAGCGCGACTCATCAACCTACTAGCAATGGAGGATAAAGCATAGCACGTCGCAATAAAAGCTTGATTCGAGGCATCAGCAAAACACTGCCGTCTGTTCCAAAAACAAAATCCCCTTAGCACCCCAGGACGGGAGTGAGGGTTGGCCCTACGCATAGGCAACAACAACACCAGCTATACGAAGTCAGAATCGAATCTTTTTGTTGGTTTTCCCAATTCATTCATGAATAATAATTCAAGGGCGTGAAAGCGAGTACTTCTAGCTGCTTCGCCTGTTTCTTATTATGGAAACTATGTTTTCATGGTGAAAATGAACAAAAAACGAGATTGAGCATGCTATTTTCAAATCGATTGATAGATAGCCTAATCTGTTCTGATAGATCGAAAGAGATAGAGAGGGAATCTCTCAAGAATAAGGGGAATCTCCTATTTCTATCTATTGATGAGACAACTATCTATTCTTGATCTATCAATCTTTAAAACATTTGATCAAGAGAGATTTCAGAACTAAAACATTAGCAGGAATGGTGCAAAATATTGACTACTAATTAAACAACAACTTTAACATTTTACAAAGTAAGTTGATCTTTAATAGCACAGCATTTATGGTATATATCAAGAACTTGGCTTAAAGTCATTATCTATCTAAAATTAGAGATAATTATATGCAGCATATCTAACAGAAATGCTAACCTACTCACTAAGTAAATCATCTCAAATACGAGACCATTCATCTTTGCTATACTGATAATATAACAAGATTCACACCAACAGCAACAACTAAATAGCATGACGGTGTCTACGAAGCAACACCAATAGCTAAACGACCCACTCTTGTACTATGGCCTCAAGTCCACACTTCTAACATCCTTTCTCATTGCATTATTTCCTGTTCTTCACGCAACAACCTTTGTTTTGTCTTCAGCTTTAAAGTCCTTGTGCCTCTTGATACAATCTGATGTTTTTGGTCTTGGAGAATTTGTGACCAACTTTTTCTCTTGCACCCTCTTTGGAGCTACTATTCGGTTTGATTGGGTTTGCTTGGAGTTTTGCTTGTTGGAGCTGAAGATGGCACGCTGCAGTCTGATAACTCTACTGAAGGATGAAAGGTTGCTTCTAAAACCTGTGGTGAATCGGCCATATTTAGACGTTTATTAGTGGAACATCTGTTGTAAACTTCTGCCCTTGAACAACGAACAATGCTCTCTGTTGCACTAGTAGCTCTAGCCACTGCAGTCGAAGGCCTGCTTTGTGATTTACTGGATTTAGTTTTACTTGCTAAATCTTGAAAAAGTAATCAAAGAGCAAGTTATATTAATAGGTCGTCGGAGCGAGAAGGAAAAATAATCACTTCAGGGGAGGATAAGGATGAAGACTAAGAGAGTCTTTAAGTAAATGGCTCGTTAGATAATTAGTAACACGGTTTTTTTTCCTGCAGTAGGATCACAAGATTTATGTAATTGGATAACTAAAGATGGAAGATTATCAATATTAACTACTATGACATCAATGAAAAAAGATTGTCATCCACATCGCTGGCTTCTCATATTACTCACATCGACAAGAAAAGGTAATACCACTATGCATTCAAATTTTAGCTTCTAAAGGATGTTTGGGGAGTTGAAGTTTAATGAGCATCAAAGTTCCCAAACATGCCATTCCAGATAATCAAACAAACTTTGATCAAACCTGTTCCAGTGTAGACCTTTATCACCTAGACCAATGAGATGAAACTAAAAAGGGTCCCAAGGAAGTATGCTGCATAACACCCATAACTAATATCATTGAATGGGGCCTTAAAGGATATCATAATAGGAGGACCAATGTACAAGATTGTCTATTCTTTCCTTTAGTGTCAATGTTTCCCTTGATCAAGGATAGCGAGATAGAACTTCTCTATTCTCTATTATTTTTTATTGGTTTAAATTTTTAGGAAGGTGAAATCGCTTGTCCAAGAAAGGGGATTCGATTAATAAAATGACAAAAGAGTGCTTCTACCATAAACCAGTACATAAAACAGCTTGCAAGCGTATCTACAAACAAGATTTACTTTCATGTGAGAACATTAAGCTAAGTTCACGGATTAGATGTTACCCAGTTTCAACACAGGAAAATAGAAAATAATAGAACAAAACAGGAAGACACTCGTGAAAGGTGAAATTTGATGATCCTTATTATTTGAGACCTGTTATAATACCTTGTTTTTTTTGAGCGGCGACCAGGTTCACGATAGAAGACAGGTTTCACGACTCAAACCGAGGCCCTGGCCATGACAAGCATTCCCAAACCCGAAGGCCCGAAATGCAATCTGTCTATCTGGTAATCGTGCACATAATTCATATGATCAAAGTAATACGGAATAGACACAATAATACGGAAACATGGTCAAATATTTAAAAAAGTTAAAGGCCTAAAAACATGTCCAATAATATTTAATAAACATCTGCAACAGTCTGCGAAATCTGTACTGACATACTATCTGAATAACTGGGACAAGGCCCCCAGCAGACCAAATGCCATACTGAAATAAATACCTAAATGACTAGGCCTTCCGAAGCAAATAAGGCTCACCAACTGAACTGTGAGACAACCTTGTCTTTAGACTATACTGAGGATCTGGACCCTTAGACTGTGCCTCAATACCTAGGAGAAAGAGGGGTCAGCACAATTGTACTGGCACGCGAAACAATCCAAAATAGAGTAATTGAACATATATATATATATATATATAATACGTGAGAGCAAATGTTCATCAAACATTATGCATAAAACAGTTTTTGAAAAACACATGGGCACCTTCTGAAAACATGTAACCTATCTGTAAATCTCAAACTCTGATCTGTGTATTACTTCTGAGTTAGGTGGTATCCCCTACAAGTCTGATATTCCACGGGAAATATAGAATCCACCATTGACTCGGTGGAGAAGCCTTCAACCCGAGTATGCCGCAAGGGTTGGAGTTCCTGAATCTGATACGCCACACAACACTTAAGTCAGCATATAATAATATACCTGGGTCGGCAAACCACGATTTTAGGCAATGAGTTGCTTGAAATCTTCAGGGAACCACCTAACATCTCTGTATGCCTATTTTTTAACCTTTTCTGTACATGCAACTTTCTGAATATCTAAAATCATGATAGTCTGAAATGTCTATTAGTCTGAGTCTGATATGGCATTGGTCTGAATTGGTATCGTCATACCAATACTTGCAAGTCATGATTTCTGAGCCATAATACATTAAGGTAAATCTTTCATTTAAAGCATAATTTAGACCACCAAAAATATGCAACTGATACAGAAGATTTCGTGTTTCAAAACTCAAGTCAAAATCATGAAAAAACTTCATCAACATATGGTGGTCTAGTGCCTTTAGGAAATCCATGCACTCTTTCATTACATGCATTATGAACATTAAACATTCATGCTAGATTCCCTCTTTAGTAATTTAAAACCACCTTAAAATTATAACAAGAGTTCAATCATTTCATATAGTGCTTTTCAGGGATGCATTGCAAAACAATTCATATGCTATGAGAAATCTGAAAAATTCACTAAAGAGGGAATTCACCAAAAACCATGCTCTCAACAAGAATTCATTCTTAAATACATGGTTTCATACATTCATATTCTCAAATTACTTTGGGGAAGGTCAAAAGACCAAAACAATGATGTTAAAATATCTAATACATGAATATATACATAGATTCAAAAACCCCATTCTAAAACATGATTTTTCTATGCCCATGAGAATTTAGGAAAACCCCGCGTACCTCTATTTAAGAAATTGAGGGATCATCCTTGAAGCCTACGATGTGGGAATTCCAGATCTCTAATTATCTTCTAAAACCCACGGTTGAATCGTCGTCAGTTAAAAATGCCTCTTTGATTGTTTGACGGTCCCACACGGATGGAACTAAAATATTTTTATCAGTTTTTTCCTTTCTCTTGAAACACATTTCAATACTCTCACATCAAATTAACACTTCCTTGATGGTAGGAGTCAATTCCATATCCTCGACGCGGAACACCATATTCTGATCATCCCAAAAAGTCGTAAACACGTGGATCATTTCAGTCCAAGCGTCCATTTCAATCAACGAAGGCAGGTGTGATGATAGGCGAATTTACACGCCTATAGTGCTATATTTCACCCATATTTTAGCTAAGTTTTGAGGACAAAATATATAATTCATGCACTTTTAGTCCTTTTTCCTGTAAGTGAGCTAACGAACATGATTAGAAAGTTTTCAGGTATAAATGATGCAGAATTCAGCATTTTATGGATTACTTGACGCCAAAGAAAGCTTCACGAAAGGAGGAAAACAAAGCTTGGGCGCCAAGGACCAAAAGTGGCGCATGGAAAATTTGTCCCGGGCAAAAACAACAATTCTGAAGATTTTGGGGACTAGCAGTAACTTATTAGGATTAGGATAATAATGCAGTAACCCAGTAGGAATGGGTTAAGTAATGCAGTAACTTATTAGGATTAGGATAATGATGCAGTAACCCAGTAGGAATGGGTTAAGTAATGCAGTAGTTTAGTAGGAATATGATATGGGTGTTATAAATACCCTATTTTGCTAGAGATTTTTATCAATTCCCCCATTCATTCACCCATTCATCCATCCACCCATCAATTCCCATCCATCCACTCATTCATCTACAACTCTAAATAATTTGATTTTTATTAATTCTTATTACTTTCTCTTCATCTATTCAATTCTTAATTTCCACAACAAGAGAAACATTACTCTACAAGGAAGGTCACGCCTAACGCCATACCACACCTTACTACACGAGATCTTTATTGTGGTATAATAATAATGTCTATTGTGATTTCCTTCGCACTCATGGGTAACTAAACTTCTCTGTTGGGGTTATGGAAGCCTTATGAGATACTATCTATTGCTATGAGTTTGTGAATTCGTGACACGTATGCTGCTTATATCATTATTCTCTTCATCTTAATGCAAATTCTTGTGGCTGCAGACGCATAGAATAACGCCAGTATAGCATTAACTTGTTCGAAAGAAAAGTTATATGTCTGGAAAAGAGATCATGTCAAGGTAATAGGGTCCCATCCCCTATTACAAAGTTAGTGTCGTAACTGGATTAACCTCTTGGAGAATTTGTACCGTTAGACACGCTTTAAGCTCGAAAGAGTTAAAGTGAAATAGTCCTTGTTTAGGTCGAAAGACTCTTGGATTTACCATCGAATACAATTCTCTATAAGCACATGCATGTCTGAATTCCGCAGAACTCATAGCCAATAGAGAAGTACAACTCATAAGGTGGACATAACCCCAACTTCTCAATTCTCATTGTTTTACATCATACCAAACATTCCTTTTTTTTACTTTGCTATTTTCCGTTTTTACTTTACTATTTTGTTTACATTATTTGCACGTTAAAATCCCCCCTTTCACGAGACTTGCACCAAAAGTCTAATAATCGTTGCTTACTTATTGACCGGCTATTCCCTGTGGGTGGGATCGATACCCAACCTAGTTGGGTTATATATTTGACAATGTCCTCTTTACGCTCCTACGAGAGCTGTAGATTGAGTGTTATCAAGGTGCCCGATGTATGTCCTAACAATTTTTCTCTCATCTGGACCCATGTAATCCCACCACAATTTCAGGTAATCGTTAGGTTTGGTAACCATCTTGAACTTTTCACGAAAATGATATTGAGTCATATATACAAAAAAGAAGACAAAGATAAGCCTTTCCCTGACCCCAAAGGGTAATGGATTGAATTTAGACAAGCATATATTTCTCCAAAACATAAGTATGATCCTTCTGTGATTGACTCGGGGTCAATAGACGTAGGAAAAGTTTTCTGAGCCTAAAATAAGGTTTTGATTTTGTTCTATCCTCGGTGTCTAGAGTGGTTTGAACACTGGTTCTCAAGATGACAACTTGAGTTTGAAAATACAAATAGCCATCAGACGACTC
Source organism: Capsicum baccatum var. pendulum (assembly GCA_030864225.1). Lineage (NCBI taxonomy): Eukaryota > Viridiplantae > Streptophyta > Magnoliopsida > Solanales > Solanaceae > Capsicum > Capsicum baccatum. The sequence goes on from CM061552.1 coordinate 311,084,376, forward strand.
ACGTGCTAATAAACTGTTTGTATTTACAACACATTTTTGGAATTGATCAATAGGGGTCGGGATACCCACGAAACCCTAAAACAATTTAAATAATGTAGGAATATACCATGTGATGCAATAATTAAACTCTACAAAATCGAAACACATGAACACATAAACAGTTAATCAAAAGACAAAATCAAACATTTGGTTAAAACCTAATTAGATGTCCCCAGCAGAGTCGCCATTTCTATTTTGCGGAGAAATTTTGACTTTTTGAGAGAGTCACCACTTAATTTTGAAAAGAAATTAAGAAACCTTTAGAGAGTTACTTAAAATGATTCAAACCAGGAAAATCGATTTAAGTTAGAGATTCCGAGTAAGTCGTTCCTATTAACGTTTTAGAAAGGTGTTAGGCACCTAAAACGTCGCTAACTTTGCGGTTATCCGGCCTATTTGAAAGCGTCTTTTGACTAATTTCAGAAAAGATTGATTTTTTAAAAGAACTCAATTTCAGAAATGTTTTGACATTCATGCAAAACTAGTTTTTAAGCAACTTGACTAAAGGATTAACTAGGATCGCAACAAACATGTAAACAAGTAAGGAAAAGAGAAAGAGGAAAGGGGAGAAATAGTGGTTTAGGCTTTTAAGCCCAAACCGTCGACCCTGTCCTAATCTAGTTTTCGAGCTTTTGGCTCGAATCCTGCTCCACCTATATTAAGTACAATTTGGCTTCGCGGCCTAAATGAATGAATGATGAAATGAAGAAATAAATAATAATGAAGAGACGACATCAAATGAATAAATGCAAATAATAAAAAAATCCAAGATCCTTTGCTGCTTCAAGGACAAGATTTTGGCTCATTCATGTGTTACGACTCCTTGTATCCATATGTTATGTGATCGATTTTCACGTCTTCTAAAGGGTGGGCCTCAGTGGACCGTAGTGTAATACAATAATAAAGATCCCAATTGGACTCCCGAGCAAGTTCATGCAAAAAAATGTTCAAAGGATTAGTATATGTAAGTGTATACAGGCGAGAACATCAAGCAAAAAAATGATAAACTTGTAAGCCGAAAGAATTTCCTATCACAAGAACCAACGTCTTGCTCAAACATGCAATGAATTAACTTAATATTTTATAGAGCTAAAACTATGGATCCTAATCATAACAAATAACGTTCAAACTACTCAATACGACAGGCGAAAGGACTTTAATATTTGAGCTATGAATTGACGCAACGACACAGGAATTAACAATTTGAACTATATAACCAACATGGAACTAGAAAGTTAAGACTGAACTAGGATGGAGTTTACCTAAGAAAAACAACAATCTAATGATAGTAAACAAGTCTTTAAAAAACTTCAAGTGAAGGCAATTAGGACAATGATAATAACAGGCCAGACGATAGTTAACAAAGAACCAATGAAGCATTCATTCTAGTTCAGCCCCCTCCCCCCTTACTTTAGAAAGGCTTCATATCATAAAAATGACTGACCTGTTACTTTTATGCACTAAAAAATTCAAATACCAGATATCTATTTATTAATTCTAGTATACCACCAAACCAAATATTGACTCTAGCCAAATAATCTTCGATTTAAAAATGAGGATCTAGTTCCATCAAGGTCATGGGAGGTACCAACATATGTGGGTTGCGTATTTATAATCAGAATACGTTGGTATACAACTGAAACTAAATAAGAATAAACAAAATAATTCAGAGAACTTTTTTAAGGCTTTAACATAGTAAAACGACTACCGATTGAGTCAACATTATTATGCAAAACTTTTCCCCTCTCGCCAGACAAAACTGAAACCAAAAAAAAAAAGATTAAGCGTCCTTAATGAACTGAATTACTAATTTTTGCTACTGCACATCAAAAGACTCCTTAAATTATACCCGATACCATATAACGCTTCAGAAAAGATAAAGAGCACCTACTACGTACCTCCAAAGTCATGAATACAATCTAAATGACTAAATTTTCAGCAAATCAGATCAATAGGCTCAGTTTTTCCTTGAAAATATCGAACTATGACTAGCATGGAAACTAACCTTGCATGATTCCTAAGGCAGACACGAAACTATGGATCTTTACTAAATAGATTCAACTACAAAAAAAGGTAAACAAAACTTCATAAATATACTAACAACGAGGTTAACAACGTGCCAACAACAATAATACAAAGGGGAGAGTTCGAAGTAGCGACGATGAAAATTTCAGAATCCATACAGAGCATACATGATAGCATGAATTTTGGTTTAGCGAGAGAAACACAAACACATTTATCATCTACTAATTCCTATGACCGTTAAAGCAATCTACAGCTATTCTCGTCGAACAACGTCACAATCATAACATTACAGAGGAGGAGATGAAGAAAAGAAGTAGGAACAGTAACAGGAATTAAAATTGGAGAGCCGTTCACCTGTTCCGGAGCAGCAAACGGGACGAACGAGCTATCAGCAAAGTTGTCACTATCGGGAGTCGATATTGTCGATTCAGGAACTTCCCAAATGATCGACCAAACTTCTAAAAGGAAACAAAAGAGAGAGGATATTCTACAAAAAAGGAGATAGCTTTTATCTTTTGAGAACCCTAACACATTGATATCTTCATCTCTCGCTCGAAAGCTTCAATCACCAGTAAGGATTCCATAGAAATAGAAAAAGGAAGAATCCTAAAACTATGGGTTTCCCTTTTTCTAAGAAACCTTCGAAACCTCAAAGTTTTCACCTCAGAATTTCTCCCCCCTTCTCCGACCTCAAAAAAAATCAAACCCTAAAAATGTTACAGAGGAAAAACCTTCCTTTTCTGAACCTCAGAACTCCAACCCTAGCTAGAACTCTCTCCCCCCCCCCTCAACCTCCTAAAATAACCTTTTATATATGTGTATATATCTTCTATAGATGTATATCTTTATATGTTCTATAAATTAGTATGTAACTATATATATCTACATATTGTTGTATATATATATGTACATTGTAGTATATATTTTATTTAAAGCAGTACATAGATATTGAATGGTACGTATATATGTGTATATATCTTCTAAAGAAGTATATATTTAACGTATACAAGTGTATATGTTTTATAAATTAGTATGTAAGTATATATATATATATATATATTGTAGTATATACTTTATTTAAAGTAGTCCATATATATTGAATGGTGCATATATATATGTACATATCTTCTATAGACCTATATCTTTAACGTATACAAGTGTATATGTTTTATAAATTAGTATGTAACTATATATATATATATATATATGTTTTATTTAAAGTAGACAAGTAGTACATAAATATTGAATGGTGCGTATATATGTGTATATATCTTCTATAAGCATATATATTTAACGTATAAATGTGTATATGTTTTATAAATTAGTGTATATATATATATATATATTATACTATTATAGTATATGTTTTATTTAAAGTAGTACGTATAGTCATATATAATTATATATTGAATGTTACGTATATATGTGTAATTGTTTATATATTTTTTAAAAAATATATATTGTATATTGGAGTGTATATAGTTTATATTGGAGTGTATATAGTGAATATAATTGTAGTGTATATAGTGTATATTGGATTTTTTATTTTTTTTAAATGGGTTTGACCGGGTTTTGACCTGGTTAGGGTGGGTTTTAATTTTTTTACTATGGGCCCGGCCCAGACCAGCCCGTCTAGCGCCAAAACAGGCCCTTAACCGGCCCTCAACCCGGTTAAAATAGAATGGCCGGTTCCGAGGTGGCCCGGCCCGGCCTGTTTGACACTCCTAGTGTAGTATTAGGCAGTAGCTAAACCATAGAGAGGTTGTTGTGTTTGATTATTTCAAGATTAGCTAAGTTGTGAGTAATTAATGTCTTGTAAGTAATACACTTTGGTGATTAATAAAATTTCAATTATAAAAAAAAAAAAAAAAAAGACAGCTTTTGGATTGCAGTTCTTCATCTCACTCATTTATTGTCTATAAATATAGAGAGAATATTTCAAATTTTGGACTAAATTTCCACTAAATTTCTGAATATTTCTTTTATTAAATAGAGTATGCATTGAGTAATTTGTTCTGTTTATTAAGTCTGTTGAAGTTTTTTTGGCTATGAATGATTACTTATTACAAAATAGTATTATATTCTATCTACTTTACCAATAAAAAAAAATTATGTTCTATTATGAGAAGAATTAATTCAAAATCTTGGACAATAACGAAGATGTAAAATTCTTTAAGGGAAGCGCAGTGAATTTCGTTCGTTTAGAATTAAATTTTTTATTTTATGATAATTTGTTTTGTATCAATTGTTTCAGAGACTCAAATCTTTGTGATTTTCTATCCCTATTTTAAAAACTAGACTCTTTGTAATTTTCTACTCCGACTTATTATTCTGTTTGAAGATATAAAGTTTCACCATTTATTAAATCTTTTTGATATAAAAAATTTGGTATATATATAGGTTGGGGTCTATGGCTCTATGCCTAGCCTTCACCAAGCTACGATCGACTTTTAATCTTAAAAGAAAAAAAGTCAAATAGAATATTAATTAATTGGGATGCTATTTTGTAGTCACTTAACAACTGGCTTAATTATTGACTTCTCTTCACCACAACAAATAAACTTAATAATCTGAAAAATAAGATAGCTAATCTTCTATAACACGTTAATTACGTTAGTAAAACATTTACACATTTGTTAGTGCATCAACGACTTTGACAACAACGTATATATATTGCTCAATTGTGAGTATATGAATTTGTCATGTGTGTTTGAATTAGTTGAGTTCAAAAATAAATATCAATTAAGTATTACGAATAACAATGCTTTTTAGTCACACAATCTAACTTCTCAAACAAAATCTTCTTATTCACAATCACGCCCGGCCCCTAGTCCCACCCCAAAAACCATGGGATAGCTTGTTTGGGATAGCCTAGTCGATTTTTGGCTAAAATCATGCTCGGACCTCGGGTCCACCCCAAAAATTGTGAGTTATAGAACACCGATTTGTCCCTAAAATGGTCCATTCACGCTATTTTTCCCGTTTAACCGCTCAAAAAACCACAAAGACCCATACTAGGCAGCTCTCCGGCTTGTTTGGGGTAGCTCGATCGAATTTTGGCCAAAATCACGCTCGGCCCCCAGTCCCACCCCAAAAATCGTGGGCTATAGCACACCAATTTATCCCAAAAATGACCCGTTCACGTCGTTTCTCTTGTTTGACCACCCAAACCGCCTAAAAACCCACAAAGGCCCATACTAGGCAGCTCTCCAGCCTGTTTGGGGCAACCCGATCGATTTTTGGCCAAAGTCACGCTCGACCCCCGAGCCCACCCCAAAATTCGTGGGCTGTAGCACACCTATTTATCTAAAAAAATGGCCCGTTTATGGTGTTTTGCCCGTTTGACCGCCCAAACCACCCAAGAAACCACAAAGGCCCACACTAGGCCGCTCCTCAACCTATTTGGGGAAGCCCCATCGAGTTTTGGCCAAAATCAAGCCCGAATCTCAGGTCCACCGCGAAAATCTTGGGCTATAGCACACCGATTTGGTCAAAAATGGCCCGTCCACATCGTTTTGCCCATTTTACCACTCAAACAGCCCAAAACACCATAAAGGCCCACACTAGGCCGCTCCCTAGCCTGTTTAGGGAAGCCCAATAGATTTTTCTCTTAAATCACGCTTGGCCTCTGGGCCTACCCCAAAAATCGTAGACTATAGCGCACAGATTTGGCCCAAAAATGGCCCGTTCGCGCCGTTTCGCCCGTTTGACCACCCAAATTGCTCAAAAAATCACAAAGACCCACACTAGGCGCTCCCTAGCCTGTTTGATGCAGCCCGGTTTATTTTTAGCCAAAATCACGCCCGAACCCTGAGCCTACCCCAAAAATAGTGGGCTATAGCATACCGATTTCGCCAGAAAATGGTTCATTTGCACCGTTTTGCCTATTTGACCACCCAAAAGAGCACAAAGGCCCTATTAGGCTGCTCCCCAGCCTGTTTGGGGAATCCCAGTTGATTTTTGGCCAAAATCACACCTGGACCCTGGGCCCACCCTAAAAGTCGTAGGCTATAGTATACCAATTTGGTCCAAAAATGGTCCGTTTTGCCTATTTAACCACCTAAACTACCCACAAAAACATAAAGTCCGACATTAGGTCACTCCCCAACCTGTTTGGGCGGCCCGATAAATTTTTGTCCAAAATCATGCCCAGCCCACATGTGCACCTCGAAAACTGTAGGTAATGACACACCAATTTGACCTAATAATGGCTCGTTTGCACCGTTTTGCCTGTTTGACTATCCAAACCACCCAAAAAACCACAAAGGCCCACACTAGGCCACTCTCAGCCTATTTGGGGCAGCTAGGTTTATGTTTGACCAAAATCACGCTCGACCCTCGGGTCCACCCCCAAAGTCGTGGGCTATAGCGCACCGATTTAGATCAAAAACAGCCCATTCGTGTCGTTTCACCTGTTTGACCATCCAAACTGCCCAAAAAACCACAGTCCCACACTAGGCCGCCCCCCCGACTATTTGGGGCCGCCCAATTGATTTTTGGCAAAAATCACGTCCGCCCCTCGGGCCCACCCCAAAAATCGTGGGTTTTTGTACACTGATTTGGCTCGAAAATGATCCGTTCGCGTCGTTTTGCCTGTTTAACCGCTCAAAAAAACACATAGGCCCACACTAGGCCTCTTTCCGGCATACCTGGGGAAGTCCAGTTGATTTTCGGCCAAAATCACGCCTGGCCCTCGGTCCCACCCCCAAAATTGTGGGCTATAGCACACCAATTTGGCTCGTTTGCATCGCTTGGCCTGTTTGACCGTCCAAACCGCCTAAAAACCCATAAAGGCCCACTTTAGGCAGCTCCCCAACTTGTTTGGGGCAGCCCGGTCGATTTTTGGCCCAAAATCAGACCCTATGATAACGCTCAATCTACAGCTCTCGTTTGAGTGTAAAGCGGTCGTTAGCAAATATAGAACCCAACCTGGGTTGGGTGTCGATCCCACAGGGAATAGCTTGGCCAACAAGTAAGCAAAATTAATAGACTTTTGGTGCAAGTCTCGTAAGAAGGGGGGATTGTAATAAGTAACCAAAGTAATGAAATAAAAGCTGAAAATAGCAAAGTAAAAAGAGAGTATTTCGTAGGTTGTGAAACAATGAGAATTGAAGCGTTGGGGTTATGTCCACCTTCTGAGGTATACGTCTCTATCGGCTATGAGTGTGTAGAGTCTTGACATGCAATTGCTTATAGAGAATTGTAGTCGATGGTAAATCCAAGCGTCTCTCGACCTGAACAAGGACTATTTCACTTTAACTCTCTCGAGCTTAAAGCGTGTCTAACGGTACGAATTCTCCAAGAGGTTAGTCCAGTTACGGCACTATCTTTTTAATAGGAAAGGGTGTCCTACTACCTTGACATTATCTCTTTTCCAGACAAATAACCTTTCTCTCGAACAAGTTAAATGTTAGACTGGCATATTCTTGCGTTTGCAACCGCAAAGAATGTAGATTAAGATGAAGAGCGTAATGATATAAGCAATATACGTGTCTTGAACTCACAAACTCACAGCTATAGCTAGTAACTCATTCGGCTTCCATAACCCCAACTAAGAGGTTTAGTTACCCATGAATGCGGAGGATATCACGTTTTGCATGGTGGATGGCGTGAAAAGTAGGTGTTTAGGCGTGTGGTTTTGGTGATTCCGTAGCAAGTAACGATTCTCTTGTTGTGGAATTTAAGAATAGAAGAGTAGATTAGAAGTGTTTGTAGTGGAAGATGAGAGGGATGGAAGAAAATTAATTGTTGAATTAAGTGAAGAATTGAAGAATTAAGAATGTCTTAAAATCTCTAGCATGATAGGGTATTTATAATGCTCCTATCCTACTCCTACTAAGCTAATGAAATAAATAACCAAATCCTAATATACTAATGAAATCCTTGACCCAAATGTACTAGGGTAAGGTTACAATATCATAATCCAAATAGATTAGTGAAACACATAACCTAATTGCACTAGGTTAATGTATCTTGGTAAAAATCCAGCTTTGTGTCTGTAAGTCCCCAAAGTCTTCAGAATTGTTGTTTTAGCCCGGAACAGATTTTCCTGCAGCAGATTTGGTCCTTTAGGCGTCCAGCTCCTTTCCACTTCGTTTGTGAGCTTTCTTTTGCGTCAAGTAAGCCATAAAATGCTGTATTTTGCATCATTTATACCTGAAACTTTACTAATCATGTTTGTTAGCTCATTTATAGGAAAAAGGACTAAAAGTGCATGAAATAGATAATTAGTTCTCAAAACTAGGCTAAAATATGGGCAAAATATATTGATATAGGCACGTAAATTCGCCTATCATCAACATCCCACACTTAGAGCTTTGTTCGTCCTCGAACAACATATCATGTCCTTCTAAGCATCGACTTAAGGTTTTTACAGCAACAACACAAAACTTTTATCAAGACAAGCACAACAATTATCAACAAAGAGTAGCTTTCCGATTATAAGTAGAAACAATTTAACCTCAAGCATAGACTCGTGATGGTGATCAGCTCGCATGCAAACGTTAAGGTACATAGAATCATATACAACTATCCAAAACTCATCAACCATGTGTGTCTCACAATATAGTACCCATAATCACTCACAAATATAGCATATTTTTCAAACATGGGTATCAAGATGTCCTTGCTCTCACTCTCACAAAGAATTCATATGTAGCAACTAATGACCATAAGCTTGCCTTTAATGTAGTACTCTACTAAATATCGGAATGTTAAGATTAAGATCAAGTAGGTCTTTTGATGGTTGTAATGTAGGATAAGGGACGGTAGGATCAACTATTTTGGCCAGGAATAGTGACTAAGTTCCTAAGCACTTTAATACATCACATTGTATCATTGACACTTTCTTCTTTCAACCTTTCTTCTTTCTTTTGTTCCACCACCCTTGTTCTCCTCTTTTGTTTTTCAATTTTAAGCACAACTCACTTTTCAACTTTCTTTTCCTTTTTTCTTTTCACAATATACCTTTTATGACAACACTTTCTTTTTCATAACACATTCAAGCACCATTACAATTTAAAGAATCATACTCACCCAATTTCCTCTTATGTAGTCACATGACTTTTTCACTTTAAAGCACTTAGGAATTTGGATCAAATTACGGTCTTGAAAAAATGGATTAGGCTTACATACAAGGTTGTCAAAGAAATAGGCTAAAGGCTCAAAAGGGTTAACTAGGATGATGTACATGGGTAGGTAAAACTGAAGGTAAACATGTATAGGTTGCCAAAGAAATGCCTAAATCATATCCTAAACTTACACTCCTTATTTTCGCTTTGCATACATACCAGGCAAGTTCTAGCATCAGCCACAAACATAGAATATACTATTATCTCGCACACACAAGGCACATGGTCGACTTGTTTGGAAGTAATATAGACTCTCGACCCACAAGTGAAGGAATTGAGTCACACAATATCACATAATATGTCACAACTAGAGCCTAAATGTCTCAATAGTCACAATTGTAGCACATACTCTTGTTCTAATCTCATGCTGCCTATCAAAATAATTTCATGCGTAGCTAGAAAAATTTTACTCCTAAAAAATTAAAAAAAACGTCAAACGAAAAAAAACAAAAAAATGGACTAAAAAAAAACAAAGTAAACAAGCAAAATACAAACATAGGTGCAAACAAAGAAGTATAGCATGCAGATTCTGCCACCCCACACTTAGACGGGACACTGCCCTCAGTGGAAAATAAATGCGAAGAACCTGGTTTAGTCGGACTCCTCATCAATGTCGGGGGTCATACCCCCTTCGTCTGAATCATCATAAGAGTCATCGTCAGAGTTCTCCTCATCATCAGAATCAGGCAAGCATCTATCATCGTCAGTTGGCACGTCATCGTCAAGAGGTTCCTCAAAATATACGCCCACTCCACACATCTCCCGGGCATGCCTGTTCATTGGGTAGTCGTGGTCCAGCTGTTGGAGCTCTTCAGCAGTTGGAATACGTCCACCACTCATCATAGTGAATCGTGTCATGCCATAGAAATGACGGAAGAAACTCTCGTCACGAGCATGTCTCTCCGCAGTAGTAAGGTTGTCTCCATGCGTTGTTTCAGCATCTTTGACCTTGGTGAGGTCAACCTTCTTTGGGTTATGTTGGAGTTTGTGGTCAGCTGGTTCCTCTTCTATATCCTCCTTCCGCAACATTGCTGTCAACAAATTGCCGAATGTGAAATGGGACCTTCGGTGGAGTCTGGCCTTCCTCATGGTAGATCGAATGATTGCCCCAAAGTTGATAGGGACATTCGTCATCAACGCATAAACCAAACACACTCTATCTCTCGATATCTTGGTGTATTGCGTCCCAGGAATAAGGCATGAGTTGACAATGCGCATCCAGATTCTTGCTTCCCTATTTAGTGGAGCATAGGGGAAGGTATTGTGACGGCCTGTTTCCTTATGTCTGCCCCATCTTGCCATTGATCTTCTTCCACAAAGCGTGTGTCTTATCGCTCTGTAAGGAGGCCTGCTGTACAGCTCTTTGTATGGTGCAGGGTCGACCGAAGGTAGGCCAAGAAAAGAGTTGATCCATTCCACTGTAAGTTGTAACACTTGGCCCCGAATTTTGACTTCGTTTCCTGTTGTGTTTGGCGACCAGTTGGCATAAAATTCTCTTGTCAAGTCAAGATTGCACTCTCCCATGTCGCGGAAGATGAAATCTAGCTTCAAAGCCATTATTTTAGCCAACATTTGCGGCTCCTTCTTTGCTAAGGTCTCCTTGTTGATCAAGTCGACGTGCACATATTTCTTTTCTTTGTTGCTGCTGTACCATGCTTTGGCTTCTTCCTCAAGAACCCACTTTATTCCGAACATTCTTCGTGGTAGGTGTGCTGAAGATGATTCTCCTTGGTCTTTTCGACTTCTCTTCTTGTCCTTTCGGGACGTGGTAGCCTTCTCCTTGCCTTGCTTTGCTTTAGGTGCCATTGTACCTGAGACTAGAAATAATGTTAGTTGCAGCACAATCTCACTTTATACAATCTATATGCAGGCACTAGGGGTACCACCCCACACTTAATCTTGTTAACACAAATCAGTGAAGTGAAAGTGGTCGAGTACTCAGATTTCGTCGACATCCGTTTTAGGATTGTATTCCGACAAGAAAATCAGCATTACATCACTTATTTACAGCCATTGGACTACTTTCATGGTGGATATAGCAACACTACAACCTAGGGGATACCACATGGAATTATTATTCTTACAACAAGCACAACCTCCTAAGTCGATAGGCACTATAACCTTATCCCGATGGCCGGAATAGTCTATCATGTAATCATCCAACCAACAATCTTAAGCAATATTCATAGCCATATTAATTCATCAACTATCATAACAATGCTATCGAAATAAAATTCAAGTCGGAAACAAGTCAAGAATTCCCTATGTATATATTCAATCACACGATCTTGTAACAATTATCCAAACACATGAACATCACCACCAATCTCACATGATTTAGCAAAATATAATAAGCATATCAACGTAGTACTTACGATAAATAGATGAAGAATAAGAGAGTACTTACTTGCTTGAAGATTGTGGAGAAGTTGTTGTGAATTGGAAGAACAAAGGAAGAAAATTTTGAGAGGATTTGGAGTGTTATGCGGCGCCTTTAGGGTTGTTTCTAATGTGGTTGTGTTATAAAACCAAGTCCCCTTTATATAGGAAGAGTATGGGTCGGGTTACGACCCATTTACAATCGGATTTGGGGACAAGATCACCACATATGCGGCGCATATCTCTCGGCATATCAATGACAAATGCGACGCATTATCCATGGCATAATGGGACATATGCGCCGCATAGTCTATGGCATTTCTAGACATATGCGCCGCATAGTCTATGGCATTTGGTCTCAGTATCTCAAATGCCATAGCATAGGCGGCGCATAGTCAAAAGCATACCTAGGAATAGGCGGCGCATAGTGTATAGCACACTAGATTCCGAGTCCTTAGGATATAGAATAGGTTGTGCATCGTTCGTGGCCTATTTTTACCAAGGCCGAGCCTTCATCGAAGCCTATTATGACGTGAGAAAGGCTCAATTCATAGCCTTATGCATCACCATTCCTACCTTACCGACTTTACCATACAATGCGACCAAATCGTCAATTGAAATCAATCTCCTCGTTGCATACTTCTTGCACCTATATTAGCTCAAAACAAATGAAAATAATTAGTACGATGGGTTGCCTCCCACCAAGCGCCTTAGTTTTGGTCATGGCACGACTCTTATTTTTGGATTTTCATTTATCAAAAAGAAAAAATACTAAAACGACGAAATGATAAAACTATAAAACGACAAAACAATAAAACAATAAAACGATGGGTTGCCTCCCATCTAGCGCCTTATTTATTGTCGTGGCTCGACGTAGTAATCTCGAGTACTTAGACTTCATCGAGATAAGTGATGGCCATGTCATTCATTGAGTCAAGAGGACCGATATATGGCTTGACACGTTGGCCATTCACTTTGAAGATAACACCCTCATTGTTTTCCAATTCGACTACTCCAGACGAGTAGACTTGGATGACTTTAAATGGACCAGACCATTTCAATTTTAACTTACCTGGGAAGAGCTTTAGTCTGGAATTAAAGAGTAGTACCATGTCACCTTTTTGGAAGTTTTGTCGAACAATCCGCTGATCATGATACTTCTTCATCCGCTCCTTGTATAAATCTGATCTTTCATATGCATGGAGACGAAATTCATCTAGTTCGTTCAGCTGCTCCAACCTCAGGTTCTTCACATCATCCCAATTCAGATTTAAGTGCTTCAATGCCCACAATGCCTTGTATTCAAGCTCGATGGGTAGATGACAAGATTTCCCATAAACTAGCTGATAAGGTGACATGCCAATGGGTGTCTTGAATGCAGTCCTATACGCCCATAGTGCATCATCTAGCTTTCGAGACCAGTCCTTCCTATTCGCATTAACCGTCTTGGCAAGGATTTGCTTGATCTAGCGGTTGGAAACCTCAACTTGTCCACTGATTTGGGGATGATAAGGCGTAGCTACCTTGTGTTGCTTGACTCCATACTTGGCCAATACAGATTTGAATAGCTTGTTGCAAAAGTGAGATCCTCCATCACTTATGATAGTACGAGGTACTCCAAAGCGAGAGAAGATATTCTTCTTTAAAAACGCTACCACATGCTTTCCTTCGTTGTCGGCCAATGCTACAGCTTCAACCCATTTTGACACATAATCCACAGCAACCAAGATGTACTTCATTCCAAATGAATTCACGAATGGTCCCATGAAATCAATACCCCACACATCAAAGAGTTCTACCTCCAGAATTTTGGACATGGGCATTCCATGGTGTTTTGAAATAGCACCTTGACGTTGGCATTGGTCACACCTTCGCACATAGTCATATGCATCTCTGAATATTGTAGGCCAATAATAACCGCTTTGCAAGACTTTCCTTGCCGTTCGATTCCCTGCATGATGTCCTCCAACTTGCAAAGTGTGGCATGCTTCCAACATAGTAGGTACTTCTTCATGGGATATACATCGTCGAATGATACCATCCGCGCATCTTCGAAACAAATAAGGCTCATCCCAATAGTAGTGCTGAACGTCATGCATAAACTTCCTCCTCTGGTGGTAAGATAAATTGGAAGGTAACACATTACTCACCACGAAATTTGCAAAGTCGGTATACCATGGTAATTTCTCCATTGTTGTTGCTAGTATCTCCTCGTCAGGGAATGCATCATCAATCTGATTTTCTGGTTGCGCCACATACTCATTCTAAAGTCTGGATAGGTGATCAGCCACTTGGTTCTCGCAACCTCTTCTATCTTTGACTTCGAAATCAAACTCTTGCAGCAGCAATACCCATCGAATCAGCCTTGGTTTTGCATCCTTCTTTGTCATTAGATACCTAAGAGTTGCATGGTCTGTATGAACGATCACCTTAGTACCTAATAGATAGGCACGGAACTTCTCAAACGCATACACAACTCGCTAAGAGCTCTTGTTCAGTAACAGTGTAGTTCCTTTGGGCTTCATTTAGGACCTTACTCGCATAGTAGATAGGATGAAATAATTTCTTCTTTCTCTGTCCAAGAACAGCACCAACGGCTACACCACTAGCATCACACATGACTTTGAACGGGAGTGTCCAATCTGGTGCTACCATGATAGGGGCTTCAATGAGTTTTTCTTTAAGGCATTCGAATGCCTTTAAGCAATCATCATTAAAGTCAAACTTCGCATCTTTCTCCAATAGTTTGCACAATGGACTAGAAATTTTGGAGAAGTCTTTGATGAATCTACGATAAAACCCAGCATGGCCAAGAAAACTACGAACTCCCTTCACCGAAATTGGAGGTGGTAGCTTCTCAATTACCTCTATTTTGGCACGATCAACCTCTATTCCTCTTTCGGAAATCTTGTGCCCAAGAACGATTCCTTCTTTTACCATGAAGTGGCACTTCTCCCAATTCAGCACAAGGTTGAACTCTACACATCTTTGCAATGCCATGCTCAAGTTTGCCAAACATGCTTCAAAAGACTCACCAACAACTAAAAAGTCGTCCATAAATACCTCCAAAGTGTCTTCTACCATATCAGAGAAAATAGACATCATACAACGTTGAAAGGTGGCTGGTGCGTTACACAACCCGAATGGCATGCGTTTGAAGGCAAAAGTACCATATGGGCATGTAAACGTTGTCTTCTCTTGGTCTTCGGGGGCAATACAAATCTGATTGTAACCTGAATAACCATCCAAGAAGCAAAACCATCCTTTCCCCGCTAATCGATCTAGCATTTGGTCCATAAATGGCATGGGGAAGTGATCCTTGAGCGTCCAAGAATTCAGCTTGCAGTAGTCCATGCATACTCTCCATCCAGTAACGGGCCTGAGTGGAATAAGTTCATTCTTTTCATTCGCAACCACCGTCATACCTCCTTTCTTGGGAACACATTGTACTGGGCTTAACCATGTACTATCAGAAATAGGATACACGACTCCTGCGTCTAACCACTTGATAATCTCCTTCTTCACCACTTCTTGCATTGGTGGGTTTAGACGTCTTTGATGTTCAATGGTGGGTGTGCACTTTTCTTGAAGCTGAATTTTATGTGTGCAAATCCCAGGTGGAATACGAATAATATCCGCAATGGTCCATCCAATAGCTCTAATATACTTGCGTAAGATTGCAATAAGAGCTGCAACTTGCTGCTCACCCAAATCGGCTGCTACAATGACTGGAAGAGTGTTTCCGCTTCCTAAGAAGGCGTACTTCAAATGGCTTGGCAGCTCCTTCAATTCTAACGTGGGTGGTTCTTCAATAGATGGCTTAGCTGGAGGTGTGGGTCGATTCTTGAGATCAAGATCTAGCTTTTTGGGGGTATAGTGATATGTCCCTAATCCCGATAGAGCATAAATATCGTCTTCAGAAATTTCAGCATCATCATTCTCTCCTTTCATGAGCGAAACCTCCAAAGGATCATCAAGAATTTGCTCTTCAGCAAGTAACTCGTTCTCATCATCAAATACAACATCAGCCACAGAAAATACACTCAGATCTTTGGGTTGCTTCATTGATTTTCAAACATCAAAGCGAACCACTTCGTCATTTATTCGGAATGAAAGCTCATTAGCTCTCAAATCTATGAGCACACTTCCCGTAGCAAGGAAAGGGCGTCCTAAGATTATGGGAACCTCTGAATCTGCTTCACAATCCAAGATGACAAAGTCTGCTGGAAATATGAATGAAGATACCTTCACCAAGACATCGCATAGAATACCAACCGGTCGTTTTACCGACCTATCCGCCATAACAAGCCTCATATTAGTTGGTGTAGGATCTCCTAACCCCAACTTCTTATAGATCGGTAATGGCATCAAGTTGATGCTGGTTCCTAAGTCACACAATGCTTTAGCAAAGTCCAAAGATCCGACGGTGCAAGGAATCGTGAAAGCTCCGGGGTCGGCCTTCTTCTGAACTATCGATCGAGTAGCTATTGTACTACAATGATGCATATCATCCTTCAGCTCATAACTTGCTGCCCTCTTTTTAGTCAAAATATCTTTCATAAACTTCGCATACCCAGGCATTTGTTCAAGTGCCTCTACCAACGGAACATTAATAGTCAGCTGCTTCAACATGGTCATAAATTTGCTGAACTTAGTGTCATCGGCCACCTTCTTCAATCTTTGTGGAAAAGGTGGTGGTGGGTATGGAAGTGTTCTCTCCATGGCTTTCTTCTCCTCGTGCTTTCGTTTATCATTTTTTTCAGGCTGCACGTCACTAGGTAGCACATCCTTGACGTTTGAAGTAATTGTTGCGGCTTCTTCTCTTGTATCGTCACTAGGTGTGGCGTCAATGTCTGCTGCTACGTCAACCACTTGCTTGCCTTTTGCTGAAGTTTCCAGCACCTTACCACTTCTGGTAGTGATGGCCATGCATGACCCATCATTCCTTGGGTTTTGCACAGTATCGCTTGGTAAGGTGCCAGCCTTTCTTTGATTGAATGCTGCTGAAAGTTGGCTCAATTGCTGCTCTATTTGCTTGATAAAAGTGGAATGAGAATCAACTAATTGCTTCATGGAGGCCAAATCTTCAATTACCTCCTTCACTCCTGCGCTCGTTGCTTCTACTCCTTTCAATAACTTAGCCATCATGTCTTCCATAGAATCAGATGTAGTGGTATCACGTCTACCAGGGGGAACGTACAAACCATTCTTTTCATTATTTTTCTTCCAACTACCTTGGTCTTTGCTTCCTGATTTATCATAATAGTTCCGACCTTGGTTTTCTTGGGCATTCCCACGGAAACCCCCCTGATTGGTCAAGTAGTTGGCCTCTTCTTCCGAATCAGATTCGTCTCCGCCTTTTAGCGCCACAGCTTTCACTTTTTCGGTCTTCCCTGATAATAAGTGCTTTGTCAGAAGATCCAATTGTGTTTTCATGTGCGCCATGTCTTGCTCACGTTCTTCTTCTCTTCTTCTTTGGTCTGCAGACATGCCAATAGATAAAGTGGGGCTTGATACCTCAGAGTCCCTGGTATGCCAAGCTCTACTTTGCTTAGTCATTCGATCTAGCATATTGCTTGCTTGACCAAAGGTAAGGTCCATAAAAGAACCTCCAGCTGCGTTGTCCACCACTGGTTTAGTTACTGAATTCAAGGCTCTATACAAGATCTCCATGAGGTGAACATTATTCATGTGATGGTTTGGGCATCTCGCTAGCTTTGTCTTGAACCTCTCCCATGTTTCGTGAAGAGCTTCCGAGGGAAGCTGACGAAAGTTGCTGATTTCATCTCTCAATTGAGCCCTTTTGGATGGCGGAAAGAATCTTTCTAGGAAAGCATCTCTCAATTGCCTCTAATTTGTAATTGAATCAGGAGTCAGCCCATTCAACCATAGTGTTGCCTCCCCAGACAGAGACAATGGAAATAGACGTAATCGAATAGCATTCTGACCAACACCAGGATTGTCAAAAGACTTGCATGTAGAAATAAAGTTGATGAGATGCATATTCGGATCATCGCCTTCTAGTCCACCAAATAATCCCTTGAGTTGCAATAACTGAATCATGGTGCTTGTGATGTTGAACTTGGCTTCGGGCGCTAATGGTGGTGGAATTATAGCTCCAGTGGCTCCGGCACCATCAAGATCATCATCATCATCGTCGAAAGCTAGTTGCAAAGGTTGGCGATCATACCTATACCGAGCTTGTCGACCTCTTCTGTTGGCAGGTGTTGCAATTTCAGCGCCATGCCTTGGGTTTATCAACTCGTCATCTCCTAAATCCTCATCGTCAGGGTTTGTTGCTCGCCCAGGATTATCAATGTTTTGTTGTTGGACTTGAGCAGCGGCAAGAGCAGCTAATCTTGCTTGCTCGTGTTGAGCAACCATCCTGTCAATTTCAGCTTGTGCTTCCATTCTTCTAATTCGTTGTGGTTTAGGATTGATTAGTAATAACGGTTGACCAGAACTTCTAGTATGGGGCATGCACTAAAAGAAAAACCTGCAATAAACAAAAACAAAAACTAAACGTAAAAGTACGAGAATATTTGACCAAAGGGTCTAGTAATTATTACGAACTTGATTGACACTCGTATTCCCCGGCAACGGCGCCAATTTTTGATAACGCTCAATCTACAGCTCTCGTTTGAGTGTAAAGCGGTCGTTAGCAAATATAGAACCCAACCTGGGTTGGGTGTCGATCCCACAGGGAATAGCTTGGCCAACAAGTAAGCAAAATTAATAGACTTTTAGTGCAAGTCTCGTAAGAAGGGGGGATTGTAATAAGTAACCAAAGTAATGAAATAAAAGCTGAAAATAGCAAAGTAAAAAGAGAGTATTTCGTAGGTTGTGAAACAATGAGAATTGAAGCGTTGGGGTTATGTCCACCTTCTGAGGTATACGTCTCTATCGGCTATGAGTGTGTAGAGTCTTGACATGCAATTGCTTATAGAGAATTGTAGTCGATGGTAAATCCAAGCGTCTCTCGACCTGAACAAGGACTATTTCACTTTAACTCTCTCGAGCTTAAAGCGTGTCTAACGGTACGAATTCTCCAAGAGGTTAGTCCAGTTACGGCACTAGCTTTTTAATAGGAAAGGGTGTCCTACTACCTTGACATTATATCTTTTCCAGACAAATAACCTTTCTCTCGAACAAGTTAAATGTTAGACTGGCATATTCTTGCGTTTGCAACCGCAAAGAATGTATATTAAGATGAAGAGCGTAATGATATAAGCAATATACGTGTCTTGAACTCACAAACTCACAGCTATAGATAGTAACTCATTCGGCTTCCATAACCCCAACTAAGAGGTTTAGTTACCCATGAATGCGGAGGATATCACGTTTTGCATGGTGGATGGCGTGAAAAGTAGGTGTTTAGGCGTGTGGTTTTGGTGATTCCGTAGCAAGTAACGATTCTCTTGTTGTGGAATTTAAGAATAGAAGAGTAGATTAGAAGTGTTTGTAGTGGAAGATGAGAGGGATGGAAGAAAATTAATTGTTGAATTAAGTGAAGAATTGAAGAATTAAGAATGTCTTAAAATCTCTAGCATGATAGGGTATTTATAATACTCCTATCCTACTCCTACTAAGCTAATGAAATAAATAACCAAATCCTAATATACTAATGAAATCCTTGACCCAAATGTACTAGGGTAAGGTTACAATATCATAATCCAAATAGATTAGTGAAACACATAACCTAATTGCACTAGGTTAATGTATCTTGGTAAAAATCCAGCTTTGTGTCTGTAAGTCCCCAAAGTCTTCAGAATTCCTGTTTTAGCCCGGGACAGATTTTCCATGCAGCAGATTTGGTCCTTTAGGCGTCCAGCTCCTTTCCACTTCGTTTGTGAGCTTTCTTTTGCGTCAAGTAAGCCATAAAATGCTGTATTTTGCATCATTTATACCTGAAACTTTACTAATCATGTTTGTTAGCTCATTTATAGGAAAAAGGACTAAAAGTGCATGGAATAGATAATTAGTTCTCAAAACTAGGCTAAAATATGGGCAAAATATATTGATATAGGCACGTAAATTCGCCTATCATCACCCTACCCTAGGGCCCACCTCGAAAATCGTATGCTATAGTACACTGATTTGGCCCCAAAATGGCCCATTCGTGCCTTTTTACCCGCTTGATTATGTCGGTATAACGAATGAATGTTATGTGAAGATTTGATTGTAATTATTCGAAGCTAGAGTTGAAAGATGTTAATCAAGGTAGCTCTTTGCTTTACTAAATAACTATAATGATGGTGAATAACATGTATTGCTCTCTTTTAGGATTGGTGTAAAGTTAGATTGATTGACTATATATGATCTATTGCATCATTATCTTGATAATGGATGTTTTGTTCCAAAAGTCATGAAGGGGACTTCTTTCAAATTGTTGGGAACTTTTGTAGATTTGACCTTTGAATTTATAGACCAACATTAGGACTACTATTTCATATATTATGAAACCAAACTTCTAGTTGTCTTGGCTTAAATTGAAATTTGGCATTTGGCTGCAAGTTATTGTGTCTAGCTCAACATATTCATTAAAGACATTATATGACCGATTGTGATAGAGTGACAAGTACTCCCTTAACCTTAATCAGATTAGGGTCTCGGATTTGAATCTCTTATGTACGGAGTCGCCTTTGTTAGGGAGCAGTTTACCCCTCAATATGTGGCTTTCCGATGCGAATCTATATTTAATTGGACTTCAATGTACATACCGGACGCATGAAACACCAAAAAATGTGTATGGATTGTTGTTCTTTGGTAGGACTCACCTTATTTCTTCTTGTTCTCATGATGACCAAACATAAAATAAAATAAACCATTTAACGTACATCAAACAACAAAATGACCAAACATCCAAAAAAAGAGACAAAACGAAGCCAAATAATGTATTAGTAATTAGTTGATTATGAGGAAAAAATTAAAATATTACTAATAACAATAACATTTAAATATCACTATTTAAGTTTGATTTTTTTTTTTTTTAAAAAAAAAAGCTCTAAAAATTAAAGACAAACAATAAAATTTAAATGTTTAATTATTTTTAAATTCAAATTAAACTTTACTAAATTAATGAACAATGAGCATATTAAGTTGACAATTTAATTAGTGAATGCATAATGATTAGGTGAGTATAATGATTAGGTTTTATCCAAATCTATAAAGCTGGACAATTAAATTTATTTAGGTAATTACAATGTACAGCGATATTAGTTTTAATGTTATTATATATAAACAATCAATACATTATAAAATTATTAAGATGATAACTAATTAATCAATACATTTTAATAAATAACATACTGAGTAGTGCGTGTAAAATGTAAAAAGAGATTGAAATGGAATATTCATGTTTTTATAGTTAATGCCATCTATCTTAAATTGACATTAACTATAGTCGTCAATGTTCTTTATTATTTTTTATTGAATTAAAACATAAAAATGATCCTAAACTTGATACCAAATTATAACTTTGACCTTAACTTTGATAGTGCACAAATAGGACCTTTAACTATTCAAAACCTGAACAAATATGACCTCCGATTTTGCAACCCCATGCGCAAGTCTCACTCCCGCCTACGTGGAAAGGTAATCCAATCACACGGTGCCACATCGTTAAAAGGGCTGACTTGGAGAGAGGTCATATTTGTGCAGTTTTGAATAATTAAAGGTCATATTTGTGCACTGTCAAAGTTTTGCTTTTTGTGTTAAAATGACGTTGTTGTTATTATTATTATTATTATTATTATTATTATTATTATTATTATTATTATTATTATTATTATTATTATAATAATAATAATAATAATAATAATAATTTTTTATTTCTATAGTAGCAGCACCTAACTTTTTTTTAATTTAAAAAAATTATTATTATTATTTTTACTTATTTCTATAGAAACAACACCTAGCTTTTTTTTAATTAAAAAAAACAGCCATTAGCAGGGATTGAACCTGCATAGTAGGCTGAAGGAAGCGCCCAAGAAGAGCAAATAACACCACTAGGCTATCTAAGTGCCTTGTTTCATGTGGTTCAACATTGATATACATACATAAATATACATTTTCTATCTTATATATATACAACGTAATTATTTTACCGAGGGAGTTCGGGTGAACCCCATGGCAACAAAGTAGGTCCGTCCCTCGTTAATTTAATAACGTTTTAATAACGTTAATTTAATAACATTTTAATTAAATTAATTTGATAATGTTAGCTTAATATACTACTACTACTATCCTTAATAACATTAATTTAATAATGTTTTATTAAAATTATAATTTTTTTTATTATTAGTATAGTTTCATATTTAATTTAATATTTAAATAAATAATATTTAGATATATTATATAACTTAAATTCGTCCTCTATTTTATAATATATATACATACCCGCTCGATTTTTTCGTATGAGGCTGACCCGCCTAATTAATAAATCTTCAATATTACTCTTTATCCACAATGACAAAAGAAATTAGATGTCATTTTCATCTTTGAGCCAAAAATAATGAAAAAATAATAGTGAAGAGTCATTTAAAGGTCATATTTGTGCAGTTTTGAATAGTTAAAGGTCATATTTGTGCACTGTCAAAATTTAAGGTTATATTTATATATTATGTCCTTAGATTTTAAGTTGGACGCGCCCAGTTTTGGGTGTTTTACACGCGTTTTGCCACGTAGGATTGGAGGTCATATTTGTGCAATTTTGAATAGTTAAAGGTCATATTTGTGCACTGTCAAAGTTTAAGATCAAAATTATAATTTGGTGTCAAGTTTAGGGTCATTTTTTAACTCAATATTTTATATCTTTTAAATTTTTTAAGTTAATTATTGTAATTTCTGTTATTTTTCATGTAATTGTTTGGAAATATATAACATATTAAATTATTTTTAGATATTTTAAATTGTTAACAATTGTAATTTATAATACTTTTTATGTAATTTTTGAATAATATATGCTACTCTCCTTGTCCAGAATTGTGTTGACGACAACCAATTAAATTTTTTAAATAATTTAAATTTTTTACCATTGTGATTTAAAATATTTTTTCTATCTCAACTTATATGGCACAATGCTTAAATAACCACAATAATTAATTAGGGGGTAATATAGCAAAATCATGTCTGAAGCAGCTGAAGTACAAATCAGTCAATTTAAAAAAAATTATTAATTATTGTTATTTACAGTACTTTTTATTTCATTTTCAAATAATATATGTTGCTTTATATCTTCTTCTGTCCCTTTCCAATTTATGTGGCACCAGTATAATTTTGATAGTCAATCAAATATTTTATGTTGACATATCATTTTGTTATTCTTATTTTTCTAATACATAAATAACTTATAATAAAGAGTGATATAGTATAATTATCGTTCGAAAGACGAAAATTTAATTCAAAACATTAAGAGTTAGTTTCGTATTTTATGTCTATTTTATTTTTTATTAAATATTATTTATCTTCTTAATACCTAGATGACTCATAATAATTAATTAAGAGCGATTGATTATGTTATTACGATAAAAATTAATATAATTTTATTATATCCAATAGTAATCATCGATAATTCACCGAAATAGTATATTAATTAAATATGGGATGCTATATTTGCATATGCAAAATATGATATTATGAATTGGATAGTGCATTATATTTATCTTTCACAATAATAAAATTTTACTATATATTTTTCTTTATTTCTTTTTTAACTTGATACATATTGACCCAACACAAATTCTAAGAAAATATTCATTAGAAATTTATTTTATTAAATTAAATTTATTAATTTTGTACTTTAAAAATTTAAAGTAAGTTTAAATATTAATATTTTTATATAAGAAAAAAATAATTTTAAAATTTAATTTACTAAAATAAATAAATAAATAAAAATATTAATTTTTATATAAATGTCAATTAAAATAATAAAATTGATTTACTTTAAATATTTAGTTATAATTAATTAAGATAATTTTTAATTTTGTCATGATTTATGTTGCACTGATAAAATTTTGAGAGTTGAATAGAACTTTTATCTATTTTTAAAAAAGTATTTTAACTTGTTAATTATTGTGATTTATAATAATTTTTACGTAATTATTAAATAATATATTTACTCCTTGTATCCCAATTTATGTGGCTTCGATACAATTTTGAGAGTCAACTAAAATTTTTATATATCTTTTAAATATTTTAAGTTGTTAATTTTTATGATTTCCAGTACTTGTTCTTTTATCTCAATTTATATGGCATTGCTAAAATAATGAGAGTCAATAAATTTTTTATATGTCTTTTAAATATTTTAAGTTATTAATTATTGTGATTTGTGGTAACAAATTAGTTTTGAACATGATAGCCAATTAAATAAATAAAAAAAAATTACTTCCAATATGTAGTTATAGTTAATTAATATAAATTAATAGAATATATTAAATATTTAAATCATTATGATGAAACAATGAAATTATTATATATTGGAGCATGGTATGTAATTAAGTGGGAGTAGAGGGGTTTTTTCGTAAGAGTCAATAAAATTTCTATGTCTTTTAAATATTTTAAGTTATTAATTATTGTGATTTGTGGTAACAAATTAGTTTTGAATATGATAGACAATTAAATAAATAAATAAATTTTACTTTCAATATGTAATTATAATTAATTAATATAAATTAATAAAATATATTAAATATTTAAATCATTATGATAAAATAATGAAATTATCATATATTGAGGCATGATATGTAATTAAGTGGAAGTAATTGAGTTTTTTGATAATTGCAAGAGGTGGTGGAAACCACCTCTTCTATATAATAGAAAAGAAAAGATATAGATATCTTTAAGTTTTTATATGTGAGTTTGTGACATGTATATGAAATTAATGGAGTTCAAAAATAAATGTTAATTATGCATGCAAAAAAAAGAAACCCAAAAAAAGCCGACCAATAAACTCCTACTTGTTAGGAACAATATAATAATAATTTTTTGGTCACATAAACTAACTATAAATTCGTCCCAAAAAAAATATTATATTCCACTTCTTCACAATACTAGAAAAATTACTACTATATATATAGAGAAATGTGACCATTGATAACTATTTCGGTTGGTGCTTCGGTTCGGTTTTCCGACTTAAGCTTATAGCCGATATTATTACTAGGTCTGGCGGGCTGAGCGGCATACCCCAGCCTGAGAGATCCTGTTAATGGTATCAGAGCTTGGGAACTTTCTTAGTAAATATACTAGAAATGGTGAACAACGACTAGTATGAACATAAGTTTAAAAACTATGGATATGGGAGAAGTTAGTACTAAAAGTACTAAACTTGAAGAGGTAGATTTACCTCAAAATATTGATATTCTGAATAAATGGACTATTCCTAAAGTTGATATAAAAACTATTTATGAATATGGTTTCTTTGATAAAATCAAACACAAACAGATTATTAAGACAACTGAACAATCTCTTGCTTTAAATGCAAACGAGCAAACTATTCAATTACTAAATAAACGTGATATTGATATCTTTAAACACAATTTTAATTATATGCATATTGGCTTAGTTCAAATTGCTTTCTGGCCTTTAACTCTAAAAGGTCTTCCGGAAACATTTTTAGCAGCTCTACGAGATGCTAGAAATTTAAATTTCCGCAAATCGCTTATGGGATCTATAGAATCAACGCTGGCATATGGCCCTGTATATTTCAATACTCAACCTAATTTGCTATTATCCTTGACTGATGTGAATATTCTGCATGCTTTAACTCTGAATATTAAAACTCATGGTTATAATTATGCTCCTGGATCTGAGCTTATTGGTTTATCTTACCGAATATATTATCGATTATTATCTACTTTAAATCCTCGTTGTAAACTGATAGATGATAATTCTGATTGTACTCTGCTTATTGAAACCAATTTTATAAAATCCAAAATAACAACTCGCAGACCAATTCGATGGGATGAAATTGATTTCCCTCAGACTTGGATCTTAAACTCTGTTACTTCTTCAACAAAATTGGCAGAAGAAGCAACAAATTCTGAGTTAACTCAAGTAACTCAAAACTCAGATGGGCAGATCTGTCTACAATTCGACAGTAATCCTCCTGCCTATCGTAGCTCTTTCTCTACCCTTAGACGACTTCCTCAAATTCAGCATATTTCTCCGATAGAACCTTCTGCACCAGTTTATGGTCCAGCTAGGAATCGCGCTGCATCTCTGCATACTTTACATTCAACAGAAACGCTTGCTACACCCAGAAATGTAGAAAAAATTAAAATCAATCCTAAAACTAATATAGTTCAAGACTTTAATAATGAAAACCCTACTCCTTCGGAGATGGATTTCGATATAAATTCTGTGTAATTATGTCTAAACAAATTATTGATTTCAGTCCTGGCTCTCCAGCCAGAAAATATATTCAACACGACTTCTTTGCTGAAAAATGGCAACCCTTTAGAAAATGGTTCTTTGAAACCTATTCTAAAGATGAACTTCAGAACATTTCTGAAGAATTCTATGAAACTTGTGCACTGCATAATCAAATCATATTCTTTGTTCCTTGGTTTATGTCTGCATATTTACCTTCTTACATTAAACTCATTGAGAGATCCTACCAACATCCTGACGGTACGACTACTCAATCTAAATACCCTCCTCAATCTTCCTTTATTTTACCAAATAATACTGGTATGACTTTTACTGCTTTTCAAAAATTCATTAATAATGATATTGGAAAGATCACAATTTCTGAAATAAATAATCTTATTTCTCAGAATAATTATTTAAGTCTTTATGTTAAAGTTCTTGGTGAACATATTGGTTCTTTGGATACTAAACTCGACGAACTTATTTTATTAGTTAATAAACTTAGTACTCAGTTAAACTCTTCTAATATTGCTTCAACCTCAAAATCTGTCAAAGAGAATGAGGAATCTATATTCACTGCACCTTGCATTCAGCCACCACTCGAGATAGAAGGATTTACAACGACTTCTTCTACCTCTTGGGAACGCTTGGAAATTCTTTTTGATAAAAAATTCAAAGGTCTTAATATTCAACCTCTAAATATGGATCTTGAAAATATTCAGACTATTGAGTCTAATTTTGCTGATAATATTGCTTCCACCAACGACCCAGGTGAAGTTCTGTCTTCAGAACTGAATAAACTCCGAGGAATGATGAGAAATCAACCAGGCAAAAAATATGCCGATATTCCTCGCATGACCACTGCATATTATCCCCGTCCTACTCCTCAAGATGTTCTGATAGAGGAAAGGGATTGGAATATTACAAACACTTCCTATAATGGTGATGCCATCTATGAATGGAATATTGACGGATTATCCGATCGCCAAATCTCTATTCTAATTCATCGTATGTCTATGTATGCCACAATTTGTATGGCTACACGTGCTACGGCTAGGAATGATAGATCTGACCAGACGATCTGCAAAATGATTGTTGCTGGGTTCACCGGCCAACTTCGTGGTTGGTGGGATAACTTCCTAGACGATACTAAACGCCAAGAAATTTTTAATGCAGTAAATCCTAATGAAGGCAAAGATAATCTTGGCCGAACTCTAACGGCAGGACGATCCGATGCCGTATATACTCTTATGCTGACTATTATTGAGCATTTCGGTGGTAGATTTACTAATCACCACGAAAATATTCGAACTCTTTTGAATGGATTAAAATGCCGCCATTTAGGCGAATTCAGGTGGTACAAAGATACCTTCCTAAGTCGGGTCATGGATTTACCCGAAAGTAGATACGAACACTGGAAAGCCAAATTCATTGATGGGCTTCCTCCTCTATTTGCAGAACGTGTTCGGAAAACCCTTCGTGGATCGTATGGAGCGATCCCTTATGCTGAAAAAACCTATGGTCAACTAATTGTAGCTTGTACGCAAGAAGGTTTAGCTCTCTGTAATGAGCTAAAATTAGCTAGACAAATCAAGATTGATAAACTCAGAGAAAAATCTCAATTGGGTGATTTCTGTGAACAATTTGGCATGGAAAAACCCATGATTCGAAAACCCCAAAGGAATTCGAAATATCAATACAAGTCTAAACACCCTAGACGACGGAGTAAGGAACAGCGTGAAGCACGCAAATCCTTCCGAAAGTCTACAAGATTTGCTAAAAACTTTTCGAAACGATCTTTGTCAAAAATTAAATGCTATAAATGTAATCAGTATGGTCACATTGCTCCTAACTGCAAATTGCAAAAGCTAAG
This sequence comes from Capsicum baccatum var. pendulum, assembly GCA_030864225.1. Classification (NCBI taxonomy): domain Eukaryota; kingdom Viridiplantae; phylum Streptophyta; class Magnoliopsida; order Solanales; family Solanaceae; genus Capsicum; species Capsicum baccatum. The sequence goes on from CM061552.1 coordinate 311,112,189, forward strand.
ATCTTTGAATCTTTCTGATGAAATACATGATCAAGTTTATAACTTGTTATATACGTCTGATTCTGACTCTATGCTTGACTCCACTTCTGAAAATGATTTTGAATTACCAGATTCAGATAGTGATTTAAATCAGAATAATAAATGTGCTGATTGTGATAAACAGGATTGTCATTGTGATGAAACAATGTACAAATTACAAGCTCAGTTCGAAGAAATTGATTTAGATGTTAAAACTCTTACTGCTGAAAATGTTCTAGAATTATTAAAAGAAGTCACGGATGAAAAACTTCGTGAAAAAATTCTGCATTTTGCCACTCAAAAATCTTCTACTCCTTCTACGTCTCAGGTAAAAGATGATTTTGAAAATCAGCCTATGGCATATTCTTTAGCTGAAGTTAATCGCCGATTAGTTTTAAGTAAAACCCCTGGTAGAGATACCACTTTTGACGATTTAAAAATCGAAGTTGAAAAATTAAAGAAAGAAATTGTTTCTTTAAAACAAAATCAGATGGTTTGTGATCATCGACTTTCAAAACTTGAAGAAAAAGAAAGTTTTTCAAATTCAAACTCTTCAACCTCTTTTAAAGGTAAAGAAAAGGAAAACGAAATTGAAAATTCTGAAAATCTTGAATCATTTCAACTTGAAAAATTTAATATTGAAAATCTGAAAAATGATTCTTTTCTTGGAATGATGCAGATTGTTACTGCTCATAAATGGTATATTAATTGTACCATTTTAATAAATAGAGAATTCTTTATCACTAATGTCGCCATGATTGACAGTGGGGCAGACGTTAGTTGTATACAAGAGGGATTAATTCCCACAAAATATTTTCAAAAAACCACTCATCTTGTAAAATCAGCAACTGGGCATTCTCTTGACATTAATTATAAACTGCCTAATGCACATATTTGTCGTGATAAAACCTGCATTCCGCATTTCTTCTTTTTAGTAAAAAACCAAATATATCCTCCTATTATTTTGGGTACACCATTTATAAATGCTATTTATCCATATACGCACATTGACGCTAATGGTTTTAAAGCTACTTATAAAAATCAGCCTATTTCTTATCCGTTTGTTACTCAACCAGTAACCCGTGATATAAATGCTCTTATAGATATAAAGCAAAAGCAGTTAAATTTCTTACAATTAGAAATAATGAGCATCAATATTTCTGATTCCTTAAAACCTGTTAAAGTGCAAGAAAAAATAAAAACTATTTCTCCGCAATTAATAACTGATATTTGTGCTGACCACCCAAACGCTTTTTGGAATAGGAAGAAGCATATTGTTTCTCTTCCTTACGAAGAAGGCTTCAATGAAGCCAAAATTCCAACAAAATCTCGACCCTGCCAAATGAATGCAGAATTAGTCGAATTCTGTAAAAAAGAGATAGATAGTCTCTTACAAAAGGGTCTCATTAAACCTTCCAAATCCCCTTGGTCTTGCACCGCTTTCTATGTTAATAACGCTGCAGAAAAAGAACGGGGTATGCCTCGATTAGTTATCAATTACAAACCTCTGAATAAAGTTTTAAAATGGATTAGATATCCAATTCCAAATAAAAGAGATCTTCTTTCTAGACTTTATGATGCCAACATATTCTCTAAATTTGACTTAAAATCAGGATATTGGCAGATCCAGATTGATAAAACGCATACTTATAAAACTGCTTTTAATGTGCCCTTTGGCCAATACGAATGGAATGTAATGCCATTTGGTTTGAAAAACGCTCCTTCTGAATTTCAGAAGATTATGAATGATATTTTCAATCCCTATATGAATTTCATTATTGTCTATATTGACGATATTCTTGTTTTCTCTAAAACTCTTGAACATCATTTCAAACATCTGCATATCTTTAAACAAGTCATTATTCAAAACGGCTTAGTTATCTCTAAACCCAAGATGCAATTATTCCAGACCAATGTTCGATTTCTTGGACATAATATTTGTCAAGGTTCTATCGAACCTATTCAGCGCGTTTTAGAATTCTCTACTAAATTTCCTGACGAGATTACTGACAAGAAGCAACTCCAAAGATTTCTTGGTAGTCTCAATTATATTTCTCCTTTTTATAAAAATCTGTCTAGAGACTTAGCTCCTCTGTATGACAGATTGAAAAAAGACCAAAAAACTCCGTGGACTCAAACCCACACTGATTTAGTAAAATTAATTAAAACTCGTGTTCAATCACTCCCTTGTACTTCTCTTGCTAATCCTAATTGGCAAAAAATTATTGAAACAGATGCTTCTAATATTGGGTATGGTGGAATTCTTAAACAGATAAATCCCCATACAAAAACTGAATGTCTAATTCGCTTTTATTCAGGAAAATGGACTAAGAGCCAGAAAAAATATGCTACCGTGGCTCATGAAATGCTTACTATTGTAAAATGTGTTTTAAAATTCCAAGATGATTTATACAACCAAAAATTCTTAATTCGGACAGACGCTCAATCTGTTAAATTCATGTTTGATAAAGATTTTAAGCATGACGCGTCAAAATTAATTTTTGCCAGATGGCAGGCTCAACTAGCCCCATTTGACTTTGAAATTCAGTATAAAAAGGGTAGTGATAATTCATTACCTGATTTTTTATCCAGAGAATATATATCATGAATCTGTTTACAACCTTTTTCTCTGATAAAACTCTTGTAACCATTCTTAAGTGTCTTCCTCTTCCTGAGGATAATAAAAGAAAAATTCTGGAACATCTTATGGCTCAGATTATTACTGAAGATATTTGGTGGAATCAGTTTTTACACGAAGAATTCTGGTGGTACACCAATTTTGCAAACACTAATACTGATTCTTATATTGACATTGACATCTATGATCATTGATTGCAGTATGGGAGATCCTCCCTGGCAAACAGCCAGAGGACGCGGCCGCGGCCGAAACCAAAATTCTGCATATTTGCAATATGGGGGAAGAACAAACCCCTCTTATCGGAGCACAGCCCGATCAAACACTGATTATAGCAATTCAAGTTCTAATTTTCCAGTACTCAGTCACGGAAATAGAACTTTGATAAACTCCCGAATATCTCAAGGAGAGGCATCTTCGTCATCTCAAACTCAAACTCCGAATATTAATCTCGATGAAATTCCCGAAACACATCCTTTATATCAGCAGATTAAAGATTATCTGTCTGCACAGAAAAAGACTACAGATAGTTTCGCATCAATTGCTGCTGAAAATACCGAAGATAAACCTTCTTATGAAAAGCTTGATGCAAGAGAACTCATTCTGTATATTGAAACTCAGCATATTCCTTCTGAAGAAAATACAGAAGAAGCTTGGCGGATCTTAAAAAACTATCTAACCGCTAATGTTTATGTGGCAGGAGAATCCTATAAAACCAGAACATATTATGAACAAATCCTGATTAACACAGCCAGTGCCACGTTCGACCACAGCCCATTGGGCGAATCTACACCAGGAGTACATGGCTACTCCAAGATTGTTATTAAAAAGCTCATCCCTATCGAAGAATGGGGAATATCTTCAATGACACAAAGATCTCTCCCAATGGGACCTCAAGGACAGACTATCGCCAACTTTACCTATTGGGATTATATTAAAGCTTTCTCTCAAGTGTTGTACTACAACAATTACAAACATAAACACACTTGGTTTATAAAAATCTGTTCTAAAATCTTCGAAAAACCAATTCCAAATTGGTTCGTCCAATGGTGGAACTACCATGGCCCCACCATAAAAATTCTCCCAACTGAATATTCAAATTTTTATCAATCATGGAAAAAATCTTCGCCTTTTTTAAACGAACTTTACATGGCAGACCATATCTGCAAATTGGACACTATCGACCAGATGTATTTCTACATCGAATTCTCTATCCCCTGGATTCACAGATGGTCGATTGAATTCGGGTATGACTCACAACAAATCCCAGCCATCTACAGAACATTCTATTGCAATTTCTGGGATAAACTCCTCCGTATAGACCCTGCAACCAAATTACCGTATGGGCATGAATTGCAGGAAGAACTCAAACTCAAAATCGCTGCATATGAAAACAAACCCAGGCGATCTATTTTAGTTGAAGATAAATCCATCAACTATGTTTCTAGACGGATCTCCGCTCATGAAGGAGATAAACTCAAAATGATTGAAGAATATTTGAATGAAGTCAGAAACAAATTACTGCTTAATGTGGAACAATCCTCTGATACTTCTATGAATAGCACCGAGGCAAATACTGATGATATCACAGATTCTCAGCCTCCCGAAACACCAAATGAAGAAGAAGTATTAGCCAATGCAGAAGAATTTCTGAAGTGGGGACGTACAAAAAATTAAATACTGTTGTAATAACACTATTGCAAAACACTGCTGTAATAGTAAAAATACTATTGAAAACACTGTACACAGGACCCACATATCACTGTGCAATATTCCTTTTTCTATTATATAAGGAGCCTCATTCTGTTTAGAGAGGCATCCAAGTTTTTAGTTTCTCTTACTAAAAAAAAAAAAAAACTCTCTCTCTCTCTTGTAATAGCCTCAGGCGTTATTAAAAAAAGTTTGTTAATACTATTCCGGCCTTCTTCCGGCGAGCTAAGGTACATATTTACTTTTTAGGTTTTGTATTTTCTTTCTTTCTCTCCCAGATCTACGCCGTGACTATGTCCGGCTAGACTTCTTTTATGTTCATACTATAGTTCTAACCTCTCGAGGTATATTAACTATGAAAGATCCAGACTCTACTTAGATAGCCGAAGAATTTCGTAGAATTTTTGACTTGGTTCCGGAATGGTGGTACAGTCAGAACGGTAAACTTTGCCTTTGTGGCTCCGTCTAGAGAGTTGTGCCTTTGAAGCCCGTACTGATGAAGAGAAAGGGCGATTTATTTGCACAATTAGAACTTCTAGACTCATGGGTTTACTGATCTCCGACAGGCCCCATGTTCGGGTGAAAAACTTTTACCAGACAGTCAGTAATTCTCTAGATTCTTTACTATTTCGGTTGGTGCTTCGGTTCGGTTTTCCGACTTAAGCTTATAGCCGATATTATTACTAGGTCTGGCGGGCTGAGCGGCATACCCCAGCCTGAGAGATCCGTATATAACAAGTTATAAACTTGATCATGAATTTCATCAGAAAGATTTAAAGATTTTAGTTTTTGCAATTTGCAGTTAGGAGCAATGTGACCATACTGATTACATTTATAGCATTTAATTTTTGATAAAGGCCGTTTTGAAAAGTTTTTAGCAAATCTTGTAGACTTTCGGAAGGATTTACGAGTTTCTCGCTGTTCCTTACTCCGTCGTCTAGGGTGTTTAGACTTGTATTGATATCGGGAAGACTTGTAGGGTTTTCGATTAACAGGTTTTTCCATGCCAAATTGTTCACAGAAATCACCCAGTTGAGATTTCTCTCTGACTCTATGCTTGACTCCACTTCTGAAAATGATTTTGAATTACCAGATTCAGATAGTGATTTAAATCAGAATAATAAATGTGCTGATTGTGATAAACAGGATTGTCATTGTGATGAAACAATGTACAAATTACAAGCTCAGTTCGAAGAAATTGATTTAGATGTTAAAACTCTTACTGCTGAAAATGTTCTAGAATTATTAAAAGAAGTCACGGATGAAAAACTTCGTGAAAAAATTCTGCATTTTGCCACTCAAAAATCTTCTACTCCTTCTACGTCTCAGGTAAAAGATGATTTTGAAAATCAGCCTATGGCATATTCTTTAGCTGAAGTTAATCGCCGATTAGCTTTAAGTAAAACCCCTGGTAGAGATACCACTTTTGACGATTTAAAAATCGAAGTTGAAAAATTAAAGAAAGAAATTGTTTCTTTAAAACAAAATCAGATGGTTTGTGATCATCGACTTTCAAAACTTGAAGAAAAAGAAAGTTTTTCAAATTCAAACTCTTCAACCTCTTTTAAAGGTAAAGAAAAGGAAAACGAAATTGAAAATTCTGAAAATCTTGAATCATTTCAACTTGAAAAATTTAATATTGAAAATCTGAAAAATGATTCTTTTCTTGGAATGATGCAGATTGTTACTGCTCATAAATGGTATATTAATTGTACCATTTTAATAAATAGAGAATTCTTTATCACTAATGTCGCCATGATTGACAGTGGGGCAGACGTTAGTTGTATACAAGAGGGATTAATTCCCACAAAATATTTTCAAAAAACCACTCATCTTGTAAAATCAGCAACTGGGCATTCTCTTGACATTAATTATAAACTGCCTAATGCACATATTTGTCGTGATAAAACCTGCATTCCGCATTTCTTCTTTTTAGTAAAAAACCAAATATATCCTCCTATTATTTTGGGTACACCATTTATAAATGCTATTTATCCATATACGCACATTGACGCTAATGGTTTTAAAGCTACTTATAAAAATCAGCCTATTTCTTATCCGTTTGTTACTCAACCAGTAACCCGTGATATAAATGCTCTTATAGATATAAAGCAAAAGCAGTTAAATTTCTTACAATTAGAAATAATGAGCATCAATATTTCTGATTCCTTAAACCCTGTTAAAGTGCAAGAAAAAATAAAAACTATTTCTTCGCAATTAATAACTGATATCTGTGCTGACCACCCAAACGCTTTTTGGAATAGGAAGAAGCATATTGTTTCTCTTCCTTACGAAGAAGGCTTCAATGAAGCCAAAATTCCAACAAAATCTCTACCCTGCCAAATGAATGCAGAATTAGTCGAATTCTGTAAAAAAGAGATAGATAGTCTCTTACAAAAGGGTCTCATTAAACCTTCTAAATCCCCTTGGTCTTGTACTGCTTTCTATGTTAATAACGCTGCAGAAAAAGAAAGAGGAATACCTCGATTAGTCATAAATTACAAACCTCTGAATAAAGTTTTAAAATGGATTAGATATCCAATTCCAAATAAAAGAGATCTTCTTTCTAGACTTTATGATGCCAACATATTCTCTAAATTTGATTTAAAATCAGGATATTGGCAGATTCAGATTGATAAAACGCATACTTATAAAACCGCTTTTAATGTGCCTTTTGGCCAATACGAATGGAATGTAATGCCATTTGGTTTGAAAAATGCTCCTTCTGAATTTCAGAAGATTATGAATGATATTTTCAATCCCTATATGGATTTCATTATTGTCTATATTGATGATATTCTTGTTTTCTCTAAAACTCTTGAACATCATTTTAAACATCTGCATATCTTTAAGCAAGTCATTATTCAAAACGGCTTAGTTATTTCTAAACCCAAGATGCATTTATTCCAGACTAATGTTAGATTTCTTGGACATAATATTTGTCAAGGTTCTATCGAACCTATTCAGCGGGTTCTAGAATTCGCAACCAAATTCCCTGATGAGATTACTGATAAGAAACAGCTTCAGCGGTTTCTTGGAAGTCTCAATTACATATCTCCTTTCTATAAGAATCTATCTAGAGATTTAGCCCCTCTGTATGATAGATTAAAGAAAGATCAAAAAACTCCGTGGAATCAAGCCCACACTGATTTAGTAAAATTAATCAAAACTCGTGTGCAATCACTCCCTTGTACTTCTCTTGCTAATCCTAATTGGCAAAAAATTATTGAAACAAATGCTTCTAATATTGGGTATGGTGGAATTCTTAAACAGATAAATCCCCATACAAAAACTGAATGTCTAATTCGCTTTTATTCAGGAAAATGGACTAAGAGCCAGAAAAAATATGCTACCGTGGCTCATGAAATGCTTACTATTGTAAAATGTGTTTTAAAATTCCAAGATGATTTATACAACCAAAAATTCTTAATTCGGACAGACGCTCAATCTGTTAAATTCATGTTTGATAAAGATTTTAAGCATGACGCGTCAAAATTAATTTTTGCCTGATGGCAGGCTCAACTAGCCCCATTTGACTTTGAAATTCAGTATAAAAAGGGTAGTGATAATTCATTACCTGATTTTTTATCCAGAGAATATATATCATGAATCTGTTTACAACCTTTTTCTCTGATAAAACTCTTGTAACCATTCTTAAGTGTCTTCCTCTTCCTGAGGATAATAAAAGAAAAATTCTGGAACATCTTATGGCTCAGATTATTACTGAAGATATTTGGTGGAATCAGTTTTTACACGAAGAATTCTGGTGGTACACCAATTTTGCAAACACTAATACTGATTCTTATATTGACATTGACATCTATGATCATTGATTGCAGTATGGGAGATCCTCCCTGGCAAACAGCCAGAGGACGCGGCCGCGGCCGAAACCAAAATTCTGCATATTTGCAATATGGGGGAAGAACAAACCCCTCTTATCGGAGCACAGCCCGATCAAACACTGATTATAGCAATTCAAGTTCTAATTTTCCAGTACTCAGTCACGGAAATAGAACTTTGATAAACTCCTGAATATCTCAAGGAGAGGCATCTTCGTCATCTCAAACTCAAACTCCGAATATTAATCTCGATGAAATTCCCGAAACACATCCTTTATATCAGCAGATTAAAGATTATCTGTCTGCACAGAAAAAGACTACAGATACTTTCGCATCAATTGCTGCTGAAAATACCGAAGATAAACCTTCTTATGAAAAGCTTGATGCAAGAGAACTCATTCTGTATATTGAAACTCAGCATATTCCTTCTGAAGAAAATACAGAAGAAGCTTGGCGGATCTTAAAAAACTATCTAACCGCTAATGTTTATGTGGCAGGAGAATCCTATAAAACCAGAACATATTATGAACAAATCCTGATTAACACAGCCAGTGCCACGTTCGACCACAGCCCATTGGGCGAATCTACACCAGGAGTACATGGCTACTCCAAGATTGTTATTAAAAAGCTCATCCCTATCGAAGAATGGGGAATATCTTCAATGACACAAAGATCTCTCCCAATGGGACCTCAAGGACAGACTATCGCCAACTTTACCTATTGGGATTATATTAAAGCTTTCTCTCAAGTGTTGTACTACAACAATTACAAACATAAACACACTTGGTTTATAAAAATCTGTTCTAAAATCTTCGAAAAACCAATTCCAAATTGGTTCGTCCAATGGTGGAACTACCATGGCCCCACCATAAAAATTCTCCCAACTGAATATTCAAATTTTTATCAATCATGGAAAAAATCTTCGCCTTTTTTAAACGAACTTTACATGGCAGACCATATCTGCAAATTGGACACTATCGACCAGATGTATTTCTACATCGAATTCTCTATCCCCTGGATTCACAGATGGTCGATTGAATTCGGGTATGACTCACAACAAATCCCAGCCATCTACAGAACATTCTATTGCAATTTCTGGGATAAACTCCTCCGTATAGACCCTGCAACCAAATTACCGTATGGGCATGAATTGCAGGAAGAACTCAAACTCAAAATCGCTGCATATGAAAACAAACCCAGGCGATCTATTTTAGTTGAAGATAAATCCATCAACTATGTTTCTAGACGGATCTCCGCTCATGAAGGAGATAAACTCAAAATGATTGAAGAATATTTGAATGAAGTCAGAAACAAATTACTGCTTAATGTGGAACAATCCTCTGATACTTCTATGAATAGCACCGAGGCAAATACTGATGATATCACAGATTCTCAGCCTCCCGAAACACCAAATGAAGAAGAAGTATTAGCCAATGCAGAAGAATTTCTGAAGTGGGGACGTACAAAAAATTAAATACTGTTGTAATAACACTATTGCAAAACACTGCTGTAATAGTAAAAATACTATTGAAAACACTGTACACAGGACCCACATATCACTGTGCAATATTCCTTTTTCTATTATATAAGGAGCCTCATTCTGTTTAGAGAGGCATCCAAGTTTTTAGTCTCTCTTACTAAAAAAAAAAAAAACTCTCTCTCTCTCTTGTAATAGCCTCAGGCGTTATTAATAAAAGTTTGTTAATACTATTCCGGCCTTCTTCCGTAGATCCAAGGTACATATTTACTTTTTAGGTTTTGTATTTTCTTTCTTTCTCTCCCAGATCTACGCCGTGACTATGTCCGGCTAGACTTCTTTTATGTTCATACTATAGTTCTAACCTCTCGAGGTATATTAACTATGAAAGATCCAGACTCTACTTAGATAGCCGAAGAATTTCGTAGAATTTTTGACTTGGTTCCGGAATGGTGGTACAGTCAGAACGGTAAACTTTGCCTTTGTGGCTCCGTCTAGAGAGTTGTGCCTTTGAAGCCCGTACTGATGAAGAGAAAGGGCGATTTATTTGCACAATTAGAACTTCTAGACTCATGGGTTTACTCATCTCCGACAGGCCCAGACAGTCAGTAATTCTCTAGATTCTTTACTATTTCGGTTGGTGCTTCGGTTCGGTTTTCCGACTTAAGCTTATAGCCGATATTATTACTAGGTCTGGCGGGCTGAGCGGCATACCCCAGCCTGAGAGATCCGTATATAACAAGTTATAAACTTGATCATGAATTTCATCAGAAAGATTTAAAGATTTTAGTTTTTGCAATTTGCAGTTAGGAGCAATGTGACCATACTGATTACATTTATAGCATTTAATTTTTGATAAAGGCCGTTTTGAAAAGTTTTTAGCAAATCTTGTAGACTTTCGGAAGGTGCTTCGGTTCGGTTTTCCGACTTAAGATTATAGCCGATATTATTACTAGGTCTGGCGGGCTGAGCGGCATACCCCAGCCTGAGAGATCCTGTTAATGTTATTTTATTTTTTACTATTACTATTATTATTATTTTTTTCTCTACTAATATATAAGTAAAAGTTTGATAATACTACTAATTTGTCTTTTAGTAGTACTAAATTTTTACTTTATTAGTAGTAGAATATTACTTTACTACTATTATTTCTATTTCTATTCTATTCTATGTAGTCGTAATTATATTATTTTTTAATTTTATTTTTATTACTCCATAGAAGAGTGAGTTGGAGAACAACCAAGGATAAAATTGTCATTTTATAAATACTCTAAAATATTTATTTCTATTATATATTCTTAAAAGTTGATCATAAAAATAACAAAATATCCAAACATATACCCAAAAAGTCAAGTATTTAAGGTGGGCCCCATATTTTTTCTAGCATAATTTTTTAAAAAATATGTTTTGTATGTTAATAATTAATCTATTTTGATGAGATATTTTCTAAATTTCAATTCTTTTTTAGGATTTGAAATTTTCAATTTTATTTTATTACAATAGAAATATTTAGAAAAAAATGTAACTATGTTATCGTATACTTAGAAAACTTTCATAAAAGAATATGAAATTTAATTCTAAACAAAAACGTATAAAATATTTATATGATTTAAGATCAAGTTTGTGCGCAAATTGGATTAATTTGATTTTTTGAACCGATTCGAATCAATTTAGATAATACTATTTAGATGATTAAAAATTTGATTTGATTTACAAATTCAATTCTAAAATATTACTGTACATATATTTGGATATACTTGAATGTGTTTACAATCCGAACAAACTTGAAAAAGTGAAATATATATTACGTGATGATAATAATTTTTCCATTATCAATTATACATCCTATGTCTCAGTTCAAATAATATATATTTTTAAAATTAGTTCTAAAAAAGGATTGACATTTTTTATTTTTTAGTATTCTATAACATTATTAATATTTTAGTCATGTTGAATTTCATTTATTTGTCAAAAAGTCCAAAATGGTTGCTTGTATTTATGCATGTCAAGTTAATTATTGTTGTTTGTAAAAGCCAGTTATGCCCAAATTTAAAAACTTTAAAGCTTCTATCTCATTTGAAGGTAAGCATTTTAAATATATATATATGATTCACACTTAATTCTGATTGTATAATATTCATAAAGTATAATTAGTTCTAACATAAGAAGAATAATTCGATTCGATATACTGACTGTCAACGTAAAACAATTGTCAATTAATTGGTGTGCATATATATGTGTATATATGTAGTCGTAGTAATGGGACTACAATAACTTTTTTTTACTAAATTACTATTTTGAAGGACGGTGAATTACACATATTGCTTTTTTGATCTAGAGAATAAAGCTTAATTAGGAGCAATCTCTTTTACATAGGGTTGTGTATCGATCGGTTCAATATAATTTGAAGTTTATAGGTTCGACTTATCAATTATCGATTTGTAGACATGTTAAACTATTATTGAACCATTAAGATATTGGTTATAAATCGTTGTTGGTTCGGTTATCAGTTTAACTATTAATGTTTTACACAGAAAAAAATCATTAAAAATTACTTAGAAATAAGGTGACAAACCAAATGAGCCATGCACGTGGATTGACAGATTGAATCTTGCTCAAAAGCAAACACTGACACCTTGTAGAATAATCGAGAGATTAAGACCGTCAAAAGTAAAAGTATGAAACTAAAACCTAAGTTAAGGACTTTATATACCTAATAACCTTGATATAAAGAACATAAAAAATATGATGATCTATTGCATAATTACCTTTGATCTAATATTAATTTTGAATTTTAAGCTAATTAAAACTTGCTTCATTTTTTTCAATTGTGATGGAACAGCCATTTTTGACAAATTTGGAACATTTTCCCTTGATAATGGATATTCCAAAAACTATGAAGGAAACTTCTTCCAAATTATTGGACCCTTTTGTAGATTTTACCTTTGAATTTTTGGACCAACCTTTGCTCCCATCTCAGGTATATAAATAAATATATATTTGTCCATTATCACTTTTTTTTTTAATTTGACAAATATTTCAGATCATAGGTATTTATTTTTGTAACATTTTTTGGAATTCTTTTTCATCTACAAATAATTAATTCATATAATTCACAGAGTAACTTTGCACCTGGTGAAAAGATTGGAGAAGCTGTCATAGTGACTCAAATTGAAGGGAAAATTTTAGATAATTTCCTTGAGGGTGTTTACATAAGAAATGGTAGAAAAAAATGTCGATTTTATTTTATAAACTATCAGGTCATCTGAAAGATAACTGCAAGAAAGTTTGCATTCATAATTAATAAGTGAAACTAGCTAGTTAGATACCTAAAAAATAAGTTATGTTGAATTATACTGATAAAGTAAACTTATTTTGCAATAGGTCCAACTTCAAAAATGTATTAGAAATCTACAGATTGACCTCATCGATCAAAAGTTCAAATTCTGAATCCACCTCTGACGTGCAGGATCAAACCCCCTCTTTGGAGGATTAAAATCAAGAAAGTCAATATTTGGAAAATCAAGTCATCTATGGATTAAAGGTGAAGGAATGCTTCATGCTTTGTACTTCACAAAAGAAAGAGGAAAAGGAAGAAAATGGAATGTGTTGTACAAAAACAAATATGTAGAAACAGAGACATTCAACATGGAAAAAATAGAAAGAAACCAGATTTTCTTCCTAATATGGAAGGGGGTGCTCTTGCTGTTTTAATGGCTACCTTTCTAAATCCGGTATGCCGTGATCAACTATACATTTTTGAAGATTTCAAACAACATACGTCTGAATACTATGAATGTATCCTTATCGTTCTACGACATGTCTAATCGCCTTAATGTGTAATCACTTGGACCAACCAAGAACATGATAAACTTTGTGATATTGTCAAACCCATTGATCTGATTGTGCTCTGATGTGGTAAATTTACCCGAAGGGGTTTCGGTAAGTTTGCTCGTTCATCTGACTTAATTCTTGGACAAGCTCACGAGTTATCTACTGTGAATTTTAACAGTTAAAAAGGATTCATGATTTGGTTGAACTTCTAGGCTATGAGTTTGTTTTGAATTTATGATGAAATGTTATTGGTGATCTTTGTGTCTTTATTGTTTTTCATGGTTTACGGTTGATTCTGGTAGGAGCTAAAAAAGGACAAAAATATCAACCAGCTCACTAATGATTTGCAAGAATGCATGAAGAAACTTGGCGTTGTGAAGGGGATACTACCAAAAGTGTTTCGGGAAAGGGATTTCATGTGGGAGGAAGTTAATAGCTACAGTGAGATGAACATGCTGTTGAATTATGTGATCAACATGTTGAAAAAGAAGGTAGATACCCTCGAAAAAAACATTCTTATGAAAGAGGGTCAAATCACAATCTTGAAAGACTGGATAGGCAAACCTTTAGACCTTCTTGCAAGTCCTAATTCTCTGTTAGAGTGATGGATGCTAAATGGCCAAACTACAATTCATATTTTGTTCATTGACATTTAGTTTGGCCATTTAGCATCCATCACTCCAAAAGAGAATCAGGACTTGTAAGAATGTCGAAAGGTTTGCCTATCGAGTCTTTCAAGATTGTGATTTGACCCTCTTTCATAAGAAAGTCTTCGTCGAGTGTATCTACGATGTTTTAATAAGTCTATAAATAGGCTAGTATTAGGTCTTTATTTCTTTAGTTGTTTATTGATATTGAAAGTTGTAACACTTGAACCAAACTCTCTCTAGTGTGAGGAGTGTACCACCTTAGTTTAGGGCTTAGAAAAGCCACCAAATCCGAAATGAGGGTGATGCTAGGGTGGAATCGCTAGTATTGCCAAACATTGTTAGAAACCTTGGCACTTGAGTGGTTCACACCCGCTTGTGTCATTGTAAGAGTGTTGGTGTTGCCTATTACAAGTATTAAGGGTCTTAGTATGTGACATACACTTAGGTTCTTAGTTCTTGTGAGAGTTGATGTCTCACTTCCTATCCTTACACTTCTTATAATTGTGTTTGTGTTCTTTTCTAGTAAAGCCATGTATTGATGTTATCTTGATGTTATTGTCTTATCATCTCGTGTTCTTATTTTTGTTGGCTGTTTTTGGCGTAAAGTACACCTTGTATCATCTCGTTCTTGTAGTATTATTGTTGGCAGAGACTTGTTCCCCTTTTGGTCCTCGATTTGTCTTGTGTTTTGTATATTGTTTCCGTATTATGGATTAATTCCGTTATCATTTAGTATCATACCTAAGGCTGGTTGTGTTCCTACACTACCAATCTTGGCTCTCTAAGTCAAAAAATAAAAAAAATAAATGTTGAAAAACTGAAAATTCCAAAAAGAAGCAAATCTGTCCATTCTTGTTGTCTTGACCAAAATTGTGTCTTGTTGTTGTTTTGGGCTGAGATTTATGTCTAGATTTTGGTGTGTTTTTTGTTTGTCTTAGTAGTTTCTTGTGTTAATTTCTTGTTCACTAACACTTGTTGAGTCAAAGTCCAAGATTTGAGCTCTTGACAAGATTGTTGTTGAAGGTTGTGGCCGACTAGAGTTGTTGAAGTTCTTATTATTCTTGGAAGTGTGATGTGTTGTTGGTTCAAGGTTTGAACGTGTATTGTGGATATTGTGATGTGGTTTTAATCTTGAAAAGGTTTTGTTGTTGTTTGGTAGGTCCAACTTGAACATTAGGACTCTAAGATTCAAAATGTGTTCTTGGTGTTCTTCTTCATGTTTTGTTGAAGAAAAAGTTTTCAGAGTTGTTTGTTTGATCTAAGTGAGTGAAGAAAGAGAGTGTGGTCTTGTTAGTCTTGAAACTTATTCCAAGACTCTTACAAGAAAGGAAAGGGACCAAAAGACTTTCAAAAAGTCTTGTTACCAAAAGGGAGAAAGGGCACTTTCCAAGACTAACAAAAGAGGAAAGAGCCAAAAAGCTTTCAAAAAGGTGTTTTGCCAAAAGGGTGCAAGGAAAGTCAAAGCCCTTTTGAATTTGAAAAGGCTCCAAATCTTCCTTTTTTCCTCCTAAAACCAAAAGTCTTCTCTTCCAAAGTAAATTGACAAATCCAAATTGAAGACAAGAAAAAAAATTTCAGATTTCCACAATTATTCCAAGGCTGCCACATCACCTCGTTGTACAACTAACTTATTTTCTATTTTGTAGGTAACTTCTTGGCCTTTATGGAAGCCATTTTAGCCCACCTTGATGCTATTTCCTGATACATGGTTAAGGCGAATGCGGGCCTTGAAAAAGTTAGCTTGGATATGTCTACTATACTTGAGATGATGGAACGAGTGGAGAGTTGAAGGAACTCTCGTGTTTCTACTCCTGAAACCTTACCTCAAATGATCAATCCTCCAAGACCACCACCAAGTGACATATACATAAGTCAAGCCACCAAATTTTCTCCAACCCGAGACCTAAATAGGTCACTTCCCTCTTAATTCGATCAAGTCCAACAAGAGGGACTTGGAAGCCAATTTCCTCCCATCCAATCTCTACAACCGAAGCTCCACATTACCATGAGGGACATAGAGTCTACAATGATGCTTATATGATGGTAGGGAAGTTTAGGGGAAGACGTAGGGAACCACAAGGAACCCACAACCAAGAAAGGAGTTGGGATGTGCTTTGGATGAGATTGAAGACAAGGCTTAAGATGGAGAGAATGCCGAGGTTCAAAATGAAGATGTTGGTCGAGCCTTGTGTTATTGAGCCCTCGGCTTCCTCATGTGTTTTGCGGACTATTTTGTGCCATCTTCATGTTTTGTGGACTATTTTGAGTGATTTACTTAAAGTGGCCAATTGCATGAAGTGAAGCCATGAATTTGTGGGCAAATTCCTCTCAAGATGGAGAGGACGATACAAGAATAATCACGGATATGGGCTTATGAGAGTACGCGTTGGACCCGAGACTTGGTGTGTGCAATTGAAGGGACAAAGAGTACTTAATTATGCACCAAAAACAGTCCATACACTACACTTGGACTACACTTCATAGGCGCCTTTTTTCTTCCCTTCATTAAAGGATTTTTTGGACATTTCACTTATGTTGTAATAAGTCTATAAATAGGCTAGTATTAGGTCTTTATTTCTTTAGTTGATTATTTATATTGAAAGTTATAACACTTGAACCAAACTCTCTCTAGTGTGAGGAGTGTACCACCTTAGTTTAGGGCTTGGAAAAGCCACCAAATCCGAAATGAGGGTGATGCTAGGGTGGAATTGCTAGTATTGCCAAAAATTGTTAGAAACCTTGGCGCTTGAGTGGTTCACGCCCTCTTGTGTCATAGTAAGAGTGTTGGTGTTTCCTATTACAAGTATTAAGGGTCTTAGTGTGTGACATATACTTAGGTTCTTAGTTCTTATGAGAGTTGATGTCTCACTTCCTATCCTTACACTTCTTGTAATCGTGTTTGTGATCTTCTTCTAGTAAAGCCGTGTATTGTTGTTACCTTGTTGTTGTTGTCTTATCATCTCGTGTTCATCTTGTTGTTGGCTACTTTTGGTGTAAAGTACACCTTGTATCATCTCTTTCTTATGGTATTATTGTTGGCCGAGACTTGTTCCTCTTTTGGTCCTCTGTTTGTCTTGTGTTTTGTTTCCATGTTGTGGGTTGATTCCGCTATCAGTTCATCATGTTCTTGGTTGGTCCAAGTGATTACACATTGATTGTAACTCATTCTTTTCTGTCTCCAATCTTCGTGTCCGTGAATCTATTTCTGCCTGTAATATGCTGGCTTCGTCTTTAGCAGAACCCATTCAACAACTTGATTCTGTGGCATGCTTGAAACTTTAGAAGTTATTTGTACCTTCTCTTTTGTCAATCTTCTAATAGTCCGAATCAACATCGAAGCGCTAAGGTCTCTGCCATGAAGAAACAGTTGTCATTATTTTGGACAAGCAAATACAAATTAAAGCATCAGTTTAAGTGTGAAAAAGGAAGCTACAGCAAAATGATATGCATACCGGCTTAAATCATGACCAGATTTCTTAGGATGAACTTTCTTACTGTGACCATGGGGAGATTTTCTCAGATCTGTGAAATTCTTTTTTCCTGACCCACTATCATAGAAGGATCCAGATGATAATGAAACACTCCTCCAAGAAGAAACTTCCTTGGACTTTAATGGTGGTGAAGGGGTCTTGTTTGCATCATTAGTTGATGATCGAAAAAAGAAGAAGTTGCTCTTCATCATCTCTATGTATGGAGACTGTACATGAATCAAACTAGTGTCCATGAGATTTCAACGGACAAAGCGAAACACTCATAAATAAAATCATCATCCATTCATGAAAATATTGCAAGCTAACTAAATACTTATGAGACAAAGCAAAACATCTCTCTTTTTACGACATGCTTCTTCTTCAACAACAACATATGTAACCCCTACCTTGGCAAGTAGAAAATTTGTTTCCCATAAATCCTCGGCAAGGAAAGCAAAAATACGAGGATATTTATGAAGACATAAGCAGTAACAACAAAAACAAGTAAGAAAACAGAGGTATACGATACAACAAGTACAAAACAAAAATATATATTGATACTACTACCAGAAGAGACATGACGTAAGAGCCAGCAAAAGGTTGTCAGAATCTGTAGGATTCTTGTCATTTTTTCTTGAAATATAAAAACAGCAAAAGACTAGAATGGAGAGAACTTTTTTTTCTGTGTCTTTCATTTATCATCGTACAATGCATATATACAACTAACAAGGATCTGGAAATTACTAGTAAATATTTACAAGGATCTGTATATGGCAAGTGAATATTTACAAGGATCCAGAAATATGGCAAGTGAATATTTACAAAGAACAAAGAAATCTGGGATGCACTATTTGGACCTTTCTTGTACTTGTATTTGGGGTAAACAAAGAAGTGAGTCCAATTCGTACACTGTCATGATAAGTGAAAATATGCACACTTTATACATTATATATAACCATATTTTAAGTTTTAAAATTCTTACTATTTTGCAATAAATATAATTAATAATGATAAATTTGAGGAAATAAAATTGGACCCCTACTCAAAAGGGTAAATAATTTCCCCCAAAAAGAAAAGCCAGATACAAATTAATATAAGTGTTGTAACTTTCCTTTTTAACCAAAAGAGTCAAATCCAATGTTACTCTACACCTCTCTTAAGCAAAAAAAAAAAATGATAGATAACAACAGAACACAGGTTACAACAAAACAATATGATTAAGAATCGAATATCTATATAAAAAATCATAAAGTCTGACTAAATATTCATCTACCACATAAAATAACAACATAATAGAAATTACAACAAACAATACAATAATCGAAATATCATAACAATATTAAACCTCACCTTTACACAAATTCCTTAAAGCTCGATCGAACTTTTATCCATCACCTATACTGAGCAGAAAAAATAACATATATCAATTGAACAATACGATAATCAACATATCTGAATAATACAATTAAATTTAATATTTACACTGAAATTTCTTAAAGTCCGACCTAACATTTATCACCTGTATTAAGAAAAAAAATAAAAAATAACAAATAACAAATAACAATAGAATAAATCGGCATCACAATAACAATATTTATTTTAGAGTCCATAATACACTCAACCCTAAATAAATAATAAATATGATAAAAAATTTAATTATTTTTACCAATAAATATCGTATACATTAAATCAAATCACTATAAACACAAATATAAAAAATCAAAGAAAGTCTTTTGACAATGACAAAAATAATGTGGGATTAATTACCAAGAAAACAATACACCTATAATGAACCAATAATTGGTAGAAAGAATTCCAACAAAAAAAAAAGAAATAATTCGGTTATATGTATTTTGGTGGACGAAGTGTTGTCCTTATAATGAATATATGTGTGAATTCAAAAACTAAACCTAGATCAATTACAAAATAAAAACGATCTCTTGCCATATATTTTAGAACTCCTAATTTAGAAAAAAAAAAAATTACCATATATTTTAGGAGACAATATTATAAATAAATTAAATAATAATTTAAAAAGGTAAAAAGACTATTGTGTATATTGTTCAGTGTTTTAATGAAGGACAAAAAGTTCAAATCACATTTTTAAGGGTCTTCACACTTTTAATATATTACAAATTATAGATATAGATATAGATGTAGATTATAGATATAGATATAGATTATATATATATATATATATATATATATATATATATATATATAAAGAAGGTTTAGAGTATGCTGAGGTGGCATACTTCTAAAGTTTGTTGACACCCATATATTCCACACAAGCGCCTCTTTATGGCATGGCACATGCAACATGTATGTATTTTTGCTGAATATTCTTTCTCTCTATTTCTTCCTCTAGGTGTAACCATTCCAAGATTCTGTACTTAATACTGTATTTTACTTGTTTTTCAATTAAGTTGTGAGAAGGAAATGTCTATAGACTGATGAAGGGAGGGGTGTTAATTATTCATTTAATAAGCATATTATAATCTATAATATATTAAAAGTGTGAAGGGCCTTAGAAATGTTGTTTGAACTTTTTGTCCTTCATTAAAAGTCTTTGATTTAGACAAAATAGTCTTTTCACTATTTTTCTAATATTTAAGAGTTGAAAATCAATTAAATATATTTATGATAAAATATTTACATATTAAAAAGCATGTTTTTATTTCGGTGGAAAACGTACAATCTAATTTTCTTTTATTGATTTTTTGATGGACTCCTAATTATATGGGAACTCAAACTCCTATATATGGAAACTTTTCTTCTTTTAGCTCTTGTTTACATTTCTTTCCCTTTTTTCTTTGTATAAAATCCTAAAATATAATTTATGTGACTCCAAAATGTAAAGAAAGTCAAATTCCTAGATACATGATGAGCTTTCATACTATCTTTTCTACACGTTTTTTTATCATTATTTTATTTTTATCCTCAAATTTTCAATTGAAATCTTCAACTATCATAATTAAAGTGGAAAAATAATTAACTAATTTGAAAACTAATAATTAGATGACTATTTTTATGAGATTTGATGATTAATATTTTTTTATTAGTTTGAGAATTCTAAATCAACTAAATTTAATTTTAAAAAGATTTACAAAAATTTATAAATAAATATAAAAATGTTAGAATAAAAAAAATTAAGAAGTACCAAATTTTTGAAAGTTTTAAGTACATAATAAGAATGTAATCAATGATTTTGTAAATATTTAACCTTAAAAATAAAAAAAATAAAAAAAATTTATCGTACCACAGTGCATGGTTCAAATTGATTTGCTTCTCTTAGCCCCTGACAAAAGAGAAAGAGGTACTACATGAAAAACGCAAAAATGATTAACCATCAACCACTTTAAATTTGTGGAAAGATATATATGTGCTTACACTAAAATATATGTTTATGTTTACATTATTATACTAAAGTGTGAAGGATTTTCAAAAAGTAATTTAAATTTTTTGCACTTTATTAAAAATCTCCACAATAGAAAAAATAATTTAATTTTAAATAATCAAACGTTACACGTCGAGGCAGTTAAACTAGTAAATTTAAAGGATGTATATATGGAAGTATTGAGATGGGAAAAGAATATAAAAAGAAAGAGGAAGAAGACGTTAATTGGCATAAAATTTGGAGTAAAATGTGGATTTTAATTTACTGATTTTAGGCAAAAATTAGGACAAAGCAAGTAAAAAAATATTGGCAAAATATCAAGTAAAAAATTAGAGGTGAATATTTGCATAGATTTGTCAATCATTGCAAATAATGAAGAGAATTATATTCTAACTTACAAAATATATTAAATGTCTATTAAATAAAATATGAGGAAGTGCAATTTTTTTAAAAATCTCTTATGCATTAGAATGGGTATATCTTATGTATAAATATGAAGATCTCTTATAAAAAATCTGTAAAACTAAATAAAAAATAAAAAATTATAACATACAAAATTAGTTTTCCTCAATAATATAACCATGTACGAAAGTATATATTATCTATATGTATATATTACGAAAAAAGGGATAATAAACAAGTAATTTCACCTATAATTAATATATATTTAATAATAATAATATATATATTACTCTTATATATAAATGAAGAGTTTTGGTACTACTATTTTGTCTTTTAGTGCCTACTTGCTATTACTATTACTATTTTGTCTTTTAGTGCCTACTTGCTATTACTATTACTATTATTATTATTATTATTATTATTATTATTATTATTATTATTATTATTATTATTATTATTCATTTTTTTACTATTACTATTACTACTACTATTATTATTATCACTTTTTTTTTACTATTACTATTACTACTATTATTATTATTTTTTTCTACTAATATAAATTATATTTAAGTAAAAGTTTGGTAATACTATTAATTTTTCTTTTAGTAGTACCAAACCTTTACTTTATTAGTAGTAGAACATTGCTATTATTACTATTATTTCTATTTCTATTCTATTCTATTCTATTCTATTCTATTCTATTTATTATTATTATATTATTTTTTACTTAATATATAAGTGAAGTTGTAGTGACTATTAAGGGTATTTCGGTAATTTTAGTCACCCCAACCTTCACTTCTATATAGTAGTAAATAAAATGATTACACATGCATATGATTTTTCTTATATTTATTAGTTTTGTCCTCATTTTTATGGTGCAATAAAATAGTTACATATGCATATTGTTTTTTCTTATATTTATTAGTTTAATTTTGTCTTCATGTATTATTTTAATAGTATTTTTATTTAGATCTTTGTAATTGAATTATACATGGTAGTATTTTTTTTATAAATATCTTTTTGATCCTTATTAAATGACTACCAAGGGTTTTTTGATATATATAAGTGAAGGTTAGGGTGACTACCAAGGGTATTTTGGTAATTTTAATCACCCCAACCTTCACTTATATATAGTAGTAAATAAAATTGTTACATTTGCACATGATATATTTATTAATTTTGTCCTCATTTTTATGCTGCAATAACATGATTACACATGTATATTATTTTTTTCTTATATTTATTAATTTTGCCCTCATGTATTATTTTAATAATATTCTTATTTAGACCTTTGTAATTGAATTATACATAACAGTATTTTTTTATAAATATCTTTTTTGTTCCTTATTAAATGACTATCAAGGATATTTCGATAATTTTAGGAAGCAATAAAGTGGTTACACGTTCATATTATTTTTTCCTTATATTTATTAGTTTTGTCCTCATTTTTATAGTGCAATAATATGGTTACATATGCATATTACTTTTTTCTTATATTTATTAGTTTTTCCTTATTTATTATTTTAATAATATTTTTATTTAAACCTTTGTAATTGAATTATACATGATGGTAATTTTTTTATAAATATTTTTTTTCCTTATTAAGTGACTATCAAGGGTATTTTAGTAATTTTAGGATGCAATAAAATGGTTACACATGCATATTGATTTTTCCTTATATTTGTTAGTTTTGTCCTCATTTTTATAGTGCAATAAAATGGTTACACATGCATATTATTTTTTTCTTATATTTATTAGTTTTTTCCTCATGTATTATTTTAATAATATTTTTATTTAGACCATTGTAATTGAATTATACATGGTAGTAATTTATTATAAATATCTTTTTGTTCCTTATTAAGTAACTATCAAGGGTATTTCGATAATTTTATGATGCTGTAAATATTTCGGAATCGATGTATGTGTCTCCATAACTTATATATTTGAAATTTTCAAATGAGATGTGCATCATGTATTTTTTTCAGGAATGTCTAAACGAATGACCTGTCGCCAACTATAGTTGCAACAATCTAGCTAGATTTTTATCCACTTATATAATCACTTTTGTATTGATTGGACTAGTCTATCAAGCTCAATTTCATTCCACACTGAATGTATATATTATGTTAACATCGGTTCATTGTACTGCATTTCTTTTCTTTTACTCCTATACTAAACAATTACAATAAGTAGGAAATAATCTTTTGCAAAGTTGGATCTCTTTTGCACATTATTGTTGTCAAAATGCCCGTGCCTTGCACATGTATATATCTAGTGTGTGTGTGTGTATATATATATATATATATATATATATATATATATATATATATATATATATATATATATATATATATATATTAGTGATAAAGGTAAAGTTGAAAAAAAGTGGTTAATTATCTCATGATCTCTTAAACATGTAAGCTATTTTGAGACATTTTTTAGCTAACATATTAACTATTTTGAAATGGAGAAAGTTAAATGTTGCTAAGAATTTTCTCATAATCATTAAGTTTTAAGAGTTGCACGCCAAATTTTGGCAGTTCCAGTAAGTATATTTAAAGGCAAAGGTGTTCCATCGTGCTTAAATTATAGTCTGCCTCTGATTAACTAGGTGTATAAAACTAGTGTAATTTTTTTAATTCCTTATATTTTATCCAATCAATGTGAGAGATAGAACAGGAGAGTTATTTAAAGAGATCGATTATCTCCTTTGTCGCGTTAGATATAATGCAATTTAGGTAAAAGGTTTCAATTTTAATAATATATGGTTTCCTTAAGGTTGGAATTAATTAAATTGAGATCTCATTATTAATTAGTAAGATCATCTTAAAAATTAAAAAAGGGATAGAGATTACGTAATTGTGTATGCATGCAATTAAGGTAATTAATAAGAAAAACTGACAAATTCCTTTCTTTAAAGATTTGAATGAATTAAATTTGAGATCTCTTTATTAGTTAACCATATATTTTAATTTTGGACTCAAAATTTGAGGTCTCTATATTAAGTATGAGTATTATTATTATTAGTATCTGTAAAAAGTCTATACATTTTAGTCTATTATATAATAGGTATAGCATTTATTTTACCTGTTTCTTTACCATATAGATGAATCAAAGACAAATAAGTTCTTAGTTATGCCTTCGTGTGTTGTTCCCCTTCGTGTATGTTGATTTGACTGCTCACATCTTTAGCCAAGAATAACTAAACCTGCAGCATTTTCAAGAAAAAATGACAAGAATCCTATAGATTCTGACAACCTTTTGCCGGCTCTTATTCTTTCAACTCTTTGGGTAATTTGTCTTTTTTTTTTAAATTATTTACCATGATTATTTGTTTTATCAGAAGGATTTGATAAGTTCTTTGAATTGTTCTTGTGCTATTTGTTTGTGGGGTATTTTATTAATTTTCAGTAGAAGGCTAGTAGTAAATAGTTTTGCGTCATGTCTCTTCTGGTAATAGTATTAGTATATATTTTTCTTTTCTACTTGTTGTATCGTATACCTCTGTTTTCTTACTTGCTACTGTTGTTACTACTTATGTCTTCATAAATATCCTCGTGCTTTTGCTTTCCTTGCCGAGGATTTATGGGAAACAAAGTTTCTACTTGCCAAGGTAGGGGTTACGTATGTTGTTGTTGAAGAAGAAGCATGTAGAAAGAGAAATGTTTTGCTTTGTCTCATAAGTATTTGGTTAGCTTGCAATATTTTCATGAATGGATGATGATTTGTGAGTGGTTGTTTATGGGTGTTTTGCTTTGTCCTTTGAAATCTCATGGACACTAGTTTGATTCATGTACAGTCTACATACATAGAGATGATGAAGAACAACTTCTTTTTTCGATCATCAACTAATGATGCAAACAAGACCCCTTCACCACCATTAAAGTCCAAGGAAGTTTCTTCTTGGAGGAGTGTTTCATTGTCATCTGGATCCTTCTATGACAGTGGGTCAGGAAAAAAGAATTTCACGGATCTGAGAAAATCTCCCCATGGTCACAGTAAGAAAGTTCATCCTAAGAAATCTGGTCATGATTCAAGCCGTTATACATATCATTTTGTTGTAGCTTCCTTTTTCACACTTAAACTGATGTTTTAATTTGCATTTGCTTGTCCAAATTAATGACAAATGTTTCTTCACGGCAGAAACCTTAGCATTCCACTGTTGATTCGGAATATTAGAAGATTGACAAAGGAGAAGGTACAAATGGCTTCTGAAGTTTCAAGCTTACTACGGAATCAAGTTGCTGAAAGGGCTTCTGCTAAGGAAGAAGCCAGCATATTACAGGCAGAACTAGATTCACGGACACGAAGATTGGAGACAAAAAAGAATGAGTTACAATCAGTACTGGAAAAGAAGTTGGATAGAAGATCCAGCGATTGGTCTCTAAAACTTGAGAAATACCAAATTGAACAACATAGACTTCATGAAAGGGCGAGGGAGCTTGCAGAGCAGAATGTCTCTCTGCAAAGGGAAGTCTCTTCATTTAATGAGAAGGAAGTAGATAATAGAATCAAGATGTCATTTTCAGAGAAACACCTTGAAGATTTGTCTAAGAGAATATAGCAAGTGTCAGAGGAGAATCAAAATCTAAGGCAGCAACTCACTCAGTTACAAGAGGAATATCGACTAGCTCAAGACAATAGAGATTATATACGAGAAAACTACCAGGAAAAGGTTAAAAAGCTTAAATCGGAGACTTTGCTGACAACTGTGCTAAGGGAGAAGCTCTATTTCGAGGAGATGGACATAAAGCAACTTCAGGCTGATCTAGCTGCAACAGTTAGAGGTAACGGCATTCTCAAATATAAAGTGCAAAATGCGTTGGACGCTCTTTCTTATGCCACACCCAAGTTGAAATATCTCGAGCTTCAGGTAAGCAGGCAATGTTAAGATCTCGTTGCAACAGAATAGTTTTTATTTTTTAACTTTGGATACCTCATCTTCATATATGATAGCCTGTCTGCATGTTACTCTCTCTGCATTAGCTTTCTACTTCTGTTTGATTTTAGGTTCATCTTTGTTCCATCTAAAGTTCACGGTTTTCTTTATAAACTTTTATACATGAGTTGCTGGCATGTGGTAGTCTTATGTGACATGTCTGATCGCCTTAATGTGTAATCACTTGGACCAACCAAGAACATGATAAACTTTGTGATATCCTCAAACCCATTGATCTGATTGTGCTCTGATGTGGTAAAGTTACCCGAAGGGGTTTCGGTAAGTTTGCTCGTTCATTTGACTTAATTTTTGGACAAGCTCACGAGTTATCTACTGTGAATTTTAATAGTTAAAAAGGATTCATGATTTGGTTGAACTTCTAGGCTATGAGTTTGTTTTGAATTTCTGATGAAATGTTATTGGTCATCTTTGTATCTTTGTTGTTTTTCATGGTTTACAGTTGATTTTGGCAGGTGCTAAAAAAGGACGAAAATATCAACCAGCTCACTAATGATTTGCAAGAATGCATGAAGGAACTTGGCATCGTGAAGGGGATACTACCAAAAGTGTTTCAGGTGAGGGATTTCATGTGAGAGAAATTTAAGAGCTACAGTGAGATGAACATGATGTTGAATTATGAGATCAACATGTTAAAAAAGAAGGTAGATACCCTCGACGAAGACATTCTTATGAAAGAGGGTCAAATCACAATCTTGAAAGACTGGATAGGCAAACCTTTCGACCTTCTTGAAAGTTCTGTTGGAGTGATGGATGCTAAATGGCCAAACTACAATTCATATTTTGTTCATTGACTATAGTGTTCATACTTCTCGTATACTTACTAGTTTTACTCTTATTCTTTCCCCCTTTGATACTTGTTATAGAAAGTTTGCTTCTTTCTTTTGCAACCTTTTTGAATCTCCAATTGTAAACATTTTTTTTACTTTCTGGTGATCAAGATAATGAACTTCTTTTGCTTCAAGACAATCTACAATAGCTATGGAATGGACATACCCGATAACTCATACAGAACGATTCCAGAACTCAGCACCGAAGTAAGGCAGAAAATTTTAGGCAGTAGAGCAAGTAAATATTATTGCTAAAATAAACATCAATTAGCCCCATGGTAGAAAAGTCACACCTACTTCATCCTATACTAAGTTACTAAGTCCTACAACGACAGGTGAAACGATGAAGACAGAAGACCATAATTCCTGTTGTACTATTTCCAAGAAAAAACATTTGTATACAAGCAAGTTGGAAAACTAAGCACATGACTTACTCTACAATGTACGCTATACTCTCTTCATTTTGGGATGTGGAAAATATTTGACCTTATTAACTAGATTCGTCTATGTTGATTCCAAAAAAAAAAGTTCTAGGCCTTTTGAGATTGCTTTATTCCATATAGTATTGGTCTCTCATAACTTTGTACACCTACAATCATCATGTTGCAGGTCCAACGAATATGCTACTAGCACCAAAAGTCAAAATTTATATCATAAACATTATGTATACTCCAAATCGTCATACAAAATGGAGCCACCGGAGCATTCATGTCTAATGAATTTTTCATTTTTCATAAAATGGAAAAAGTACCTAAACAACTGTAACACCCCGTACTTAATTACGTGCATTAGCCATGGTTATATGTGTTGGAGTATATGTATTGATCATAAGTTAGGTATATATGAGTTTAAGTATGAGTATTGATTATTTTGAGATGGTTTCAAGTGTATAGTTGGATTATATGTGTATAGGAATCGACTTTATTTATACCGGATTTTCCCGTCGATGGTTTCATACGAAGGTTATTGAATAAGCTTTCCAACGATATAAATATTTCCAAAAACGGATAAGTTTCGGATATAATCGAGCACGTTCGAAACTATAAAACGGTGGCCGGGATATGTGAACAGTAAATGTGCAGGAAATTTTCCTGCACACAAACTACTGAGGCCTGCCAGTTTATTGGGTCAACTTTGAATGATAATAACTCCCTCAATATAGTGAAATGGGAGAGCTGCAACCTATCAAAAGAAATATCTTTGAGTCTTCTTTCCAATTCAATTGGTTTCATCCAAATCCAACATCTGAGTAAGGAGTTATACTCGTTTTACTTCAGCCTCTCAAAATAGTTTTTTAGGGTCGACTTCAAACGATCATAACTCCTTGTAAAGGACGAACTGGGTGGCCTACTTTATATGAAATGAAATACCTTTGAATTATCTATCCAACAATACCAATTTCACCCAAATCTGATATCGGAGCAAAGAGTTATGGCCGATTTACTTTATCATGTCAAAACAGTCCACCATGGACAGATTCAGATTTACTTAAATTTTTAAGGGCAATATGGTCATTTTCCATCACCTCATGGACGAAAATTGGTCATTATATACATATAATTAGTCTCATATCCATCAATTATCATCAAATTATTGAAAATAAGAAACCCTAGCAAAATTTCAACTCCAATTATCTTGTGATTCAACCGTAGAAAATCCAAATTGATTCCGTAGTTGGAAAATGATGTTGGATTATTCTTGTGCATGGTTGGATTATGTTGAATTGTGAAGGGATTTGGTATTGACGATGTGGTATTGAAATGATGATTATATATATATATACACATAAACCTATTGTTCAAGTTGATTTTTGGAATGTTTTGCAAATATCGGTTGTATGGAATTATGGAAGAGAATTGTGGTGTTGGGTTGCTAATACTAGATGCCAAACATTTCATTGTAGATAAGTGATTTGTAAAGGTAGGAAGTTGTATTGAATTGGTATCCGAATCTACAACGAGGTATGTAAAGCATACTCTAACAATGTTCTTTGGCATGAAAACACCAATGTTCCATCAAGTAAGATTCCGAGGTTGTCCAAAAACATGTATTGTTCTACATTACCAACGAAGTTGTTTCCATTCTATAAAGTGTCAAAATGTTTCATTGATATACCAAAAGGCTCCTATTTCATTGTTGTGATATTGATGATTCTGAAACACATTGTTGATGTACCAATGAGTCCTTATTACATCGTTATTGTATAGAAGGTCTATTACTTGATTTCAACGTATCATTATTCCAAAGGTACTATATTGGCATGAACACTAATGTAATAATCTCAAAAGCTTTTGAACTAAGTTATTGGAAAGATCTCTTATGTGTGTTACTTGATATACGTGTGGGTGGTATCCCAGAGGCATAAGCCTAGCATGGGTCGATCCCTATTTATGTGTTTATGGGTGGTATCCCAGGGGCATAAGCCTAGCATGGGTCGATCCCAGTTGATATGTACTGGAAGCAGCCTAATGGTCACAGTACGGTACAGTATTGATTATTGTTAGGTGGTTGGAGGTTCGGGAGGAGGAGGTAATGGCGAATGATAATTGTAAAGAATGAAATGAACGAATGTATACTGTTCCACAAATGTGTTTGAATTCAAGAACCCATTTCAGATTAATGATAATATACATGATCCTAAAAGTGTTTATGAAGTGTGGTTCACTTCAATTATGATTTATTCACTTGTGTCTGATTTTCTTGATCCCCATATCACATATGATTATTTACAGCTTTACATACTCAGTACATATTTCGTACTGACGTCCCTCACGGGGGACCTGCATTTCATGCTGCAGGCACAGGTACCTCAGCTCATACACCACACAAGTAGGAGCCAGGTGATACAACTATTGTTGGTGAGCTCCAGTTTTCTTTGGAGCTTTCCGAGTAGGTTCCTTATGTTTTGTTATTGTACATGAGCCATGTGTGGGCAGGGGTTTGTCCCGACCCTAGTTATGTCATGTATATCCTAGAGGCTTTGTAGACATAAGGAAGGGTAAAGTCATGGAAGTTTATATAGTGATGTTATATCTGTATATGTGGTGGCCCCGACGGCCAAGTATTATATATATATATATATGTGCGTGTGTTGTGCTGATACAGGTAATTAGATACTTCTATATGCAATGAAGTGCTGTCCAAATTTTTGGTGACATGTAAGTGAAAGTACGGGTATTTGAACGGGTTCTCCCGGGCCTTCTCGGCTTCGAGTACCAGTCCGGCCCAATGGGATTTTGGGTCGTGAAAAAAGTGATATCAGAGCGGTTCGTCCTAGTGAGTCTACAAAGCCGTGTCTACGTAGAGTCTTGTTTATCGGTGTGTTGTGCACCACATCTATAAACATGAGGCTATGGACATTTAGGAATTGTTTCTTTTCTTCATGTCTTAGATCGTGCGATAGAGCTTATATTGTATATGAAGTCATAGTTGACCACTGAATCTGTTTTTTTTCTCTTATTATAGTAATGATGCCGGTTACCAGAAGCAAGAATACCTGTAAGCAAGTAGATGTGGCTGTCGGAGAGGGGACTAGTAAGTCACCCACTATAGCAGCTAATCAAAGTGAGGCTCCAGCTGAGCATGCATCAAAAATTTCCCCCAGTCCGGAAGACATAAAGGGGAGGAGAACTATATCCCCAGAGCCACCTATTAATGCTATTGATCAAGATCTTAGAAATGCAACTTTTGACTCGTATAGTTGCTGGGCAAGTCTAAGGGCAAGCTATTCTTGCCGCGGGTTCTAGCAGTACTGATAGGGCGGCTAGTCTTTGGACGCAAGATTTTCTTAAGATAGATCCGCCTACTTTTACCGGATCCGATCTTAATAAAGATCCGCAGGACTTTATTGATCAGATCCAAAGGGCCCTAGAGGTGATGCATGTATCGGGCAGAAAGACAGTGGAGTTAGCCGCGTATAGATTCAAAGGTGAGGCTATATATTGGTATGAAGACTGGAAATGGTCAAGGGGCATTGATGCACCCCCAGCTACTTGGAAAGAGTTCAAAAAGGAATTTATTGATCATTATCTTCCATATGAGACTCGTCAGGCCCGTGCGGATCAGTTCTTAAATCTTAGACAGGGCCATACAAGTGTGAGGGAGTATAGTCTTCGATTTAATTATTTGTCCAGATATGCTCCTAATGTTATAGCTACTATGAATGACAGAGTTCATCGGTATGTGAATGGGTTGGATCTGTATTTGGTTAGGGATTGTACTATTGCTGCACTAAATAAAGACATGGATATAGCTAGGATCCAAGCATTTGCACAGAAAATGGAAGATCAGAGGCAAAGAAAAAGAACACAGGAATTTGAAAGAGGATCTTCTAAGAGGGCCAGATCTACAGGGCAGTTTATGGAGCCACATGGAGGTTTTAGACCTCAATTTTCTGCTAGACCACCTAGGCCATTATTTTCTTATTCTGCAGCTAGTGCTCCACCACAGCATCAGAGGTTCAGAGGCAATCAATTTGGGCAAAGAAGTGAGGGTCATAGTTCGCGATCAGTGGGTTATCATGGGCAAGGGAACATGAGCCAATCGAGACCTTCTCGAGGGCTATGTAATCAATGCAGAAAGCATCATATGGGCGTATGTCGAATGGGAATAAATGTTTGTTTTTGGTGCGGTATGACGGGGCATATGATGAGAGAATGCCCACGAAGGGGCACAGCTGGCATAGCACGACCTTCGGGATCAGCTATTGCATCATCATCACCGGTATATTATTCTGGTAGGGGCGCACAACCTGCGGGTCACGCTAGCAATGGAAAAAGAGTTGCCAGTTCCAGCGGGACTCAGAATCGCACTTATGCTTTAGTGGATCGACAGAATCTAGAGGCTCCCTAGATGTGGTTACGGGTACGTTGTCCATATTTGCATTTGATGTATATTCTCTAATTGATCCCGGTTCTACATTATCATATGTTACTCCTTTGGTTGCTGGAAAGTTCAAAAGGACCCCCGAATTGTTAGATAAACCGTTGGAAGTGTCTACCCTGGTTTGGAATCCATTATTGCTAGAAGAGTTTATAAAGATTGTGTAGTAACTGTGTGTGGTCGAGACACGATGGCCAATCTTGTGGAACTAGAAATGTTAGATTTTGATGTTATAATGGGTATGGATTGGTTGGCGTCTTGTTATGCCAAAATTAACTGTTGTACGAAAAAGATGTATTTACATTTTCCTGATGAAGCAGTTATTGAATGGCAAGGTAAGATTGGCGCACCAAGAGGTAGATTTATTTCTTATTTCAAAGCGAGAAAAATGATTGCCAAGGGCTACATATGTCATTTAGTTAGAGTAAAGGATACGGAATCGGAATCACCAGATCTTCACATTGTACCAGTGGTAAATGAATTTCCTGATATATTCCCTGAAGATCTTCCAGGCTTACCTCCTGAACGAGAAGTAGAGTTTGGTATTGATGTAATACCAGGCACCCAACCAATATCCATTCCTCCGTATAGAATGGCCCTAGCAGAATTACGAGAATTGAAAGAGCAATTGAAAGATTTGCTA
The DNA here is from genome assembly GCA_030864225.1 of Capsicum baccatum var. pendulum. Taxonomy (NCBI): domain Eukaryota; kingdom Viridiplantae; phylum Streptophyta; class Magnoliopsida; order Solanales; family Solanaceae; genus Capsicum; species Capsicum baccatum. Next base: position 311,144,932 of record CM061552.1, read on the forward strand.
GAGAAGGGATTCATAAGGCCTAATATGTCCCCCTGGGGAGCACCAGTGTTATTTGTGCGCAAAAAGGATGGCTCGCTGAGGATGTGTATTGATTATCAGCAATTAAATAAGGTGACTATTAAGAATAAATATCCTCTCCCAAGAATTGATGATTTATTTGATCAGTTACAGGGCGCCAAGTGTTTTTCTAAGATTGATTTGAGGTCAGGTTACCACCAAGTGAGGGTCAAAGAGAAGGATATACCCAAGACAGCTTTCCGAACAAGGTATGGTCATTATGAGTTTCTAGTTATGTCATTTGGGCTAACAAATGCACCTACAGCTTTTATGGATTTGATGAATAGGGTGTTTAATCCATTCCTGGATGTATTTGTGATAGTTTTCATAGATGATATTCTAGTTTATTCTAGATCAGAAGAGGACCATGCCAATCACTTACGACAGACATTGCAGACTCTTCGTGATTGTAAGCTTTATGCAAAGTTCTCTAAATGTGAGTTTTGGTTAAAGTCGGTGGCATTTTTGGGTCATATTGTATCTAGTGAAGGGATAAAGGTTGATGCTCAAAAGATAAAAGCTGTGAAGAACTGGCCAAGGCCCATAACGCCGATGGAGATTCGTAGTTTTCTCGGGTTGGCCGGTTATTATAGAAGGTTTGTTAAATACTTTTCTTCCATTTTAGCACCCTTAACCAATCTAACCCATAAAGCATCCAAATTCCAATGGAATGATGCACGTGAGAAGAGTTTTCAAGATTTAAAGAACAAGTTGATTTCTACGCCCGTGTTGGTACTTCCAGAAGGCACCGAAAGGTATACAGTGTATTGTGATGCTTCTAGAATTGGTTTAGGATGTGTATTGATGCAGCATGGTAAGGTAATAGCATATGCTTCTAGACAATTGCGGCCACATGAGAAAAATTACCCTACATACGATCTTGAGCTGGCAGCAGTTGTTTTTGCTTTAAAGATATGGCGCCACTACTTATATGGGGTTCATGTTGATATATATACTGACCATAAGAGCTTGCAATATATTTTTAATCAGAAGGATCTAAATTTAAGGCAACGGAGATGGCTTGAACTATTAAAGGACTATGATGTTGATATCTTGTACCATCCAGGGAAAGCAAATGTAGTAGCTGATGCGTTAAGTCATTAGGTTATAATGGCGCCTATAGAAAGGCACGGGATGGTTAAAGATCTTCACCAGTTAGCTAGTTTGGGAGTTGACCTTCTTGAAACTCTGAATAAAGAGCTTATCGTACATAATGCTGCGGAATCTTCATTAGTAGCTGAAGTGAAAGAGAAGCAATATGCAGATCCTATTTTATTAAAGCTTAAGGAGAACGTTCAGAGTGGTACGACTAAGGCATTTGAGCTTACGCGAGAAGGAGTACTTCAGTGCCAAAACCGATTGTGTGTGCTGGATGTAGATGGGCTAAGAAAGAAGATTATGATAGAGGCACATTTTTCAAGGTATTCCATTCATCCAGGATCAACCAAAATGTATCAAGATTTGAAAGATATGTATTGGTGGAATGACATGAAGAAGAGCATTGCAGAATTTGTAGTTGAATGTCCAAATTGTCAAAGAGTTAAAGTTGAGCACCAAAAACCCGGAGGCTATATGCAATGCATAGATCTTCCAATTTGGAAGTGGGACATGATCAATATGGATTTTATTATAGTTTTACCTCGTACAACACGGAAATTTGATTCTATATGGGTGATTGTGGATAGTCTTACTAAATCCGCACATTTCTTACCCGTTAAGACCACTTACACAGTTGAAGAATATTCGAAGTTGTATGTTAAAGAAATAGTCTGATTACATTGAGTGCCAACTTCTATTATATCGGATCGGGGAACTCAATTTACCGCAAACTTTTGGAAGTCTTTCCAACGGAGTTTGGGAACACAAGTGAATCTGAGTACAGCTTTTCACCCTCAGACGGATGGAAAAGCAGAGTGCACCATTCAAACACTTGAAGATATGCTACGAGCATGTGTTATAGATTTTAAAGCCAGCTGGGATGATCATTTACCTCTTATTGAGTTTGCCTACAATAATAGCTATCATTCAAGTATCAAAATGGCACCATATGAATCTTTATATGGGAGGAAGTGTAGATCACCAATCGGATGGTTTGAAGCGGGTGAAACTCTTATGTTCGGACCGGATCTTGTGTATCAAGCCATAGAAAAAGTCAAGTTGATTCATCAACGGTTGAAAACAGCTCAAAGTCGACATAAGTCATATGTGGATAGTAGAAGAAGAGAGCTAGAGTTTTTGTTAGGCGATTGGGTATTTTTGAAAGTATCGCCAATGAAAGGGGTGATGAGATTTGGCAAGAAAGGAAAGTTGAGTCCACGATATATAGGCTCGTATAAGATTATTCAAATATGTGGGCAAGTTGCTTATGAATTAGAGCTACCCCAGGAACTCTCATCAGTGCATCCAGTATTTCATGTATCGATGCTTCGAAAGTGCATTGGAGATCCGTCCCTTATTACTTCTACTGAAGATGTTCAAGTAACAGAAGATCTTACCTATGAGGAGATGCCTATTGCTATATTAGATCATCAAGTTAAGAATATGCGAAATAAAGAAGTAGCATCGGTGAAAGTACTTTGGAGAAATCAACAAAGGGAAGATATTACATGGGAAGCGGAGGAAGCAATGAAATCGAAATACCCTTATTTGTTCAAATGTGAAAAAGAAGTGCAAGGAGTGGAACTGGGGCACTAACAAGTAAGTTTTTACATATGCATAATATCTATATGATGACATGAATATCAATTATAAATTCGAACTTGTTTCGTCTAAACAACTACATTCACATTCGAGGATGAATGTCCTTAAGGGGGGAAGGATGTAACACCCCGTACTTAATTACACGCATTAGCCATGGTTATATGTGTTGGAGTATATGTATTGATCATAAGTTAGGTATATATGAGTTTAAGTATGAGTATTGATTATTTTGAGATGGTTTCAAGTGTATAGTTGGATTATATGTGTATAGGAATCGACTTTATTTATACTGGAATTTGCCCGTCGATGGTTCCATACGAAGGTTATTGAATAAGCTCTCCAAAGATATAAATATTTCCAAAAACGGATAAGTTTCGGATATAATCGAGCACGTTCGAAACTATAAAACGGTGGCCGAGATATGTGAACAGTAAATGTGCAGGAAAATTTCCTGCACACGAACTACTGAGGCCTTCCAGTTTTTTGGGTCAACTTTGAACGATCATAACTCCCTCAATATAATGAACTGGGAGAGCGCCGACCTATCAAAAGAAATATATTTGAGTCTTCTTTCCAATTCAATTGATTTCATCCAAATCCAACATCTGAGTAAGGAGTTATACTCGTTTTACTTCAGCCTCTCAAAACAGTTTTTTAGGGTCGAAATCAAACGATCATAACTCCTTGTACAGGACGAACTGGTGGCCTAATTTATATTAAATGAAAGCCCTTTGAATTATCTATCCAATGATACCAATTTCACCCAAATCCGATATCGGAGAAAAGAGTTATGGCCGATTTACTTTAGCCTGTCAAAACAGTCCACCATGGACAGATTCGGATTTACTTAAATTTTTAAGGGCAATATGGTCATTTTCCATCACCTCATGGACGAAAATTGGTCATTATATACATATAATTAGTCTTATATCCATCAATTATCATCAAATTATTGAAAATAAGAAACCCTAGCCTAATTTCAACTCCAATTATCTTGTGATTCAACCGTAGAAAATCCAAATTGATTCCGTAGTTGTGTTCACCGTCTCGAGGGCTTCGAGAAGCACCCCTTATTTGTGCCAACAGGACTTCGAAATCAAAAGGGCCATTTTATGGTAAGGATGTAAATTATGTTGCTGTTATTTATATGGATATGTATATATGTATATATGCATGTGAGCATAAGAAGTATGTTATTTGATTGTTGTTGAAAGATGATTGGAAAATGATGTTGGATTATTATTGTGCATGGTTGGATTATGTTAAATTGTGAAGGGATTTGGTATTGATGGTGTGGTATTGAAATGATGATTATGTATATATACACACATAAACCTATTGTTCAAGTTGGTTTTTGGAATGTTTTGCAAATATTGGTTGTATGGAATTATGGAAGAGAATTGTGGTGTTGGGTTGCTAATACTAGATGCCAAACATTTCATTGTAGATAAGTGATTTGTAAAGGCGGGAAGTTGTATTGAATTGGTATCCGAATCTACAACGAGGTATGTAAAGCATACTCTAACAATGTTCTTTGGCATGAAAACACCAATGTTCCATCAAGTAAGATTCCGAGGTTGTCCAAAAACATGTATTGTTCTACATTACCAACGAAGTTGTTTCCATTCTATAAAGTGTCAAAATGTTTCATTGATATACCAAAAGGCTCCTATTTCATTGTTGTGATATTGATGATTCTGAAACACATTGTTGATGTACCAATGAGTCCTTATTACATCGTTATTGTATAGAAGGTCTATTACTTGATTTCTACGAATGTATCATTATTCCAAAGGTACTATATTGGCATGAACACTAATGTAATAATCTCAAAAGCTTTTGAACTAAGTTATTGGAAAGATCTCTTATGTGTGTTACTTGATATACGTGTGGGTGGTATCCCAGGGGCATAAGCCTAGCATGGGTCGATCCCTATTTATGTATTTATGGGTGGTATCCCAGGGGCATAAGCCTAGCATGGGTCGATCCCAGTTGATATGTACTGGAGGCAGCCTAATGGTCACCGTACGGTACAGTATTGATTATTGTTAGGTGGTTGGAGGTTCGGGAGGAGGAGGTAATGGTGAATGATAATTGTAAAGAATGAAATGAACGAATGTATACTGTTCCACAAATGTGTTTGAATTCAAGAACCCATTTCAGATTAATGATAATGTACATGATCCTAAAAGTGTTTATGAAGTGTGGTTCACTTCAATTATGATTTATTCACTTGTGTCTGATTTTCTTGATCCCCCATATCACATATGATTATTTACAGCTTTACATACTCAGTACATATTTCATACTGACGTCCCTCACGGGGGACCTTCATTTCATGCTGCAGGCACAGGTACCTCAGCTTATACACCACACAAGTAGGATCCAGGTCATACAACTATTGTTGGTGAGTCCAGTTTGCTTTGGAGCTTTCCGAGTCGGTTCCTTATGTTTTGTTATTGTACATGAGTCATGTGTGGGCGGGGGTTTGTCCCGACCCTAGTTATGTCATGTATATCCTAGAGGCTTTGTAGACATAAGGAAGGGTAAAGTCATGGAAGTTTATATAGTGATGTTATATCTGTATATGTGGTGGCCCCGACGGCCAAGTATTATATATATATATTTGCGCATGTTGTGCTGATACAGGTAATTAAATCCTTCTATATGCAACGAAGTGCTGTCCAAATTTTTGGTGACATGTAAGTGAAAGTACGGGTATTTGAATGGGTTCTCCCGGGCCTTCTCGGCTTCGGGTGCCAGTCCGGCCCGATGGGATTTTGGGTTGTGACAACAACCAATCTCGATTAAGTACTACAGAATAAATTCGGCAGCAGATCGCGAAATCTTGGTGATCTTCTCTATCTAATGAATAGGGAGTCCGACTCTAATGAATCTTATAAGATGGAGAAAGTTACCTATACACAATCAATCTCCACTGGAATTAGTGTATCTCAAGTTCTCTGATGCATTGGTTAACCTCTCAATGCCTCCTGAAAGTCATATTGGTTATCCAAAGAGAACAAACAAAAAGTACAGAAGTTTTTATCTTGGTAATATCCACCTACCATTGAAATCAAGCAAGCTACCAGTATCTGTTGCTAAAAAGGGAGTCCTGGAGTAGCTCTCTAATATATCTAAACATGGTCAAAGCGGATATAAATTACGCCTGATTAGCATCATACCAGCTCATTTTAATACCTAAAACTTTAAAAATAGAAAAACACAGAATCCAGAGATGCCATGAAATTACAGGGAAACTGGGAAGAGGAAGACACGTACCAGAACTATTAGTGAAATCAACAGTCAAGTTTGAGATACCAAAATTTTGAGGCATCTCCCCAATAAATTCAAATGAAGTAGTGTCAGCATCCAGAAGAGGTTCATTAAGAGGTTGCGTGTTAGACTCCACACTACTAAATGATGAAACAGATACATCACCCATTGCAGAACGTGACTCCAAGTAACTGCCGTGAGGACCAAAGGGAAACGGAGAATTCCCACCATAGACAAGTTCTTTCTTAATAATCCTTTCATCTATTGTTTGTCTCAACCCCATGTTAGAGGGCTAGCCCAAAAACATATTAGGAGGAACATCAATTTTTCTGCTTTGAGAAGAAATATCAACTGTTGTTTGTATGCAAGAGAGAACAGATGAGTTGTTGTTACTGAATGCATTGGGTCTATCAGCACGTACAGGTTCATGCATTATGCCATTAGGTTTTGCAGCAGTTTCAACATTTTTAGCAGCACCACAAGTTGAATTTTGATGCACTGCAGTAAGGGAAGAAAACTTAAATATTAACTTAGGACAACAACACAAGCTTCCCAAATGCAGGTTCTAGCAAGAACAAAGATAACAAGAAAATAGAAGGCAATGAAGATAAGGATAAGTCTAGACGAGCTTAGGGACAAGCTCCAAACTGAACACAGTGCTCGTCATTCTTGTTGCAGATTAGATCAGACAACTTATTATTTTGACGTTAAGAGTTTCTTGTAGAGGGTGCTGAATCCATTTTGCAACTTTGGAGGCCTTGTAAAGCACAGAGAGGCTCATTTTTGTAAAGAAAATACTGCGCACATAGTATATATGCTATCATTTTCAAAAAAATATGGTGCTTGCTGGTTTTACCAATATCATGTATACTTGTACCTTCCAATGCAACCTCCTGGCGAAAAAACTAACCACCAATAGGTATCTGTCAGCATAGAAGATTCTAAAACTGTCTTACTAGGAATTAGGTAAGTGCAAGTTCTTGAAGGGAAATTGTTTGCATCATTGAAGATCAGAAAGCCTGGTATACAGGAGATTAGACATGTTAAAGAAAAAATGACAAGTTTAATATCAGGAAAGACATCAAAAACTCTCACTGACATATAAATGATGGATCCCAAATAACTTCAGAAGTTACACACAAAAGGAAAATGGTACAGAAACCAATTCCACCTTCATAATAACTATGTCTTCTTGAAACCAGTGTGCTGCGGGCTGAAAATTGACAAGGGCGTGCCAGGGAGGCTAGGGAGCGGCCTAGTATGGTCCCTTGGGGTGGGCGAGGCCATTTGGATGGTCAAACAGGCAAAACGACAGAAACGAGCAATTTTCAGCCTCATTCGGTGGGTGTTACCCGCGGTTCTCGGGTGGGCCTGGGGCTTAGTTTCGGTATGTACTGAAGGGCCCCCGGCGAGCTGAAGAGTGGCTCTGGGTTGTCCGACGGGGTCGGTGGGGTCATTTTGGTGGTCAAACGGGCAACGGCGCGAATGGACCATGTTTAGCGCTAGCTTATGAATTCTTGGGGATACGTGCGTACTAAATGAGTTTGTGCATGGACCTCTTGGTTCGTATCTTAACAACCTACAACTTGAATCGTTTCGCACCGGAGAGGCAGACGTAGCTCATCTTTAAATATATGAGCGAAAAAGGAGGAACTATGGAATATTTCAGGATTTCGTGTGTTTACCTACGAGTTCCTTAGATACGTGCATCCCATTACTGACATAAATTAAGTTTAATGTATATGTAAACAGGATTAGAATACTACTGCACTTCGATATATATAGAAAGAGACTTACAAGTAGTCCATAAATTGACCTAAATGTAAATTTAGCCAGCCAAATTAATTACAATAATTCCTACAAATTGAAAACTTGAATAAATTTGGACTTGTTACTTAATGAATTGAAAAAGAGTAAGTAATTAATGATTCTCTGTAAAACTTGAGACAGGCATTAGTCCATGTTTCAAAGCAGCCTTCCAAACTAAGTCAATCCTGTGTACATCAATAGCCCCAACTTCATGGTGGGTCCAGCCTTCCAATGAATGTACCACTCCTCCTGCATGGCATGCATGTACTACTCCTCTTTCCATTGTATACTATATTATATATTGGGAAATGGGATAAGCCTAAATTAGTTGTTATATAGTATAATTAACAAGTATAATTATGTAATAGTATAAGAATAATTAGCACAAATTAATTAATTACCTCACAAGAACCAAGTCCTTTAACATTAGGAGGCAATCTCATGGCAGCAAGATCACCATATGTACAGTCACTTCTAAAGGGCAAGACTGGAGGTACCACAAACTGGTGGAAATGTGCACCTGCTGGAGCAAATTTCTGCTCTCTTGGTGTTATCCATTTTCCAACTATCCATGTCTATATAGCACCAACCAAAACCATTAATAACAGTTATCAATATCAACATGACATATATGAGAGGATTTAATTAATTACCTTGCAGTTTTCAGCTGCCTGATACTTTGTGACCTGGACAAGGTACTTTTGGTATTCAGCTGGGGCTTCCTTTTGAATCTTTTGAAATCTTTCAGTAGATGAAGTTAGCATCTGAAAGATTGAATAGTCAATATATATGAACAAATAATTCTTGATATATTTTAGACCAAAACTACTAGCTAGATATATATATATATATATATATATATATACTTACAAGAACGCGAACTTGTCTAGTGCAAAGGTAAAGAGCAATAGCTCTTCCAAGTTTAGAGGTGGCTCCAGTCAAGAAAACCTCAGTGATATGCTTAGGAATTTCATTAAGGATAACTGCTGCTGTTAATGTATTTCCATGAACTACCCTTACTTTAAGGTTAGGATGTTTATTCACAAATAATGTACCACCTCCATTTAGTGCTTCATTCTTGTTTAATGCTGCAAGGCTTATGACTTTGACTCCCAATTTATCAGCTCTAAGAATTGCTTGCTCTATTTGTTTGTTAATCCCCTCAGTAGCAAATGGCAAGAAATATTGAAAACCAAAGCGAGGGACGACCCATGTTTGGTGCAAGTAGCCTTGTAGGTAGTAAAAAGTGTTCAAGAAGGGCTTGGAGTAGAGCCACATGACAATCATGGCGAGGAAAGAGAGAGGCAATAAGGGTATAATGTAAAGTTTTGTGGTGAAAGGAGTTGAACTAAATGATCTGAATACATATGGTACGTGCAACGCAGATGTCATGTCTACTACATGAGCCAAGAACACAAAATCTGGCACACGACCATTTTTACCTGCAAACAACGCAACAATTATCATCAATAGCACCAAAAATTTTCACCAGACTGTTTTTATTAATTATGCTTTAAAATTCTAAATTTGACTGCACTACTATTATTTTATATAGTTAAAAAAAACTTTCTTTGATTCGCAAAAAAATGAACAAGTAAAGAGATGCCAAGTAAAAATAAGTGGAGGGGGTATTCAACGATCAACATCAATTACTTTACAACAACTCCATATGCCCAAAAGTATGGAACTTTGTACTTTGAGCCACTTGCCAAAACATGTATCTATATCAAATTTAATGTACTCATAACTTTGCTCAGAGACCATGTTACACTCATAAAGTTAAAGACATGTTTTCTAAAATAGGAGAACACAAGTTTTAGAGTTCCTAGAAAAAAAAAAACCTGTACTGCAAGCAACCATAAAGATAGATAACACTTGTTACTTATTGTGTTCTATTTTATTTGATCCTAATTGAATTGATATATTTCTTAAGAAATTTTTAATTAGAGATATATTTTACTAAATTAATCTTATTAGTGATAGTTTAGAACTCTAAATTTAACTATTATTACTTCATGTTATTTTTTAACTTGAGGCCAAATAAAACGGAACGTAAGAAGTATAATTTTTTTTGCCGATATATATATTTAAGTAGAAATCTTATTTATTTCTAGATTAAGGACTATAAATTCTCGATTGGCCAGACATGTTTACCTGATTCGATACTTGCTTTTGTGTGCATATCCCATGATTTTGGGTTTAGAGTATTGCCTACAACATCAAAAATTGGCATAAATAGGCAAAAATTTGTTCCCATCTCTGTGTGATGTAAGCTGTGGTACCTGCAATTGCAAATATAGAAAAATATTGAATTTCAGTAATATATAAAACTTTAGTGGAAGATTGTGACTTACAACACTTTATGAGTTATAAATTATGTAAATTTTATCTCAAGAAAAATTGAAGAGACTAGCATTGACTTACGTTGGAGTGTAAATGAGATACTTCATAAATGGAAAGGCCAGAAATAGGTGATGAGGAATAATCTCAAAATTGCAATGACCCAAACATCTTAAGAAATCAAACATCAATATATAGCTATAAATCATAGCTACTGATCCATATCCCATGAGATAACACCCTAGAATTGGAATTCCAATCACTGCACCTAATAAAATTTGCTCCAAAAATGTAGCATGACCAGCTGAATATCAAAATAATAAAATAATCAGAATTGCAGTACGTAGGTGTAACTAATTAACTACCACTATAAATTTTAAAAATCAATAAATTTAATAAATAATACTTTTACATATAAATATATGATTCCTTTACCTGTAAAAGGTTGAGGTACATCTGATGAATGATGAAGTGAGTGATAATGTTTGAAAAGATAACTTGCATGGAAGCATCTATGGAAGTAGTAGTAAAGGGGTTCTGAAAATATTATATGGAGGATTATGATCACCATGAAGCCATTTAAATCCCATATTGGAAGATTAACAAGATTTGGGAATGCATAATAGGCTAAACTAGCCATTAGAGCTTGAAGGAGTATAAAATTATCCCTGAAACATTTACACACAAAACAAACAAATTAAACAAGAAATAGCAAGGAATAACTGATGTTGCTAAACAACATGTTATGTTCACTTTGTAGCTAATTCCACTTTTCCTTTTAGATATGATATGTTGAAGATTCAAGTACTTACCAGTCCCATTCTTTGTCAATTTGCTTGAAATCAACACCTTGTTTTATAATACGGCGGTTTCGAGTTAAGAACAACATGTTACTGAAAGAGGACCATAGTTGATAAATGAGACCTCTAAGTGAACATAATATGAGAACATGTAGACACCATGTTGCCACGATGTTGTCTTCTTGATGTCTTGAGTACATCACTTTTGCAACGAATGGTCCATACAGTAAATACTGTTCCAACAACAAACAAAACATATAAACATTAGTATTATTCAATCACTAATATCCCAAGAAAATTAATCCAAATAACGCTAAAGTAATATATGCATATACAAACACCTTAACTCAGTCAAAATTAGAGGTCTTTAGCTTAATGTACCTTGAAACTTCCCAATTTCTCCCTTGGCCAAGTTGACAATGGAGCTTCCATAAATGAAAAATAAGTAACACAATTCTTCTCCAAAGAGAAAATAGGGGAAGATTCTTATTGTTTGAGAGACTATTGATTTTATAGAAATTAGGAAAACTATATTCTCAACTATTTTGTACCTATATTTTCTGAAGGACATGGACTAGTGTTGAATATATATATAGATGAGGAAAAGGAAAGCCAAGGAAGAAGAGTCTTATTGAATTCTACTAGTACATACAACATTAATTATTAATTGACAAAATGTAATTTGAGTCTGTACAGTTGAACGCTCTCTCATTCACAATTTACAATTCACAATCATGGATCTTTTCATCATTCTTTATTTTCCAACTTATTGACGGTTGTACGTTGACTTGCCAATATAATTAATGCACCGATTGATTAATGAGTATATACTTTGGAGGCATGGCCAACTATAATTATTTGGGTTGCCTTTCTCACATATTTGACATGTTGATGTGGTCTTTATATTAGGGTGGTTTAAATTTATGTATTCCATCAGCTTTATTTATGTGAAGGTATTTAATCAGATACTAATTAAGTTAAGGTAGCATGCAACAACATTATCATAAGTAATGCCTAGTGACATGTCAAGGACAAGATCAAAGGCACTAGACGCCAAGAGTCAACGATGTGTCAAGAGCGTAGTGGTTAGATATTTTTTTGAAATTAGATGCCTAGTATTGATGATATGTCAAGAGCAAAGCCATTAGACACCTAGAGTCAACGATATGTCAAGAGCGTAGTGATTAGATGTTTTTTGAAATTAGACGCCTAGTGTCGAGGATATGTCAAGATCAAAGCCACCAGACGCCTAGAGTCAATTAACGATATGGCAAGAGCGTAGTGATTAGATGTTTTTTGAAATTAGACGCCTAGTATCGATGATATGTCAAGAGCAAATTCACTAGACGCCTAGAGTCGACAATATGTCAAGAGCGTAGTGATTAGAGGTTTTCGACATTAGACGCCTAGTGTCGATGATACGCCTAGAGTCGACGATATGTCATGTTTTTCGACATTAGACGCCTAGTATCGACGATATGTCAAGAGCAAAGCCATTAGATGCGGAGTCGACGATATGTCAAGAGCATAGTGATTAAATGTTTTTCGGAGCAAAGCCACTAGGCTTATGTCTATCGTCGACACTAGGTCGTTCAATGTCAGAACTAAAAAACAATTCACTATTATCAAGTGCAAGACCAACACATAATGATATTTCAAGGACAAAGCCACAAAGGAAGTCTTACTATTTTCTAAACAGTAGATTAGAACGTGAAGATCATGATTCATAATATTAATATTAAATAGAACACAGAAAGTATTAAAAATCCACTAATTAGAGTTAGATACGTGAGACTTTTTTCCACGTCCTTAATTTAAGTGAACACGACATGACCAAAATAGTTGCACGTATAGAATGCAAAAGACAATTTCGATACGTTTGTTTATTTTTCTCGAATGGCCTAACAATCTTTATTAATTTGGAGAAAACTATTGTTTCAATAAGTCCAGCCTAAATTTGGAAACTTTCCTCGTGAGCCTTGGTTCTTTCTTACCAGCACTCACCTCCCAAACAAATCATTTGTACTCTCTTAGTTAACTGTTAAGTTGTTCACGATACTAAAAATAAATTAAGAGAAAGATAAAAAGAAATTCATGTTATTCTTTACATTAATTATTAAATTTTTCGGGGTCTTAATACCTCACTTTGTTGTCTACCTAAACTTTCACCTTGTTGGTGAGTGTTCGTGTTGGGCTAAACTTTTCCTGCTGATTCGCTCCATTGTAACCTTTTCCCTCATTTCCCCACCCACGTTTCATTTCTCACATTGTAATCTTTTCCCTCATTTCCCCGCCAACGTTCCATTTCTCACATTCTAATCTTTTCGCTCATTTCCATCATATTCAGGCTAATTTTAATTATTCCCTAGCAAAAGTTATGGAACATTTTATGAAATATCACTAGAAAACGTCAAGTGAATTAAAAGCCAAAAGAAATCTCAGATCCAAAGATAAATAAAGAAAAATAGTAGTATTCATATTTGACAATCGAACGGTCTTTTAAAAATATTATTCGTTTCATTAAATTCTTTATGGGTGGAAATTAGTTGTAACACTCATGAATATTGTTCACCGTCCTTGACCTAAATATGTAATATTTAACAACTATTATACATTGTCACCTATAGTTTTTGAAGGGGAAAAAAACATTGAGGGGTTGACTCTCTTAATTGAGCATGTTAGAGGAAGGTGACCCCGGCCATGGAATGGCGGAGCCAGTATTTTCATTGAGGGGGTTTAGAAGTAAACATACGGACTAGTCGAATGGAGTTCAACATCTACTATATATACATAAAAATATTTTTGACCGTGTAAAAATAGTATAAAAATAGTATAATTATCCGTCGATGGGGTTGAACTATGGCTGTCAAGTGGGCCCGGCCGGGCCAACCCGTAACCGGCCCGTGTTATTTAACCGGGTTGAGGGCCGGGCCCAACAATGAAAAAATCAAAAACCACCCTAACCTGGCCCACTTAACCCAACCCGATCAAACCCATCTAAACCCGATCAAACCCGATTAAAAAATCGGTCAAACCCGATAAAAAAAAAACGTTAAACAATATACATTATATATACCCACCTATATACATTATAAATACGTTAAACAATATACATACACTATATATATAGTATATACTACATTAGAATTTAAAAAATATATACACAATTACACATATATATGCACCATCCAAATATATATGTACTGCTTTAAACTTTAAGGTTTAAATAAAATATACTACAATATATCTATATATCTATATATCTATATATATATATATATATATATATATATTATATATACACATATATACGTTAAATATACACGTCTATAGAAGATCTATTCACATATATACACTCTATTCTATGTATATGTAATACTTTAAATGAGATATACTATAATATATATACATTGCAATATATATTTGTATAGTTATATACTAATTTATAAAATATATACACATGTATACTTTAAATATACACGTCTATAGAAGATCTATTCACATATATACACTCTATTCTATGTATATGTAATACTTTAAATGAGATATACTATAATATATACACATTACAATATATATTTGTATAGTTATATACTAATTTATAAAACATATACACATGTATACCTTAAATATACACGTCTATAGAAGATCTATTCACATATATACACTCTATTCTACGTATATGTAATATTTTAAATGAAATATACTATAATATATATACATTACAATATATATTTGTATAGTTATATATTAATTTATACAAATATATATATATATATATATATATATATATATATATATATATATATATTTAAAAAAAAACAGTTTTCGGGCCGGGACGGGCCGGTTAACTGGCGGGCCGGGACCAGGCTAGGTCCGGGCCGGGTTAACCGGGCCCAAATTAAAAAATAACTGACCCGGAATTCGAAATTTTAAAATCCTAGGGCTTACCGGACCGGATCAAAGCGGGTCGGTTTATTTAAGTGGGTCGGCCAACCCGGCCCACTTGACAGCCATAGGTTGAACCCCCTGATTCCATTTCCAAGTTGGATCCGCCACTGCGGCATGGATGGGTGTCATTATTTGCACATTTCAACGTCTTTCGAAAAAAACTACATGGATCATGCTTTGGTTTGGAGAGAGAAAAGACAATGTTGACAATTACGTTAACATTATATTTCATCCGTTTCATTTTACTTGGTCCTTATACTAAAAATAGATGTTTAACATCAATTCATCAACTGGCGTTACCTGCACTTTCGTGTCTCTCAATGTGGTCAACAGTATTGGGTGTACGTTTCCCAGCAGCAAGGCTTGCAAGTTCATCCAAAGTTCCTTATCTAAATTCAATTATTTTGCCTCTCTTTGCTTTTGGGGTAATTTCAATTTTAAGTCGATCCTCGAGATTTAGTAAAAGGTCACTCCTCATTCCGATCTTACTAAAGGAGGAGGTAAACAGATCAAAGTTTCTTTGTACTTTAATTTACTCTCTTCGTTCCATTTTACTTTAAATCAAGAGAATTTTTGTTATATTTTTTCATTTCTCTCCTTAGTATTAAATAACAATATAAAATAATAATAGTTAAATAAAAATGGAGTAATAGATGCTTCATTTAATTAGGCACACAACGAAACTCACGACATCTGAGAGTCGATGACTTAATTTGTTTGGTGAAGGTTGTTTAGAACCTCTGAATCTCTGATAGCTTTGAATTTGAACCACAAACGTAACACACGGGTACACAAGAAAACATCATTCATCCTACTACTACTAGGTAAATATTTAGGGTCCATCCATGCAACACATTTATGGAGGATCACAATAATAATATATTCAATATATTTTTATAAAGTGGGTCTGAAGAGGTCAGCCCATACCATTATCTCCGAATGAAATAGAGAGATTATCTCTGACATGCAACAGATTTTTAGACAAAGACCAAAATTTGTAACTAGTTACAATAACACTACTAATATATTTTCACAAAAGTGAGTTCCGACGAAGATATAATGTCCGTAGTTCATATTAGTATCTGATCCTTGAGTCATAACAACTACTAGTGCAATATATCTTTTCAAGAAAATAAAATAAAAAAAAAAATGTGCATCTACCTCATAGGATAATTACATTATTTTATAAAAAAACATTATCCAAAATTGTTGGTTCCCCGAATAGTACAACATAAAGGTGTTAAGTTGGCCAGGCCGGGCCAAATCGGAACCAGCCTATTTAGTTTAACTGGGTTGTGGGCCGGTTTCGGTCCAGGTTGGGTTAGGTGGGCCGGGCCGGTTCCGGGTTCAACAGTAAAAATATTGAAAACAACCTTGAATCGGCCCACTTAACCCAACCCGGTTAAACCCACCTAAACCCGGTCAAACCCGATTAAAAATCTGTCAAACCTGTTTAAAAAAAAATGAAAAATCCAATATACACTACATACACTACAATTATATACACTACATACACTTCAATATACATTATATACACTACAATTATACAATATATATATTTTAAAATATATATAAACAATTACACATATATACGTATCATTCAATATATAATATTATATGACTATACACACTACTTTAAATAAAACATATACTACAAATCTACAATAGTACAATATATATATATATATATACACTACAATATATATATATATATATATATAGTTATATACTAATTTATAAAATATATACACATTTATACGTTAAATATGTACGCTTATAGAAGATATATACACATATATACGCACCATTCAATATATATTTATTGCTTTAAATAAAATATATACTACAATATACACATATATATACAACAATATGTATATATATAACTACATACTAATTTATAGAACATGTACACTTGTATACATTAAAGATATATGTCTATAGAAGATATATACACATATATACACACCATTCAATATATATGTACTACTTTAAATAAAGTATATACTATAATATATATATATATATATATATATATATATATATACATACTTATATACTAATTTATAAAATATATACACTTGTATACGTTAAAGATATAAGTCTATAAAAGATATAATATATACACATATATACGCAGCATTCAATATATATGTACTACTTTAAATAAAATATACATTAAATATACACGTCTATAGAAGATATACACAAATCATTCAATAGATATGTACTACTTTAAAATTAAATAAACTATATACTACAATATATATGTATTACAATATTTAGATAGTTATATTATACTAATTTATAAAACATATACACATGTATACGTTAAATATATACGTCTATAGAAGATATATACACACCATTCAATATATATGTACTACTTTAAATAAAATATATACTATTCTACAATATACATTTATATATACTACAATATGTATATATATATATATATATAGTTATATACTAATTTGTAAAACATATACACTTGGATACATTAAATATACATGTGTATAGAAGATATATACAAAACATATACTACTTAATATAATATATTAATAATACTTGATAGTTAATTAATGAATGTTGAATTTTATTGATTGCAAAATGATCCAAAATTTATAATTTACATGAATAAAAAAATCTACAAACTATGCATCATTTTTTCCAACTCATCCATGTTAATATTAACAAGAACTTGCATAGGATAGTCAAAGTCAATGGGGGCAAACCCATGCATTGCACTTGATTCTACTGAGTTCTCCCGCGAAATCGTAATTTCTTCAAGTTTCTGCTCGTCATTCGGCTCCAGTTCCATTCCTTGATTTCTTCTTTCTGCTCTAATCCAATCTCTGAGACAAACTAGAACATTCATTGCATTGCTTCCTAATGAGTGTCGGTTGTCTCCAAGTTGTTGTCATCCCTGACTAAAGGCGCTCTCTGATGCAACGGTTGACATTGGAACGTTCAAGATATCTCTAGCTAATCTTGAAAGCACAGGATATTGTGATTCATTATTCCTCCACCAATTCAACGTGTTGATCCGTCGTCTGTGATCCTCTGGCTGCGACCGAAGATAATACTTAAGCTCTTCCCGATAAGTGGATGTGTAAGCTCCCACGTCACTACTATTCCAACAGGGTAAATCATAAAAGAATCAGGAAAACCACAATGCGCCGGCCTTTCAGAAAATGATGGCACCTCAGGAGGATGAGGAGCGACAGTTGGACTGATATGTGTCCGTACAACTAAATCAACTAAATCAGCATAGTGGTTATATAATTTATCTATGTAAGCATTCGCATCAGACGTAGCCGTCCACAAATCAGGTTGTAATTATTCAGAATCATTGTTAGTATTTATTTCTAAGTTACGATAAATAAGAGTACTAAAGTGGCACATAGTATGGTATTTAATGTACGGATTTAGCATAGCACCAACCAAGAAAATAGGAGGAATCGGGAAAAAAATATTTTTTAAATTTAGTAAACATGACACCAACAACATTTTCATAACCTTCTTTATTTTATATTCTTTGAGCAAACTAGAAATATCGGTTATATATCCCAAAATGATACAATCAGTAGGATAATAAGCACTGGAAAATTCAACCGTAGCTACATAAAATTTTTCCAAAAACTTAACAAGATCATTAATTACAACCCAATCAGAATCAAGTAGCATGCAATCGGCAGAATTAGCAAATGAACCACAATGTTGGTTAAAAGCTAATGTAATAGGAACTCTATATTTATAACAAGTTTTTAAAAAATCATACGTAGAATTCCATGTAATATCAATTTCCTCAGGCATCAATATCGGTGCAAGTCCATTTTCTTGACATTTAACTTTAAATTCTTTAATTCTCGATCTACGATTATTTCCTTTTATAAAACCAACAACAAGACTAATTTTTTCAATATAAATCTCAAAAAATCTAGACCATATTTTATAATTAAATTATATATATGACATGCACACTTAATATGAACGGCGGTGATAGCTTAGATTTCAACTTTGTTATAGCAGTCTTGTTGTTAGAAACGTTATCAAAAGCGATACATAAGATTTTATTTCCGATGCCATAAAATGCTGCAACTTTATGTATAGAGTCAGCAATAAATTGTCCAGTATGTTTACGATCTTCATCATATAAAAAAGCAAGAATAACCTACAGCTACCAT
Source organism: Capsicum baccatum var. pendulum (assembly GCA_030864225.1). Taxonomy (NCBI): domain Eukaryota; kingdom Viridiplantae; phylum Streptophyta; class Magnoliopsida; order Solanales; family Solanaceae; genus Capsicum; species Capsicum baccatum. The sequence goes on from CM061552.1 coordinate 311,164,052, forward strand.
TTTTGCTATTTCTTCCCGGTCCCTCAATTTATTATACTTCTTCGTTACGTGATCGGTTGTTGGGTCCATTCTAGTTTGTGTGGGCCCACCAACAACCTCACCACCTTGTAGAATTTTTAGCTTTCTTTCGTGGTCTTCAGCTAAATGTCTCATTAACGTATCCGTACTCCCTTACTTGCCTCCTGTTTTATGCTTATATATTTTTTGACAAATATTGCATTGCACCTCAGTATCTGATATACGTCCAAAAAATTTCCTTGCAACACTAGTTTGTTTACGAGCTCTTGGGGCACGGGGAGGACGGGGAGGGAGATTAACCAATTCGGATCTAGCGTTAGCATTTCCTACTTCGGGTGTCTCAACAATATTTTTATCATCTTCATCTAAATCAACCGCATCTACTTCATTTTCTTCTTCTATACCATAATTTTCTTGAACTTCTAAATAATCCATATCGTGAGCACCTACACCTATTTCTTCCTCAAAAGGTTGACTAAGTGGTACTGGAGGCGAAGGCACACGGGTATATCTAGTACTTGAAGCACCTCTACCGCTAGTAATTCGCTTTTTGCTACCACTACCACTTTCGGGACAAATTTTTTTGACACTTTTACCGAGGTTTCTTAATTTATCCATAGTATAAATCAAACTAAAAAATATTCAAAATACACAAAAAGTAATAAAAATAAATATTCAACAATTAATACACTAATTATAAATTAAAAGTAAGAGATGGAACGACAATACCAAATTTTGAAAGTATCCGAAAGTTGCGACTTTAGAAACTTCCACTCGTACTTAGTAATCGCAAAATTAAAAAAATTAAAATGAGCACTTTAGAAATTAAATATATAGAATATTTGAGAATTGAGAAATGAGATTTGAGAGAGAATGAGATTTGAGACTTGAGAGGATGAAAAATTGTGTGGAAAATAATTTGAAAGTGTAAGATATTTATAGAAATTTTTTTTGGGATTAAAAAATGATTTTAAATTTAAAAAAAAACTTTTTTTTATATATTTGGACCCAAACTAGCCGTTATAGCCATTGGGCCAAAGGCTAGTTCGGCCTAATTTTCCAAAATCTAAAAAAAAATAAAAATTAAATGGGCTTATCCGAGCTTATCTGGGTCGGGACAAGCCAGTTAATCGGCGGGCCCTAACCGGTTTGAGTCCGGTATGGGTTAACCGGTTCCAAATTCAAAATCCAACCGGACCGAGACCCGGTCCCTTAAAGCCCTTGGGCTTACCAGGCCGGGTCAAACCAGTCCGATTTCTTTTAGTGGGTCAGTTAACCGACCCGTTTGACACCCTAAGTACAACATATATTTCCACCCGATCAAATACTATACGTAGAACTTTTGAGAATCTACGCATAATGTAAAATTTAATTTTAGGAAAGAGAAACATGCCTGGAATACAAAAGAAATTGAAGTTAATTTGAAGTTTGTAGTTCGGAGTAGTGATTTCTTGAAAAACCGTTAAACTTTCTTGGGTGAAAATTAAAGATGAATAAAGTAGAGTTTGAACTTTGAAAACTGAAAAAAAAAAGTTGATTTTATATTTAAAGGTCATACAAGGGATAAAAAGACCGAAAGCCCCTCACCCCAAGTGAAAAAAATACAACTGAACAAAATTAAAACACTAGCATGGCACGCCTATATCGCGGAGGTTAGCCTCTATGCCACACCAATATCGTGGAGGTTAACCTCCGTGACACGGTTTTATTGCGGACCTTTACTGCCTAGGGGTCCCAAAATAACCCCGAACCCCTTTAAAAAATTTCAATAATTTTTCAAATTACCCTTTCATCATCCCTAAACACAATTCAAGTCAATGTTATACCCCATTTTAACACAGGTCAAACCACAGTACAACATATTGAACGAATTTCTAATTAAAGGAAGGAAGTCGCTACCTAATTTGTTCTACGGTGAATTAGTACACCTATTACAAACTATGTGAATAAAATAAATAAAGACTTCATTTTAAGGTCTACGCAACTTAACCTTCTAGGTAAGGATTCTAATTATCCTAAAGAGAAGGGATTAGGCACCCTAAAGGATCCGCTAACTATGATTAACCGGCCAAACTTAAGTTAGATAAGGGTATCAAAGTTATGATAAGAAGGATACAAAATAAGGTATAAAAATATATTATATACATTTTTTATAAAAATAAAACATAGTAATTATTTATAAAACAAAGATTAAAACTAAAAAATTGCCCACTTTTGAAAGATTATCAAAGATAACTCCTAAAAGTAATGCAACCTTATTCTTTTCAAAAGAAGGTTATTTAAAGCCATTTCTTAAAGAAGGTTATTTAAAGTCATATCTTTATAAAATCTTTAAATTAATAATTAATTAAAAAAGTTAATTATGTTAAGGACTTCACGTCTCTTTTTTTAATTCTAAAAATATCTTTTTTCTTTTTCTTAATCAAATTTTATAAAATAAGAGTAATTAAGATGGTTAATTATACTACACTAAATGAATAGCTATCAAAATATGTAGTTGCTTAAGTCTATAATAACTTGAAAACTTATCATTTATCATGATACGGTTAAAATAAATAAAATATTTTTCTTTTCATTTGAAATTTCAAAAAGGGCCGTGTGAAGTCGGTTTGAGCAAAGTTATCATCCTATACTTGAAATTGATGAAAAGTAAGGTTGATTTGCCATATCTAAAATTTAATAGTCGATTTTCGAGTCTAACGACGATTAATTTATCTACCTAACCAAAATTTAATCTTTCTTAATCATTCTGATTTTTATGTGTTGAGGTTAGTAATTTTTCTTTATCATTTACCTAACCGAATTTTTTGGGATTTTTAAATGAACAAATTCTTTCATGTTCTTATTAAGTATTTTTTTGGGTATCTTCTTAAACAAAATTTACAATATCGTTCATTTGAAGTACGAAATTAACAACTTAGTACTTTCTTAATGGAGGGTTATTATCCAAATTTTGGGGATTTTTGAATTTTGGGAATTTTTTAATGAATAAATTGTTGCATGTTTTTATTAACTATATTTTTGGGTTTCTTGTTTAACAAAATTTTGTTGTTATATCATTATTGTTCATTTTTTTGTTTCGAAATCGTCCATTTGAAGTACGAAAGTAGCATCGTAGTATTTTGTCAATGAAGGATTGTCCTTCTTTTAGATTAGGATTAACTCAGTTAGATACAAATTCGGAAGTTGGGTTCGTTCCCGCAGTTTTTGACTACAAAGAACCTAACTTTGATGAAAACAGATCTAAATATCGTAACGACCTCAACAAAATGAAAGATATTAAAAAAGTTTCTACTAAAAAGTCGAAAAAAGCAATTGGAGAATCGTCAAGAAAATCCAAAAAAGATGATACTGCACGTCCGCATCTTTCTAAGGTATGTATAATTTTTTCATTTTTTGAAGGTTTTTGTTCATTTACACTTTTTTTTTTTGTGTATGTGTGTATATTTTTTAAAGGGGGAGTTGAGGTAATGGACATCAACTATGTATATGTTGAGATATACATCACTTGTGATATGTTAGTTGCTGTGTTTTTGAACCAATAGTTCTCACAATTCATTTTTGATTTATATGTTAGTACTATACTTGCACACAGTTCTTCCATAAGCAATGTATATGTTTACCCATACATCAATTGTGATATGTTGTTTGATGTGTTTCTGAACCAATAGTCCTTACAATTCAATTTTTATGTATATGTTAGTAATATACATAAGTTTAGTATTTCATTTGACAATATATGCTCACATAAAAATTGTTTCAATCTCAATAGGGTATGAAATACAAGATTCAAAAAGTCACTGCGCATCTGTTGTATTTTTGTAGTTATTGCAATCGAAAATTTGGAGAAGAAATAAATAATTATGCTGGTGAAGAAGTTCTAAATATGTTCCAAAAAATAATTTTTGGTTCATTCCTGGACATGCCGCATTGTAATTATTAGGGTCAATTATCCAAATGCTTACTTATGCTTGAAATACAAAAAGACAACCTGGAGAAAATTCATGTTTACGTGCAGGGAACCATACTCAAGTTTTCTATTATTGAGTATGCTATTATATCCAGTCTAAAATGTTCAGGGAGAATCAAGGAACACCTCTTTTTTGGTTCATCAAATTTCGCATTAATGGAGAAATATTTTCCAAGAGCAAAATGTTCTGTCAAAAGGACTCCTTTTATAGAGGGGTTCAAGTTGGGTAACTTTGACAATGTTTTTGATGCTTTGAATATGTCAATAATTTACTTTATTCACACATTTCTGCATTCACAAGTACGTGATACTACTATTAGCAGATCAAATTTTATGATTGTTGAGAATGGTAGCTACGAACAGTTTTCATGGGGGAAGAGTTTATTTGAAAAGCTTATAGCAACGTGGAGACAAGATTTTTTTGTTGAGAAACAGTTACACTTGATGGGGGGAATGCCTCATGTGCTGAATGTTTGGATGTATGAAAGTTGTTCTGAGGTAGACAATGCAATAGTTGAGCGGGTCGGAAATATAATTCCATGAATTTTCAACTGGAAGATGGTTGGAATCAAAGTTAAGTATGAGAAGTTTATGGGTGGTATGTTCAGGCAGGTAAGTATGATGTATATTATTTTAAGCTTACTTTTATATTTTCAATATCTTAACTTTAACAAAATGTTAATGTTGATATTATTTATTGTTAAACAGTTTGTATACAACAATATATGACCAACTCATGAAGAAGTACAAAGTCTTGATTTGCAAATGATTGAGGGATTTGAATTAAACGACGATGAATCTGGATTTTCACCAGAAACTGCTGTTGGTCGTTGTGGTAAAAGACTTGTTATTGACATACAATCATAATCGGACCACGATATAGAAGGTTTTGAGGATTTTAATACACTCCTACCTACAGAAATTCTCAAGAAGGCAGGTTTTACTTTCTGATGCTTCAGCATCACAACATACTAAGAGGCGTAAGACAGTCCATTTTGATTCCGCAACTTCGAGGAGCAAGTTTATGAGAAAACACCATCTTCTGTTTCAACAAGAACTGTGCCAACTCAAAAAACCCCATCTTCTAGTTCGGAGCGTGTTCATGCTGAAAAGACAACTCCATCATCATTAAGCAAGTCAGTTCGTCGGGACAATTCTGATGAAAAATAGGACGAAATAAAGTTATTTTTTTTTAGTTTTATGTAAGTTCATTAATATGGTTCACACTATAAATCATTTTTATAACACAGTAACATGTTTACTGTATTTGACATGCAGGTTGACACAAAATTCAACTTTCTTCATAATCTAATAGTCAAACAACATCAGGAATGCAATGAAAAGATAGATAAAAAACATGCGGAACCCATTCAAATGTTGAAACACAACAAACAAATAAATGAAAAGGTAAACTAAATTTGCTTTACGTAATATAATTCATGAAGCTGTATTATGTATTTTTTAGTTTTATTTATGCATGTTTTATAACATACATAAGATTCTACTTTATGTAATGTAATATACACAGATCTTATATGTATATTATATAATATACATAACTGTTTTATGTTTATATTTAATATACATTGCAATAACAATACACGACAAATTTAAGTGTACAATTTGTGTTTATATTGTGAATTAAACATAAAACAGTTATGTTAATTATACAATATACGTAGAACATCTATGTATATTATATAACATAAAGGACATAGATTACAACAATGACATGTGCATATTGCATCATATAAATATTTCACTGTTATGTAAAAATAGTTAACTTGCTTTAACTGTACTACGTGTGTTAATGGATATACATTTATTTAAAATCTTTACATAAATTAATTCATTTAATTTTAAAAAACATCAATATAATTTTTGATTGACATCAATGTTTTTTATTTTTATATAAGGTCGGTGAAGAATCAAATATTCAAGAATAAAAGGGAGGACTCAAAGTAAGTACTAATTGGAATGAAATTACTATTATTTCTTACAATTATATCATACCAAATTGTTGTTTCCAAATTTAATTGTACATATATTCTATAACAAAATGTAAAGGATCATCATTTAGTTGATTCAACTATCAGAGAAAAATCATGACAAGATCAAGTTGATGAGATTGATATCATGTTGAATATTGACGACAAACAAAAAGGGGTACTTTTTAAAAAATATATTATTTTTATCATAGATTGATGTTATCAAATTTTTTATAAAACATATACTATACTAATTTCAACAGGATTAGAAAGTGGGAGAAGAAAAAATAGGAAATGCACCATCTAAAGATGATGTTGAAGATAATCCCGCAAGAAAAAGAAAAAAAGGTATTTTTTCACAAATGATAATTATAAATACTTTTGTACATATATTAAATTTTCTTTAATTATTTGATTTACAATGTATACGTATTATATTATATGTACATTGTAATAATATACATATGCAACACATCAAATATTCTGAAACCAATTAATAAATAATGTAATTCTCACTTTTTTATTCGTAGATTGCCGGCGAGACTGCTAAATTTGTAGACATAGACTCTGTTGATGATCCAATGGATTGTCACTATTTTGATTGGAACCGTAGTTCCATACAAGAACAGTCTGAGGTTACTCATCTTAAATTATGACATTTACAATTAAAATATTGAACTTACTTAGTTATGTTTATGTTTTATATTATCATTACAAGGATGTCGAAGGATGCTGTGAGGATATTGCAACTACCAGACTAGATGCTCTTGTCAAATTCGTGGTAAATCAGAATCCGACAAACCCCAATGTTGAAACACCTTCTACTGTGCATATCAATAAAGATCACATGATGAAAACATAATGTCAGTTTTTTTCCAGATATAGGTCAAATATGTAAGAAATATATTATTTTATCTCTTTCAGTTAAAACTATAGAATGACCTGCTTTTGTATATATTTTATGTTATCTCTTCAAAGATGTTGAAGGAGTTAGTGCTGATATTGGGCCTGCCACATTGGAATCTCTCATCGCAGTTATGGAAAACCTAAAACCTGATAGTGCTAATGTTAGAACATCTACTATGCAGGTAAATTCAGGAAGTCATTTTTTTCCAAATTGCATATCTTATTTTTCACACATGACACTACTGCTACTAGCGTGTTAAACCAAATCTAACAATACATACTTATCATTTTATGTTAGGTTGATTATTCGAGTACACTTCTTGAATCGGCTCAAGTCGAGTTAGATGTCATATTGGAAGGTATTGCAACATGAGTGGATGACCTTCCTATAGAAGTCATTCCACCGCCAAAAACAATTGTGAACAAACACGACATCTCTAATAGTCAGCTTCCTCCAAATTTTCTTGATGCGGTTATCGCGGCTTATCAAGATGCAAAAATCCTACTAAGAGAACCAGTACGAGATCCAAAGTATTTATGTTTCCATACACAACGGAATATGCTTTTGGCTCTAAAGCAATTGAGGATCAAATCGGAGAACCGAAATAGAAATTTGCTTTTTATGATTTCCTAATATCCAACAATATGCCAAGAGGTGTAATTGAAGAGTACAAGCAGTGGGTGGAGAAAGGACTATTGAAGTTTCATGCTAAAAAGTAAGTTTTTATCTGTATTAAAATGAAATTTTTTCCTCATTGAATGTACTATCTTTTATTTTTATATACTAACAAATGTTATTTTTTCATAGAAAAATGAATGATGAGAACTACAAAGAAAAATTATCTTCTCTTGGAGTTCATGAAATCGATTTTGTTGTTGTTCATGCACGAATAAAAAATTGATTTTACTTGATGTCTCAAAAGAATACATGTTGAAACGATGAGGTATTTAAACTTTTAAATTTTATAATCATTCTTTTTAACTTGTTGTGATATGTTGTATACATACGTATTCGTTTTAACTAATACGGAGATTTTGCATTTGTAAAATAAGTTGTAAATTAAGTATGTTTGTGTTAAACTACTTCTGAGATGTCTAGTTTTATGAACACCATGTTTTGGACCGCATGTGTGTTCATTTTTTACATGACCAGTTTAGGCAATTGACAACACCTATGTATATTTGTTAATTTACATCACTGTTGATATGTTGATAGCTATGTTATTGCATCCTCTGGTCACACAATTCAGTTTGTGTATATGTTAACATATACATCACTATTAAGTCAGATAAATCATTCATAAAAATTTTCAGCACATTTGTGGAATATTTTGACAACACCTATGTATATTTTATAATATACATCACTGTTGATATGTCTACCTGACTTAGCAGTGATATATATGTTATCATATACATAAATGCTAAATATGTTAAAGGTTTGCAACTGTGCATGATCTAATATTTTTAAACCAACAAATATATCTCAGCATATTTTATGTATATGCCTGATTTATCAAGATATATATCTAGAATTATTTTTATTATCAACATCTGATATGTATTATATCAGACATAATGCATTTTATTTTTTTTTCTATTGTAGCATATTGATGTCATTTTCTATCATTTGCGAAAGAAATCGAAATTAAGAAATGATCAAGATTATAGGTTCACAACAACCAGCTATTTTTTCAAGAACTATATTGTGAAGATATACTACAATTATTATAAAGATCATACAGATACAGTCATTACTACACAACAAGATTATGCTCAATCTATTGATGTGGTCCTAAATGAAGATGCAATAACAAATATAATCAAGGGATATTGGATGCCATCTGGTTCACCATGGCACCAAGTTGATGAGGTGTAGATTTCTATCAACCGCAATGAGAAGTTTCACTAGGTGTTAGCTGTTATTGCCCTGAAGGATAGATGCATACACGTCTATGATTAGTTGTCCAGTCTAAGGAATATAGAATCAATTAATGAGATTAACAAGTTGGTTGCGATACTACTAACTTACCTCTCCGATAGCAGATTTTTTGAAGAAACATCACGTACAGATTGGGTTAATCTGGAAGCATACAGGGATAAGATTACTCAAAGGACACAATTTCTAAATGAACATCCCTTTGAGGTTGAGTATGTTCACGACATTATGCAATAAGAATGTGACAGTGTGTGTAAGTATACTTATCTATTATTTTTGTTCGCAATATTACTATACATGTATTAATGTATTTGCTTTTTTCATTGCTAGTAAATATTAAGTAATAACGTGTAAGCTTTTTGTATGCGTGACAGGGATTGTGGAGTCTTTGTTGCTGGGTATGCTGAATACCTAAGTGAAGGAATAAACGTGCCTTCAGATGGTTTTGAAGCAGAATACCATCGAATGTGTTACACCACACTCCTTCGGAAATATGGTATTCAAAAAACTCAGAAAGGTTATGTTAGTGAAAATGATGACCCTCCAAGACCAACGTCAAGAAATATACGAATTTCGGGTGAAAATGAAATAGTTAACATTGAGTAGTGAAAAACGCTGTTAAGATTTTCTTTGTGTGCTCTTGAAATTTCTTGGGAATGTTCAAAGTATAAGTACTTTAGTTGTTTTGTATGGCAGAATACCATGACATTTTTGTTTAACATATGACAACATATACATAGATATCTGACCTTTTATATGTGTATATGTCTTCATATACATAGTAAAGTTTACAACTTCTAATGTATGTTGGAAAATATACATAATTGTACATAAACTACAATTTTTAATGTGTGTATATGTTTTCATAAAGATGGTACATTAGAGAACTTACAAATGAATGTTGACAAATATATATAAATTTACATTCAATTTCAGGTTATAAACTAGACCGAGCCACATATTAAAACTTCATACAATGTATATTATATCATATACATGGATTTTTTAAAAAAATTAAAAACACAACAATAAATCAAACTGTTATTTTAAACTTTAGTATTATCCACTTTATTTCAACGCACAAATAATAAAATAAAACATATCAATAAAGTTAATCCTGAATAATTATTAACAGATAATCAATTGTTACTATTCAGGAATATAGTGAAGAAAAAAGTTATTTCAACGGTGATAACGCTCAATCTACAACTCTCGTAGGAGTGTAAAGCGGTCGCTGTCAAATATAGAACCCAACTGGGTTGGGTATCGATCCCACAGGGAATAGCTTGGTCAACAAGTAAGCAACGATTACAAGACTTTTAGTGCAAGTCTCGTAAAAAGGGGGGATTGTAATGTGTAACCAAAATATTAAAGTAAAAACTGAAAATAGCAACGTAAAAATAAAGAATATTTAGTTAGATGTAAAACAATGAGAATTGAGAAGTTGGGGTTATGTCCACCTTATGAGTTGTACGTCTCTATTGGCTATGAGTTATGTGGAATTCAGACATGCATGTGCTTATAGAGAATTGTATTCGATGGTAAATCCAAGCGTATTTCGACCTCAACAAGGACTATTTCACTTTAACTCTTTCGAGCTTAAAGCGTATCTAACGGTACAAATTCTCCAAGAGGTTAATCCAGTTACGACACTAACTTTTTAATAGGGGATGGAACCCTATTACCTTGACATTATCTCTTTTCCAGACATATAACTTTTCTTTCGAACAAGTTAATGCTATACTGGCGTATTTTATGCGTTTGCAACCAAAAAGAATTTAGATTAAGATGAAGAGAATAATGATATAAGCAGCATACGTGTCACGAACTCACAAACTCATAGCAATAGATAGTATCTCATATGGCTTCCATAACCCCAACAGAGAAATTTAGTTACCCATGAGTGCGAAGGAAATCACAATCGACATTGTTGTTATACCACAATACAGATTTCGTGTAGTAATAGTGTGGTAGGCGTTAGACGTGAACTTCCCTTGCAAGTAACGTTTCTCTTGTTGCGGAAATTAAGAATTGAATAGATGAAAAATAATGTCAACAATGAATTAATAAAGAAAATTGTTTTGATGGATGGATGGGCGGTGGATGGATGGGAATTGATGGAATGGGGGAATTGTGAGGAATGGGTGAATTGATGGAATGGGGGAATCAATAAAAATCTATAGCAAAATCGGGTATTTATAATACCCCTATCCTATTCCTACTAAGTTAATGCATTACTTAACCCAATCCTATTGGGTTACTGCATCATTATCCTAATCCTAATAAATTACTGCATTATTATCCTAATCCTAATAAATTACTGCTAGTCCCCAAAGTCTTCAGAATTATTGTTTTTGCTCGGGACAGGTTTTTCATGCATCACTTTTGGTCCTTGGCGTCCAAGCTTTCCCTTCCTTCTTTCGTGAAGCTTTCTTTGGCGTCAAGTTATCTATGAAATGCTGAATTCTGCATCATTTATACCTGAAAACTTGCTAATCATGTTCGTTAGCTCACTTACAGGAAAAAGGACTAAAAGTGCATGAATTATATAATTTATCCTCAAAACTTAGCTAAAATATGGGTGAAATATAGTACTTTAGGCGTGTAAATTCGCCTATCATCAACACCCCACACTTAAAGCTTTGTTCGTCCTCGAACAAACTATCATGTCCATCTAAACATCAACTTAGGGTTTCACAGTAACAACACAAAATATTCGTCAAGACAAGCATAACAATCATTAACAAAGAGTAGTTTTCTGCTCATTAGTAGAAACAATTCAACCTCCAACATAGACTCGTGATGGTGGTCAACTCACATTCAAAAGTTAAGGCACAAAGAATCATACACGACTACCCAAAACTCATCAACCATGTGTGTGTCACAATATATAACCCATAACCACTCATAAGTATAGCATATTTTTCAAACATGGGTATAAAAGTATCCTTGATCTCTCTCTCACAAAGAATTCATATGCTGCAACTGATATCCATAGGCTTGCCCTTAGTGTAATGCTCCACTAAATGTCAGAATGCTAAGCTTAGGATCAAATAGGTCTTTTGATGGTTGTAATGTAGGCTAAGGGACGGGTAGGACAAGCATAACAATCATTAACAAAGAGTAGTTTTCTGCTCATTAGTAGAAACAATTCAACCTCCAACATAGACTCGTGATGGTGGTCAACTCATATTCAAAAGTTAAGGCACAAAGAATCATACACGACTACCCAAAACTCATCAACCATGTGTGTGTCACAATATATAACCCATAACCACTCATAAGTATAGCATATTTTTCAAACATGGGTATAAAAGTATCCTTGATCTCTCTCTCACAAAGAATTCATATGCTGCAACTGATATCCATAGGCTTGCCCTTAGTGTAATGCTCCACTAAATGTCAGAATGCTAAGCTTAGGATCAAATAGGTCTTTTGATGGTTGTAATGTAGGCTAAGGGACGGGTAGGACTATTTTGGCCAGAAATTGTGACTATGTTCCTAAGCGCTTTAATACATCACATTATATCATTAACACTTTTCTTTCAAACAACCTTTCTATGTTCTTTTATTCTACCACCCTTTTTCTCCTCTTTTGTTTTTCAATTTTGAACATAACTAACTTTTTAGTTTTCCTTTTCTTTTTCTTTTCATAACATACCTCTTATGATAGCAATTCAAATTCAAGCACCATTACATTCTAAAGCATCATACTCACCCAATTTCCTCTTATTTTGTCACATGACTTTACACTTTAAAGCACTTAGGAATTTGGATCAAATTATGGTCTTGAAAAATGGATTAGGCTTACATATGAGGCTGTCAAAGAAAATAGGCTAAAGGCTCAAAAGGGGTTAACTACGATGATGTCCATGGGTAGGTTAGAATGAAGGTAAACAATTACGGGTTGCCAAAGAAATGCCCAAATCATCTCCTAAACTTGCACTCTTTATTTTCGCTTTACATACATACCAGGCAAGTTCTAGCATCAGTCACAAGCACAGAATATACTATTATCTCATACACACAAGGCACATGGTCGACTTTATTGGGAGTAGTATAGACTCTTTCCCTAACAGATGAAGGAATTGAACCACACAATATCACATAGTGAGTCACAATTTGAGCCTAAACGTCTCAATAGTAGTGATATTATCACAGACTCTTGTCACAATACCATGCTGCCTATCAGAACAATTTCATGCAAAGTTAAAAATTTAACTAAAAAATTTTTTTAACTACTACTAAAAAAACAAAAATAAATGAGCAAATGCAGATAAAGGAGTATAGCATGCAAGTACCAGCACCCCACACTTAGACGGGACACACTGCCCTCAGTGGAAAGTAAATAAGAAGAACCTGGTTAGTCGGACTCATCCTCTATGTTTGGGGTCATACCCCCTTCATCAGAATCATCATCAGAGTCGTCATCCTCAGAAGTTCCTCATAAATACCCCACTTGATTCCAAGAGTACGTCGAGGTATTTACAGTACGAGGATTTAGCTTGCTCTTTTCTTCCCTTTTTCTGGCCTTTTTATGAAGTGGTTGCTTTTCTTGTCTTTTGGTGCCATTGTACCACCTTTAACATGCAATACGTCCAAATCAAAATTTGAAACCAATCTTCTCTTTTACACCTCTTGTACCTACATTCACTCAAAAACAACAAAAACGATTAGAACGATGGGTTGCCTCCCATCAAGCGCTTTAGTTTTGGTCGTGGCTCGACAAAATCCTAAGAAAACAAAAACAACAAGAACATTTAAAAACGATGGGTTGCCTCCCACCAAGCACTTGATTTATTGTCGCGGCACGACATAGCTATCTCGATTACTTAGTCTTCATCGAGATAGATGAGGCATCATTTTCTGAATGGATTCAGACGACGTTGATACTTACTTGTAGGCATGCAATCTTGTTCGAGATAACTCTTGTGCATACATACCTCAGGAGAGATACCAATTATATCATCAATAGTCCAACCCATAGCTCTCATGTATCTCTTCAGAGCAGAGATGAGAGCCTCTACGTGCTGTTCACTGAAATCATCCGCCATACTTACCGGAAGTATATTTCCACTTTCCAATAACACATACCTTATATAATCGGGGAGCTCTTTCGATTCTAGCATTGGTGGCTCTTCATTGGAAGTCTTTGCTGTTGGTGCAGATTGATTCTTAAGATCAAGGTTCGGCTGCTTGGGAGTATGAGAATAGGACCCTATTTCTTTTAGAGCACACATAGTTTCTTCATAATCTTCATCGTCCTCATGCTCAACATTCAGTGGCGCAGCAGACAAAGGCTCAACAGTAAGCTGTTTCTCTACAGATAATGTTTTCTTATCCTCATAATGACCATCAGCTACAGAGAACACATCCATATCGCTGGGCTGTTTCATTGCTTTGCATATATCAAAACGGACCACTTCGTTATTCAATCGAAACAAAAGCTCATTAGCTCTCTTGTCAATAAGCACACTTCCAGTTGCAAGGAAAGGACGTCCCAATATTATGGGAACTTCAGAATCCACCTCACAATCCAGAATAACGAAGTCTGCAGGAAAGATAAATGAAGAAACCTTCACCAACACATCATTCAAGATACCCACGGGTCGTTTTACCGACCTATCAGCCATCACAAGCCTCATATTGGTTGGTGTCGGATCTCCTAACCCCAACTTCTTGTAGACGGATCATCGCCTGTGGGGTTGGTGATAACGCTCAATCTACAGCTCTCGTAGGAGTGTAAAACGGTCGCTGTCAAATATAGAACCCAACTGGGTTGGGTATCGATCCCACAGGGAATAACTTGGTCAACAAGTAAGCAACGATTACTAGACTTTTAGTGCAAGTCTCGTAAAAAGGGGGGATTGTAATGTGTAACCAAAATATTAAAGTAAAAACTGAAAATAGCAACGTAAAAATAAAGAATATTTAGTTAGATGTAAAACAATGAGAATTGAGAAGTTGGGGTTATGTCCACCTTATGAGTTGTACGTCTCTATTGGCTATGAGTTATGTGGAATTCAGACATGCATGTGCTTATAGAGAATTGTATTCGATGGTAAATCCAAGCGTATTTCGACCTCAACAAGGACTATTTCACTTTAACTCTTTCGAGCTTAAAGCGTATCTAACGGTACAAATTCTCCAAAAGGTTAATCCAGTTACGACACTAACTTTTTAATAGGGGATGGGACCCTATTACCTTGACATTATCTCTTTTCCAGACATATAACTTTTCTTTCGAACAAGTTAATGCTATACTGGCGTATTCTATGCGTTTGCAACCACAAAGAATTTAGATTAAGATGAAGAGAATAATGATATAAGCAGCTTACGTGTCACGAACTCACAAACTCATAGCAATAGATAGTATCTCATATGGATTCCATAACCCCAATAGAGAAATTTAGTTACCCATGAGTGCGAAGGAAATCACAATCGACATTGTTGTTATACCACAATAAAGATTTCGTGTAGTAATAGTGTGGTAGGCGTTAGGCGTGAACTTCCCTTGCAAGTAACGTTTCTCTTGTTGCGGAAATTAAGAATTGAATAGATGAAAAATAATGTCAACAATGAATTAATAAAGAAAATTGTTTTGATGGATGGATGGGCGGTGGATGGATGGGAATTGATGGAATAGGGGAATTGTGAGGAATGGGTGAATTGATGGAATGGGGGAATCAATAATAATCTCTAGCAAAATAGGGTATTTATAATACCCTTATCCTATTCCTACTAAATTAATGCATTACTTAACCCAATCCTACTGGGTTACTGCATCATTATCCTAATCCTAATAAATTACTGCATTATTATCCTAATCCTAATAAATTACTGCTAGTCCCCAAAGTCTTCAGAATTGTTGTTTTTGCTCGGGACAGGTTTTTCATGCATTACTTTTGGTCCTTGGCGTCCACGCTTTCCCTTCCTTCTATCGTGAAGCTTTCTTTGGCGTCAAGTTATCCATGAAATGTTGAATTCTGCATCATTTATACCTGAAAACTTGCTAATCATGTTCGTTAGCTCACTTACAGGAAAAAGGACTAAAAGTGCATGAATTATATAATTTGTCCTCAAAACTTAGCTAAAATATGGGTGAAATATAGTACTTTAGGCGTGTACATTCGCCTATCATCAAACGGTATATGTAAAACTGATAACATTTGTTTTTAAATTTTTTGTTTGCAACTATATGTTTACATTTACAACTCAAATTTTTATAACGTCGCTATGTATGTTTAATGATATACATAAATTAACATGTAATCTACATAATACATATATCTGAGATAAACGCTATAAATACAGTTTATGTATGCTATATGATATACATAATTATTTTATTATTTGTCTAGAACATTATTTTATTTCTCTTTATAATTATAACAAAACAATACGTTAATTCAACAGTAAATACAAAACAAATAACATTTATTTTTAAATTTTATTTTTTTCAAATATATGTATGCATGTAAAAATCACAGTTTTTACAACAGCGCTATATATGTTTTATGATACACATTACTGAATATACAATCTAGATAAGAAACATCTGAGTAAAACGCCATAAAAATAGGTTATGTATGGTTGATAATATACATAATTGTGTTTGATAATATACATAACTGTGTTAGCACTCTAGTATATTTCAAAGCATTAATGAAACTATACCAGCATCTACATAAATATCACATATAGGAGAGAGAAAAAAAAGAACACTGAAATTTAAATCGAAACAAAGTAAAATTTATTTCAACAAAAAAATAAAACACGAAAATATATCAGTTAATAATCTTCAAAAGTATAGCAAAACAATAAATTAGTTCTCCTTTGAAAAAAAACTACATGAACGCCTATTGTGCTCTTCTTGGCCGCATCGTCCACAACGGTTTGTGCTTGAAGAAAGTGTTTTACTTGATTTCTTATTCCGCCCCTTCTTCGATCTTCCTGGAGGTCTTTTATAAATCGGTGGAAACACTTCTTCCTCATCTACACTACTGGAAAATCCCAGTCTTTCTTTTCTAGCATTGGAACGATTGAAACTTCATATGTCTTCACCAATGTATTTGGCTTGTAGTATTCTAAACAGTATTCTCTAAAATCTTTTACATGTTTAGACTTCAACACAGCTATAGCATGAGCACAAGGTATCTGGTCTATTTGAAACCTCGCACAGTTGCATGTGCCACTTTCTAGATCAACAATGTATCTTCTCCCAGATTCATAAACCGAATATACATATGTTGAAGAAGCCTACACCTGAACAGTAAAAAACAAAAATTAAACCAATTAATTTTTTTTGAGAAATATAAATTTAAATAAACTTCTTCTCAGTTAAACAAATACTACATATAAATGCATAATTTAACAAGTTAAACCTTATACATACTGTCATTCTCAAAGCTTTCACACCATTTAGAGTTAGAATTTCTTCAAATCGATGACCCAAAGTGGTACTTGTATAAGAAGCTATTTCACTATTCTTACAATATAAGAATCCATATATTGGCAATCCTCGGGCCTCTACCAAACACCTATTAATACACTCAGCAATATTCGAGGTCATCATCCTACCTCTGTTTATCGGTGAATGACATCTACTCCACTTTTCATATCCAGCTTCTTATAAATATTTTTTCACTCTTAGATCAGCTTTTTCAGATTAGCTTTTTCAATCTTTGCCATCAAATAGTCAAAATCATTTTTCCTATAAGTTTTAGCCATTGAATAATACAAATCACTGATACTGTCTTTGTTCTTATGCAAGTAACTACAAATATTTTTCCAAAGATACCATATGCAAGCAAGATGTGGGACATTTGGATATACAACACTGACAACTTTTATAATACTTTCGTTCCTATCAGATACAACACATATGTTTTCATGTTCACCGAATGCAGCTTTGAACTGATTGAAAAATCATGTCCACGAATTATCATTTTCAGTATCCACAACCCCATACGCAAGTGGTAATATACATCCTAAGTTACGTAAACACTATATTAGTAAAAGAACAACAAGTTTTTTTTTTAAAACAACTGGACAACATCTTTAAATATGTTAACATATACATAGATATGTATGTTAACATATACATAGCTGGTGATATTTTCTTAAAATATACATAACTGGTGATATGATGATAAATACAATTTGGTGTATTTAAAAAAAATCAAAGAAAAATGTTCAGGAATTTTTTTCTTTAACAAAAACAACTTTTTAATATGAAATATGATGTATGTTAAAAAAATAACAGAGTATGATGATTTTTCACATGCCTGCACCATCAAGGGTACTTGCTGAGATGAAAGTGTCTTGACATGGTCCACTTAAATGTGTCCCGTCAACAACTACAATGGGTCTGTAATACTCGAACCCCCTAATCATGGGATGCAACATGATTTGCCCATGATTTGTGCATTGCAACATGTGAATCAGGATATACATTTTTAACATATAAATATATCTCGGCATTTGTCTATAACCGTCTGCAGGTCCACCTCTAAGAAACGATATGGCACGCTCCTTTGCACTCCATGCCTTCATATAATTTATATCCATACCATATACAACTTTCATTTCTTTGATGATGTCTCCGAGTGTGTACCTTCTCTTATGGTTAACTAGTTTTGGAGCCGTGAATTCACAAACAAAAGAAGTTGTCGCCAAAATATTCTAGAGTACCCTGTCCCTCAAAGTGCATGTATGTTCAGGATTAAATTTACGAATCATAAAAATATTTGTTTTTTTGTAAGTAGATGCTTCCAAATTCCACTGACATTCCTCATTGTAACATTGAAGGACATAGATGAAATATAAAAAAAGTCATTCAAATAATTATAATTTGTATCATTTCATAAGTTTTAATGATTTGATTGTTACAAATCCATCATAATAAATACATTATAGACATGCATAAATTTTTCACATATACAACTATATACAATGTAATAATTCATGCAATTAACATTAAAAACAAAGTATGTACATTATGGATTTAATAACACATCTAAAGGCATCTTACTAGTTATGTATATTTTTAGATATACATAACTGCTGTCCATTACCTCATCTGCTCACATCTACATTTTAAAACATATACAAAGCACAAAAGATGTATATGTATTTGACATGATAGCATTAATCTAGCAAAACACATTAACCAGTTGTGCCGTAGGTATGCACTTACTTTTCAGTAATAAAGCTATAAGAAAAAAGTTAAATCAAATATACTATGTTGCATAAATATACATAACTTAAAAACAGTTCTTCCAAAGACTACACTGATAATGTGTTTTTCGATTTTTGTTTAGCAAAAAAAAAAACCCAGATGTTCATTCAACTACATATAACATTGTTATTAAAAAAATAATTTATAACATTCAAGATTTGATATATCAATAGTGCCCAATATAAAAATATACGAATCACCTTTTTTTGTCTGATCTTTTTGCTCTAACATTGAATCCATTAGTCACCTTATATTTCGATATCACTGAAACGAGTGTCTATTTAGCCTTATTCATCTGTTTCACCTTAACATCAATACTCTTGCTATCACATATCAAGTTATCTATTTCAACCTTCGGGACATACAAAACATATTGATTTTGTGTCTTAACTATAGATAGAGCCATAGCATCAGATTCAACACCTTCCAGGGAAACAACAGCTCCTGTTTCTCTATCGAACAATATGTCTTCTTGACATTTATCTGTAGTTGAAATACACAACGGATACATCATGAATGACGGTTATGTTTTCTTCAACTCAACATACAATCGAACGTTATTATCATTACGGATATGAAAAGGTAAATCATTGTCGTCGACAACATAACGTACACCAATATTTTTTCGAGCTTCGTCAATGTTTAGTTCATCAGCAATTGACAAAATCAACCTCACATAATTTACTGATTCAGCTACAACAATCCCTTCACTTTTATAATCCACATATTCTGTTTGGGATCTTCATTTACCCGAGTACCTCAAAAGAATAACAATATTCATCTTCAGTAATTCGAAATAATTTGCTCTCTTCAGTAAACAACAAAAAACAGATCTGAAATTGTATTTGATTTATGGTTTTGCTTCAGATTTGCGTTTGTATGTATTTGTGATATTCAAATTTTAAAATTCCATTAATATTACATGATTTAAAGGATGTAGTAATCCACGTATTTAATTATTTGCGCTATTTATGTCAATTAATGTTGGATATCAATAACATCCCTTTTTTAAGGACTCTAACAGATTCCAATATACATAAGTTGTGATGAATATTTCGTTTCAGGAATGTATATTAATAGGGAGAGAAAAAACTAATTAAAAAACATGGGCATCAACATTCAACAAATATTTCTCCCATTATCTCTTAAACAAATTTTGGGTGGGAAAACTGGTTGAGAATCAGTGAACAAACCAATGGCCATCACAGCTTCACAATACCAAATCATAAACATATTTTAAAAGAAACATTAGAGTTAGAAGGGCTGAATGAGGAAAATACTGACCTGCTTTTGTGCAGTGAACGTGAGGCAGAGGTCCCGAATCTATTACTTACTTTCGAAACAACTCAAACAATAGATTTAAAATAATTTAGGGTAAATAGATGGCTGAAAAGAGAAAAAGAGATGGCCAATAGAAAGAAAATCTGCCCATCTAAAAAAAAATAAAGCAAGCAAATATATATTTTTTTGGAAATAAAAAGAGAGTAATAACTCTCCAAGTTCTAGGTGCCATGGCTACCAAAAGAATCCCCCCAGAATGGACTCCATCGCAAGTATTTATAGAGCGAAATTAGGGCTCTTTTTCTTGATTGAGAATTGATCCTTCAATTTGAACGTTTGAAATACAAAACGTTGGGGCTTAGTATATTCAACTCAATCACGTCATTGATATAGACACAACACAAAAATGGAGTAACATTTCCTGCCATGGTTAGTGATGCTTTGTTGTTTGCCCAAAATGGAAAAGGGAGAAGAAAAAAAAGCGGTACTTAAGGAAGGGGAAAAGAATTTTCTTCTTTTTCCTTTTTTTGGGGGAATTTTTTTAGGATTCTAAGGGCGTTTTAGGTGTTTTGGGTAGATTAACTGAGGGTAAGGTGGGAAATTTAAGGTAAAAAGAAGATTAGGAGCTTTAAATGGGTTTTACCAACAAATTCAAAGGAGACATGTGGTGAGGTAGGTGTTGCGTGTGTGCAAGGATGTGTGAAGCGTGTGCTAAGAGGGTGTTAGTGATTGTTAGTGTCCTATGTGGAGCAAAGGTGGCGTCCACATTGCTTATGACGTGGACGAGGAGTGAAAGACGAGTGGGCTGGTGGATTGGGCTTGCTTTTTGGGCTGAAATTTCATGAATATTAAAAGATGGGCTGATTTAAAAAAATTTCTTCTTTCATATACTTTGGGCTTCTAAATTAATAATCCAAATGACACTTTTGATAAAACATATCAAAATATTCGAATAAATAACAAATCATTTGATATTAAAACAAGTGCTTAAATAAAGTTGCATGGTAAATGTTGAAATTGATCGATATTATTTATAAAGTATAAAATCATAAAAATACTTCATAGAATAAATCAAAATAAATATAATACCATTTGCGCAAGTTCTTAGGGAATATGACGATAATTTAAAATATGATAAAAATAGCAATAAAAAATGATGAATATGATAATATTATTATTATTATTATTATTATTAATAATAATAATAATAATAATAATAATAATAATAATAATAATAATATCGCCGATGATTCTTACTTTTAGGAATACAAATGGTAGCAGGACTTGCATAAACTCCTAATTATAGGAATGACATACATTCATTTTTTAAAATTGTTAAAATTATTTAGAAGCGCTTAGAGATGACTTGAAAAAAAGATGAAACAAAATTGTGTGTCAACAACTTCCCTCTTTATTCGGAAATAGTGAAAGAGTTTTCGATCAAAGAAGTTGACTAGTAAACTAATTTTGTCCCAGCTGACAGGATTTAGGAGGATATGTATGCAGAATGTTAGGGAGATTGTGGCCGAATTCTAGTATTTGAGTTGCCTACATATCTCCGGTTGCATGAGAATCAGGCCAAATGTAGTTCAAGGGTCATGATAAAGGAAAAAGGTAGTGAGTTTTAAGAAGAAATATTCGTTAAAACCTCCTGAATTGATGCACGATTAAAAATGACAGTGACGGCTAGGTAAACGGTTATGCTTGAACATGTAAGAATTTAAAGTAGAGTGAAGAAAAAAATGAAACTATTAAAGGCTTACAAGTAAAGGGGATTTGAGTGAAGTTGAAACTAGGATTGAAAAACATAGAGGTATTGGATGAAATGAAGTAAATGCATATTTAAAGAGTGATGCTTTTCTAAACACCATCCCAGTATCAAACTACGATAAGGCTGGGTATCAAGATTGATAAGAAAACAAAAAAGAGGGGCTAAAGATGGAAAACATGAGGAATTTAAGATTTTGTTAATTGAAAATGAAAAAGTTGACGTAAATTATTCTACATATCCCAAATGTGAGATGCAGGTTGAGTAAGATTCGAGTGTAGATCCTTGATCATTGTTAGTGAGTTCGACTCCCCAATAAATTACCCCAGTTCACTGCTAAGATAAAATTTACGTTGTGCTATGTCTCCTTTTTCTGCATACAAGTTTTGCTTCCTGCCAAGTCTTGATAGAAAATTTAGCAAACAAAGTAAGGCACGAAAGAAAAATTAATATAAATAAAATTCTTACAGAAATACTGTGACAAACGCATCCATCGCTTCTCTAGATATGATTGGTCGAACGTGTGGTATTTTTTTAAAAGTAGTGACTTCAAATTTCATGGTTGCGAAATTCATCAAGCTAAGTAGAAACCTTAGCAAAAATCAATGCTTAGTAACAAACAAATGAATAATTAAGCTTGATTTTTTAAGAAATTAAAGATAACATGCATTGCTTAGCTAGAAAATAAATAATTAAGGCAGTGCTAGGTGTTCAATGAGTATAAATATTCAATTGAAAACGAGCATGCATAAAATTTCTTATTAACGGGAAGACTGTCCTAATATGTCCTATTTTAGGATAGACGATCCGAAATATCCTATTTTAGGGTAGACGAACCCAATGTGTCCTATTTTAGGGTGGACGAACCCAATGTGTCCTATTTTAGGACGGACAAACCCAACTATGTATTGCAAACTTACAAATATTAATGTAATGTAGAGAGCTTGGAGCGATTTTCTCTAATTATTTTGAAAAAATTTAAAGGATAGCATGCGGTGCTTAACTAATTAATAAAAATAATAATGAGAAAAGTAAATGAATAATTAAGGCATTGCGATGTGTTCAAGTAAAACAAGCAAGAATAAATATCTAATAAAAGGCGAATGTGTATAAATGGTCCTATTAGAGGGCAGACTAACCCATTCTCTATTTTAGGGTGGACGAAACCAAGATGTCTCATTTTCAAGGTGAACAGACTCAATATGCATGACAAACATACAATATGAATCCAGGGCAGGGATCTTGGTGCGATTTTCTCAAATAATTATTGAGAATCTTTTTTTAAAAAATAGCATGAAGTGCATAACTAATTAAGAAAAAGAATAATGATAAAAGTAAACAAATGATTAAGGCATTACGATATGTTCAAATAAAGGCAAGTAAGCATAAGTATTTAATTGAAGGCAAGCATTCATAAATGGTCTTATTGGAAGGAAGACTAACCGATATGTCCTATTTTAGGGTGGACGAACCCAACATATCCCATTTTAGGGTGGACAAACCCATAGTGTCCTTTATTAATGAGGACAAACTCATTGTGTCCTATTTTATGGTGGACGGACCCAATATATCCTATTTTAGGGTGGATGGACCCAATGCGTCCTACTTTAGGGTGGACAAACCCAATATAAATTGAAATTTTGCAAATATTAATGCAGTGTAGAAAGATTGATGTAATTTTTGTTCTAGCAAAAACTGTATGTAGTGTTTTTGTATTAGTGAAAATTTAAGTGCGATGCCGTTGCAATAGCAAATATTAACGATGCAATACCACATTAGTGAATATTCATAATGTGGAACCCATAATTTGGGATTCTATTCTTTGATAAATTTTTCAGTCAAGAAAGTTCCTGCACTCAAATAGAGTTGTAAATTTTGAAATTTTAATCGCCTTGTATTTGCATCATTTTTGCATTGCCTTTCTTGTGCTTTTCTAGCATGTGTTAACCTTCAAAACTAATCAGCATCTGCATTACTCAAAGAAAATTTGTTAGTAAAAATAAAATGATTGCCTTGCATTGAACCATAAAGTTTTGACTTTGAATTTACGCTTCTTGTAGTTATGGCATTCCTGCAATTTGATGATGCAAATATGGCCTGTGATCTCAAACATTTACTTTGCCAAAATTGAGATAGGCTATTTGCAAAGCTGTCCCAGTTTTGGCTATAGGAGAAATGAATTTTTTTAATTGTTGTGACCGAACCCAGAATAGGCGCCTACGTATCCCGTTGCTAACAGGAATTAGGTCCAACATAGTTCATGAAAAATCTAAAAAGGATTGCAAAAGAGTTACTTCTTAAAAATAGAGGGTGGTACTAAGTAACAAAATAGTAGCTACTCATAAAGAAAGCAAAATGGAGAGATATTCTCGTATTACAAAATAGTAGTTACTCATAAAGGAGGAAAAAGGAAAATAATATTCTCGAATTACAAAATAGTAGCCACTCATAAAAGATGGAGGAGGAAAATGATATTATCAAGTTACAAAATAATGCCCTTACCAGTCTTCCAAATTTGTTGCACACTTTCTCTTAAAGTGCCTTGATGCCAATTTCGATGGATCACCTTAAACAAAAATTATGCTCTTGTTTGCAACATTACCATGGCCAATTAGAGGCTCTTTCTGTAGCTTTATCTTGTCACTTTTAATCATGCTTTCAATCTTGAATTTTAGTGCTGGACAATCTTCAGTTTCATGTCCTTGAATGTTTGAATGATAGACACAACTTTTGGATAAGTCAAAGTTTGGAGATGGATACTTAGGTATGAATCCCTTTTATGTTATAGAGGTCCCTTATTTTCAATCTCTCAAATATATTCGTCAATGGCTCATCCAGAGGAGTGAAAGAGAAAGATTTCATCTTCTTCTGTGGTAGTAAGGTAGACTGCATTGGAATAAGCTGTTGCCGGGAGCTATTCTGAAAATTTTGCTGACAAAGAGGTTGTAGATGCACATTTCGAATGTTAGAAGAAGCAAGAGATTGTGAAAATTGGTGACTTTGATGGCATTGAGATTGACGCACAAAAGCTGAATTGGTTAGACTTTGTGGATTTTTCAATATCTTCGGCTGGAAAACAGGGTGAACAACTTGTATTGCTTCTAAATATTTTCCTTATTGAATGCCATTTTCTATATCTTTTCCAATTCGAATCGAATCGGAGAAGTTACATGCACAAGCTCCAAATAACTTATCAAAATATAGGCCTTCTTGAATTTGGATGAATGTTGAGATCAATTCATTTTCAAGAAGTGGAGGATGTATTTTTGAAGCTTCTAACCTCCATCGCATGACATATTTTTGAAAGGATTCATGCAACATCTTCTTCACTTTGAGCAAACCGGTCATATGCAAATCACCTCCAATGTTAAAATTATATTGCCTTACAAAGTCATGAGTCATATTTTCCTATGTCCACCATTTGTTTAACTCTTGATTGGTATACCAAGCGAGTGCCAATCCTGATAAACTTTGGATGAATAATCTCATTCATATGGCTTTATCATGTCCTATTCCAATTAACCTGCTGCAATGGTCCTTTAAGTGAGCAACGGGATCTCCTTCCCCGCTGAAGGTGTCAAATTTTGGTAGCTTATATCCTTGCGGAAGCTCAACATTAAGGCGTACACACAAGTCTTCATACTTTAGACTGGTAATTTCTTGAGCGCAACTCTTCATCAAGTGTTTTTCTCAGATTGTAGAGCTCTTTGCCTAAATTTTCATGATGGAGTGACTGAACCTCCTTTCCATATTTTGTATTTTAATAGATTGATAGTTGCTCATGCTTATTTTCCTTGAAAGGAAGCATAATTTTGGAAGAATAAATGTTTGGTATCATGGCAAGCTGAACTTTTTTGATATCAGTATTTATATATTGATGGAATTTGCAGAGAGATCATATAGGCGGGAGTTGGGTAAAGAGACATGGTTAAGCAAATATTTTGGGTTGAACTGGAAGTTGTGGTAGTGGTAGGAAGAAGATTGAAAGTACTTTGCATATTGACAAAAATATTCTTCAAACCACATTCTTTTTATCATCATCATTTTGTGTTTGCACTAAACCCATACCGATATTGAATGATTCGCACCTATATGCCATTACCGTATCATCCTTAACGTAAATTTACAGTCAAAACAATATTCAATGCCATGCAATCTCTAAACAAAAATGAAATTTTAAACATAAAATGAAGTATTAGTACATGTGAAATACGTGTAATAATAATAATTTAAAATAAAAATTGGAGGAAGAAGATTAATTCGCGGTAAGCCTAAGTAAGAGGTTTAAACTAGAAGAGATGATCTTAGTTGTGGAACGAGTGAATCAAGAGACTTCTTACCTAGTAGGTTCTAATTCTTGAAATATAAAAGAAAAGTAACTATTGATTTGGAGTAGTAATCAGAAGAAAGGTTAACTTATGTCGAATACAAAAACTTGGCTCTAGCTTGATCCTTATACATGCTAACTCTGATGTATCCCAAAATTTTCCCAGTCTAAAGACCATTATAACGATGATGCCTTATCTTTCATGCCAAAATTATATCCCAGTCTTTAAGACATTTTGATGACGATGACTTGATTGCATGCCAAGGTTCAACCCAGTTGTCTTCTCTTTTTTTTATTGGAAAAAATAAAAATATAATAAAGAGACCGAGCCTTATGAAGACAACCTATGTATCCTATGTCTGACAAGAAATTAGGTCGAACATAGTTCTAATTACATGCAAAAAGGATGTTGAAATCCTATGCCGATATGACCGAGCCCCTATGTGGACTGCCTACGTATCCACCGAGAAAATTAGGTCAATCATAGTTTGACTTAATAAAAGGAAATTTAAAAATATACAAAGGATAGATCATTAAGTTTACAAAATACATAATTGTTCCCAAAAGATGCTACCTAGAAATTGACGATCCTATTAAATAAATCCTAGATGGCATATTTTAAAAAAAATCGTACTACACTTTAATCGTCATGCTCAAGAAAATCATTGCTGGAGTTCTGCCAGGTTCGATTGTAAGTGCTTGTAAAAATTGTGGGAAAGGATGAATTTGGTTCTTTTCCTTCTGGATCCCTAGAAAACTCTCCAATTTCCTTTTAGATAAACTAACTCCTCTAGGAATACTGTTAGAAGAACCATATTACTTTTTCCAATTGTAAGATGATATATGTGGAAAATGGGATCCCTCTAAATTGTTGTTTTCTTTAACTTTAGCTTTAAATATCCAATTTTTACTAGAGAAATCACAGTAATGTAAATAATGAGTTGTCAAAGAAAACAGGTTTACTTATGTAGAACCAACCAAAAAGAATAAATTGCTCTCTGTGGTTTAAAATAATTTTGAAACTATAAAAATAAAAGGCTGAAAGTTTAAATTTTGATTGAAGTGATAAGACTTTTACTTTAAAAAAACAAATACTAAAAAAGAAGTATTAATATATTTAAAATCAAGTGGGTCCAATAAGGGTAAAAAGGTAATTGTGCCTTTAAAATAATTCCAAATAAGAAAAGACGACATTTATTTTGGGATGGATAAAAAAGGAAATGGCGACACATAATTTGGGACGGAGGGAGTAGTATTTTTATTTGGTTCGAAGGATATCATGTGCCTCAGTAGAGATGTAAAGTTTTGCTCTCCTCTCTTTCTCTTACATACCTAGTTCTATAGCTTAACCCTTACTTTTACGATGTAAGCACAGAACGCATGTCAAAAGTTATTTAATTTCGCTATTATGAGTATTTTTGGGGGTGTTGGAGACTTGATTAAAAAGTATTAATACTATGTAATATTGATTGGTAATATTTAAGTCTATTAACATTCTAAAATTAAAATATAAAATATTATTTTTGTAAAGTGGGCTGGCCCGTAAGGCCCGCAATCCATAGAGTAATAGTGTGGGCTTGATATTTTTTGGCTCCTCATTTTGATAGGCTAGCCCAACCTGACCCGACAAACTCAAATCCCGTGTGGGCTAGCTCGGATGGGCTGAGCCAACCCGTATTGAAATCTCTACAAAAAAAAACTCTACATTATTGATACTCAAAGGAGACTTTGGAATCTTGAAGAATGCACAGAGGCCAATTCAGGATTTTAAAACGCGGATGTATGAATGTGAAATTCATCAAGATGACCTACATTATGCATATTATACTAGACAAGGAGCCCAGAAGTTGGATCAAAACAAGAACAAATTCCATGAAAATGTGCACCAAGATCATAAATAACTTACACACCAGGATTATCTAGGCTCTAGGGTACCCTCCACCCCTACCCCCACTCAAAACTTTCATCGTCACCCTATAAGACGAGGCTAACTTATCGAAAGATGGACATTGCTTCAGTTCATACAACCTTTTGATAGGTGCTTGTTAGATCTTATTAAGCTTTTCTGCTATGATGATAGGATTTGCTTTTGCTATTGTATTCTGACCAGCATTCCTATAATCAAACGGGTAGTTGTGTTTGTCTGAATAATGATGAACTACGCAAAAAAGATCACCACATTTGCAACTAAACCCCGTTAATCCCACACGCTTATGACAAGTTATGCACTTTTTCAAACCCTCTTTTGACTTCACTTGTGAAATCTGAGAGGCTAAATCTATAGATGCAACCACGGCACCTGCAAGAGAAAGTTCTGATTCATCGCTGCTTGAGCTTCTGTGTATGGCGTCTTTGCTGGATGTAGCTGCAAGCTTTGAATGTTCCTGCTTCAGTGGTATCATATCCTTTTGACACTTGGAACATATATTCATCGTAGCTGCACTACTGAAAAATCATAGTAGTTGATGCAGGGGACAGGGTCTTCTTGAGCTCGACAACCTATCTCTTTAGATGTCTCCATTTCTGTAGTTAACAAGTCAAGTTCAATAGTACAAGTGTCATGCCTCAAATCCTATTGGGGTGGACTGTCACCCATAACCGAGGAGGCCCGGGAGAACCAGCTCATCACCTTATACTTCCCATGCATACCTCTATGACAACCCGAAATTCGGACAACATCATATCACATATAAAAGGAAATAATCACCTGTATAAGCTCGAGCACACACACACATATATATATATATATATGTATATTCAATACTTGGCCTTTGGAGCCATCACGTCTATTAACAAAACACCACCTTGACTGTACATTAGGTCTACAAAGCCTCTAGACAATACACAGAGTTTTACTAAGGTCAGGACACACCCCTCTATAGAACTAACTTCTATACAATAGCAAAAGTGATTGGTTTTGACACAGAAATCCCTGAATCAAACTGGAGCTCACCAAAAGCAGCTGGATATCCTGACTTCTACTTGTGCGGTGTATGAGCTGAGGTACCTGTGCCTACAGCATGAAATGCAGGTCCCCTGTGGGGGACGTCAGTACAAAATATATACTAAGTATGTAAAGCTGTAGATAATCACATATGATATTGGAGCTCAATAAAAATTAGAAACAAGTGAATAAATCGTAATAGGAGGGGACCACACTTACTACATTGTATTTATTCAGTAACTTTACCTTCGTTCTTATCATCTTTGTTATCATTACTCTACTGTACTATGACCATTAGGCTGCCTCCAGTACATATCAACTGGGATCGACCCATGATAGACTTATGCCCTTGGGATACCACCTATAAATACATAAATAGGGATCAACCCATGATAGGCTTATGTCCCTGGGATACTACCCAATAAGAGAGAACTTCCATCAGTTAGTTCAATTTATTTTTGAGATTGTTATTTCGGTCTCCACCGCATTTTTGATACTTCGAAACAATAATACATCAATAAGAGACATATAAATAGACCATCAATGCAAAAACGATGAAGTAAGAAATCATTGGCACATCGCTAAAGCATTTTGGAGTCATCAATGGCATAACAATGAAGTAGGAACTTATTAGTATATCAATGAAACGTTTTAGAGTCATTAATAGCACATGGATCTTGTTTGAGTAACCGGATACCTTCTGACATTCATTAGTGCAATAAACATGTAAGATTTGGAAAACAAGTATTGGAATGTCTTGACATCTTGTAGGGTGGAAACAAGTTCATCGGTAACTTAGGACATCATACAAAACCATTATGGATCACATGTTATTGAATAACTTTGGAAACTTTCTTAATAGAACAATTGTTCACTTTTATGCCAAAGATATGGTATATAGTATGCTTTACATACCTGACTGTCAACATTCAATACTAGTCCCAAATGGACTTCCCGTCTTTTCGGATTACTTATCTACAATGAACATATATAGCAATCTAGTATTAACAACCACACGTCACAATTCAATTATTTGAATTCACCAAACTAGTGGTTAAGTAGTAAGCCTTAATTACACCATAAAGGGTGTCACTTTGACGGTCTTATACTCCAATTACATTCACATGCCATGCATATTCATACAACATCCTCCAATATCAAGTTTGGATTCATTTATCCTTCCAGCCAATCAGTTAAACCAAATTGAGCCATAGACATAAATAATCATCAATTCAATAGTATATCACCATATCCACCTTCCATAACTCATTTACCATATCCATCTTCCACAATTCAATACAACCGAACCATGCAAAATACTCCAAAACCCTATTTCCATCACCTTTCAATAACAACCAATACATATAATCCTCTATCACACATATACATATGGAAAAGAATAAAGGCAAACAATATTCATGCTTTAAAATTCACCTCTTGATTATGCATTCCTGTTTGCACAAATAATAGGAGCCGTTCGTAGCTGTCGAGATGACAAATGCAGTTATCGGATTACTTTGGAATTTCTACGGTTGAATCAAAAATAATTTAAAGGTCAAATTTGGCTTGGGTTTGTTCTTTCTCAATGATTGATGATGAAAATGAGTTTTTGAACTCATATACATGTATATATACACATATTCCCGTCCATAATATAATAGGAAATGACCAAAATTCCTTTAAAATTTAAATAATGTCAAATCTATCCTTTGGTGGACTGTTTTGATAAGCTAAAGTAGATCGACCATTACTCTTTGCTCCAATATCGAATTTGGGTGAAATTGGTATAGTTGGAAGGATAATTCAAAGGGATTTCATTTTATATAAAGTAGGCCACCCAGTTCGTCCTGTACAAGGAGTTATGGTCATTTGAAGTTGACCCAAAAAATTTGTTTTGATAGGCCGAAGTAAAACGAGGATAACTCCTTACTGAGACGTTGGATTTGGATGAAACAAATTGCATTGGAAATAAGACTCAAATATATTTCTTTTCATAGGTTGCATCTCTCGAAGTTCATTATATTAAGGTAGTTATGATCTTTCAAAGTTGACCCAAAAATTCGGCTGGCCTTAGTAGTTTATGTGCAGGAAATTTTCCTGTACATTTACTATACCCAAATATCCCGACCACCATTTTATAGTTTTGAACGTGCTAAATTATATTTGAAACCTATACGTTTTTGGAAATCTTTATATTGTTTGAAAGCTTATTCAATAACTTTCGTATGGAACCATCGATGGGCAAATTCCGGTATAAATAAAATAAAAAAAATTAATTCCATATAAATAAGACCAATACACGTACTTGAATACGCCAATACACGTACTTGAATACGGGGTGTTACAACAAGTTCATTAAGTACATCACGAAACAATAAAGGGACAAACAAAAACTTCAACCAAGGAACATCACGTTTATGAAATATAAAGCAATTCAGAATAATACATACATTCAATATCTCGTACTTGCTAGATTTTTGTCTAATTGAATAGTTCTCCTCATAGTTTCGGTAGTGAGCTACATTGTATGAGGTGTTCCATTTTAAAGTATTTGATAAACTGATTTTTATTGATGTTCTTATATTTCAATTGCCGGGGGTCTATCGGAAACAACCTCTCTACTTCTTTGGGGGTAGCGGTATGGACTGTATACATTTTACCCTCCCCAGATACACTGGGCTTCTTGTTGTTGTTCTATTTCAATTGTTCTGCTTCTAAACATCTTGGATTATCACTCTCATACCACAACATTCTTCCTTTGCTGTTACCATTTTAACTATCTTATCGTACGACTTTAAGCGTGTGTTGCTATGCAAACCCTTTTTCTTCTAAGAATGTTTAGCATGATGGACTATGTAAGGAGTGATTGTCTTGACCAATTCATTGAGAATCCTATGAATTCTATCGATGGAAACCTTTAGACATCTTCATTCTTATCTGCATGAATGCTAGTTTGCATCTGATGCGCTTAGGTTTTGGAGAAGATTATTTCAACAGAATAATATATATGCCCCAATGTCTTAAATCAAGGTTTGAGTTCAAAGGACTATGCATCCGCAAGACGAGCTTCCAAAAAAAAATGACATGAGCTGACAAGTAGGATTGAACTGAAGTAGAAATTTAGAACTTTCTCGTTGGAGTCACACGTGAAGTAGTTTTCTTTCCTCTTAGCAATAGAAAAGAAGAATCGGTAAGTACTTCGCACCTATAATTTTCCCTGTATCAATAACACTACTTTCTTAAAGTGGATAATCTGGACGCGAAGAGGTATACAACTCTCTACCAAATATTCATTTTGATGAATAGGCAGAATGGAATATGGACACGCTTAAATGTCGAGTGAAAGAAGTTATGTCATCAAATAGTTGCTCTTTCCTTTCAAACCAAGCACATTTAGATACAAAATCTTTGACTCATCTTATAATTTATTATATGAAAAGTTTTACTTGATGGCAAGATATGCTTGGAGAATATTCTTCTAATCTGATGATAGACGGTTATTTTTCTGCTGTAGGTGAATTTGATAGCTAAACTAAGTCATCCATATCTTTTAGAGTACAAAGATGCTTGGGTGGACAAGGTATCCTATCATCTAGTTTTGTGGTTGCTTAGATCAGAAAGTGCAAAACGTAGCCTTTAATAGTTGCGATTATTGTTGCATAAGCTGCACCAGAGAAAAATCTCGACTTTCTTTTTCTTTCAGGGGAGCTGTATATGAGTATTGCGAAGATGAAAATATGTGAGCGATTATCCCTGATTTTGCTAACATTTTAAATTTGTACCTATAAGGAAAGATAAGAATAAAGAACAAAAGGAGCCACTAAACGTGGGAAGGGAAAATA
This sequence comes from Capsicum baccatum var. pendulum, assembly GCA_030864225.1. NCBI lineage: Eukaryota > Viridiplantae > Streptophyta > Magnoliopsida > Solanales > Solanaceae > Capsicum > Capsicum baccatum. Next base: position 311,197,275 of record CM061552.1, read on the forward strand.
ATTGTTAAGTAAAATTCTTCATCTTTGTCACCGGCTATATGTTACTGTAAAATATGGCTAACCTGTGTTTGTAGAGCGCAACCTTTTTCCAAGATCGTGGCTGTTTTCAGCCTGTGTTGTAAGCACATCCAAGTATCTGGAGAATGAAAGACCTCAGATTTCATAAATACTCCCTTGTACTAAGAAAGATAGAAGGGGTAATGAGGTTGAAAATAAAGAAATGAATAGGATGATCATAGAACTTCATTTGTGGTGTAATCTAAGGACGGTGATGATTTTTTTTCCCCGTGTTCAGGGTGGAGGTCATGAGGAAGTCTAGAGGAGCACGTATCTTGGAAGAGGTAGTTAAATGCGATTTCAATACTTATGAAGAATCTCTGTGCCTTCCCGGTAGCTTAAAAAATTGCGTGTTTTTATGTTGTTTTTTACCTGCTATTATAGAAACTCTGCAAATAGCTGACTCATCCATTGTTAGCTTTGGAGCATTTGCATTCCAACCGTGTTCATCATAGAGACCTCAAGGTAAAAACTTGCTGTAATCGGCGAAATAGAAAAGCCTTCTTAGCATGAAACGTTTTTAAGAACTATTTTGAATTCAGTTATGTAACATATTCATCACAAAGGACAATGACATCAAGTTAGGTAAGAATGCCCGAACAATTGCTTGATTGGGTCGTCTTTGCTTCTTTACTATCCTTCAAATTCACTTGATAGTCACAAGTGATTTTGGATTAGGAAAATTGCTAGATGCAGAAGGCCTTGCTTCCTCGGTATGAATTTCTATTGCGGAAAAATGAACCTCTTACTTACATGCAAGTTTCGACCATCTATTGTCACCTAACAATCGAGTCAACATGTCTATTTAGCAAGAGAGAAATCCCTTCTCCTTCCATGACCGAGAAAATCTAAAATTTGCTTTTATTTTCAGTCATAGGTACCAAAATGTTGTGGTGGTCATCTTTCTTTTTATCAAAAAAAAATATTGTGGTAATTATCATATTACAAAGCTGCTGTCGTCATAGCACCCAGCTTAATGCATTTGAGAAAAAGACGTCTAGTTGTACACCTAATCCTTAATTTTGGAACAAATTTCATGTAATAGGTATCTGGCACACCAAACAACATGTGCCCTGATCTCCTTGCCGGTATACCCTATGGCTATAAATCTGATATATGGTCGCTTGGTAAGAAATAAGAATGTTGATGAAGCAATGTATTTCAACTCTTTACATCATGTCCCTCATACTAACACTTTATTGTGATTTTAGGATACTGTATGTTTAACATTGCTGCACATCGACCACCGTTTAAAGCTTCTGTAAGTTTATTTTTCATCTATCTGAACTTTGTAAACAATACCTTGAAAAGTTATACTTGTTACGCAAAAATAAGACAAGTTCTTTATCCTGATATCTTCTATATGATATAGTGACAATGTAAATCCAACAGGACAAAACTGGACTTATCAACAAAATAAACTGGGGTTTGTTCTCACCAATTCCAATTATATACTCCTCCACCTTGTAAGTATCTTCCTTCTCAGCACGCCACAAGTATAACAAATCAGTAAGTTGACAAAGCAGATTTAATTCTTGCAGGAAACAAATAATAAAAAGCATGCTAAGGAAAACTACAGAACACCGACCAACAGTGAGTGCGAGCTATATATATTCAAATGTTATTCTTTCCGTTTCAATCTGTCAAGTCTTATTTTCCTTTTTAGTCTGTTTAAAAGCGAATGTTTCTTTCCTTTTACAACAACTCCTTAAGTCTAACTTTCTAAGTGGCATGTTTAAAGATCAGAAACTTAAATAACATTTTGATACATGCTGCATACCTTTATTTTAAGACCACAAGATTCAAGTCTACTTTCTTAAACTTTGTGCCAAATCAAAACTAAAAAAACAAAATGAAACGGAGGGAGTATTAAATTGAGATTCATCTTGATATATTTTTTTACCTCTACTTATAGGCTACCGAGATGTTGAGACATCAACATTTGTAACCATACCTCCTCTTGTGTCACAACCCTTCATCTACGTTTCTTCCTGTGAAGTCCCCGAGCAGAACAAAAGAGAAAACACGACCATCACTTGGAAAATCTATCAGTCCGAGAGGTAGCAGAGACATACAGTTGAAGCTAAAAGAGAAGAGAAATGTCCTTTACTTTGACGAAAGTGATAACATTCAGCCAAGAAACTTATCTCCAACATGCTACTCGGTTACGATCTCTCAAGATAATGAGGATTCTAAAAGTGGGGAGATGAGTGAGGTAGCTGTTTGCAATAGATATGATCAACAGGAAACTATATCACAACAGAAACTACGATCACTCCAAGCTCGTCAAGTTCAAGGGCAAAAACATGGTCTGAGGAACAAGAGCATATTTCTTCGGAGCATGTTAGTCAATTTGGCGAGGGTGATACGAAGAATAACAGGACAAAAGAGCTTAAGGTGTTGAGCAGTCCACTGGACCATGAGGAAGCAGATATAGTGGAATATATATCCGCAAAATCTAGCAGAATGACATTGTCTTATGGAAGATTCAATGAGAAAACACGATCCTTCGATGAAGAAAGCACTTCATCTAATTCACAGTCGGCAAAAACCAGATCTAGAGGCAGCACCAAGACGTTGTGTTGCTGAAACTGAAAATGGTAGCGAGTGTAGAGAAGTTGATATTGACTACTTGTCAACTGAAAGCGATGGTTCACTTATATACAAAGATGAGCTAAAAAAGAAAGCAACCGCGGTTTATGACACCAAATAGGCTAAGAAAAATGCTCTTCGAGCACTGGATGATAAGGTTTGGCAGCTCAAGTCACTAGTCACATTAGCTAGTAAGGAGGACAAAGACGACTGGGGTAATCCCACTGAACAAAGAGCTGAAGCTTTAGAGTCTCTTTTAGAGGTTTGTGAGCGACTACTTAAGCAGGAAAAAATCGATGAGCTTGCTGGTGTGCTACAACCATTTGGGGATGATGGAATGTCGTCTAGAGAAACAGCAATCTGGTTAACAAAAAGTCTTATGACTGCACAAAAGTTGTCCAAGGGGTCGTGATGTTACACAAAACCTGTCTTTTGACCTATAGAACGAGCCTCTGTCTTACATAAATCATCAAGTATTGTTGGACTAAACTATTCCTCGAGGCTTAACGTGGTTGAGCATCGCTTAGTTTTGATTCTATTGTTGTAGGACAGTTGATGGAGCTGTGAAGATTATATATAATGTACTTTTAAAGTTGATTTCTACTCGATGATGATACTTACCACATTTGCTACTGTTAGTTTTTTCTCCAAAACTACCTGCAGACAAAGATTATACATTTCTTCATCTTCTTATATATGATTGTGTTATTATCGGAGTCGATTTCTAATATAGTCACTCAACTAATATTATTATCTCAGAAAGTCACGTTCTGACAATCAAGAAAAAAGGTGATTTTCTGAGGTAATAACTATTAACTGAGTGACTATCTAAGAGATCAGCGCGATATTATAGTTGGCTTATAGAAAGAAGTATCAACAATCAAACTGTTCCTTTTAATATTCCATTCCTCCAACCTCAAGCCTCTTGTGAAATGAATTTAATATTATTTAAAAGTTTCTTTTTTTATACTATTATTATTGTTTCCCTCATGCACATTTTTCCAATTTATAATAATTCTATCTTGATTGTCATAATTTATTGGTTTGGTTACTTTTCTTAGAATTTTCCTTATTCTGTTCAAAGTCATCTCGCTCCCTTTCCCTATCCTACCACTATCACGTTCATGATACTTTAGTCTTTCTTGATCCTTACTCTTGATAAAATTTATTGTTCTTTATCTGTGACATTTATTTTTCTTTCATGTCATTGATTTGTTTTTACTATTTATACTTTACTGTTTATGGTCGTTGACTGGTATACACTGAATTTGAAAGTTTGCATCTGAAGTTTTATTGGTATTGATATCCTCACTTTAGGATGTTATTCATTGAGACAATGGTAACTTCCATGTTATGTTTGTTAAATTTGGGCAGAACATGGGCAAGCATATGTTATTCCGGTGAAGAGAGAGTTGAGAAAGGAGAAACGTAAGGTTATGAATGGTGGGAAAGAAAATAAGAGTGTGTCATCTGTGTTGACCTACCTAAAAAAATTAAAAGGTCGGGCTGTTAACTTTATTGTTTTGTGGTTGTTGTTGAAGACTAGCTTCTTGAAGAGCTCTCCGAGAGGTGCATTGCATCATCTTCATATTTGTTGGAAATTAAGTATTCGATACGGGAGTAAATAAGTGAAGAAAATAAAAAGAAAATTATAGGAAATTGTTTTGTTGTGTATTTTCATTTTTGTGGTAATACATGTGAAGTGGAAGTACGTTGAAGCTGATGTCGACAATATTCAATACTCAAAAGATTAACAGAAAACAGTTTGCTGTGGAATGAACTTCAGATCATGGTGCTTCTAAAAGGATCAAACATTCATCAAGACTAAGTGAAATGGACATTTTCTACTCATGTTTAGAGTTTGTAAAAAAATATGCTTGTTATACTGCTTGTTCAGACATACAGTATTTTCTTAGTTGATGTCGCTGCATTCAAATTTGGAAAGCAAATTACACGGCTGACTTGTTAATGTAGGATATCATATCATGTGCCATGTCGGAAATGCACTCCTATCAATGTATCGTGAGTTGAAGTATTGACGAGGCATATGACGCGTTAGAGGAAATAGCGGAGAAGGATGTTGTCTCTTGGGTAGCTCACTATCTCAATCAATTTTCAGTTCTAAACAAAAGAAGTTTGATCTTTGTAGTTATGTTTGTTACTTTTTCCAATTGTAAGATGATATATGTGTATAGTGAGGTCCCTCTAAATTCTTGTTTTCTTTAACTTTAGCTTTAAAGATCCAATTTTTACTCGAGAAATCACAGTAATATGAACAATGAGTTGTCGAAGAAAACTAGTTTACCCAACCAAAAAGAATAAATTGCTCTCTGTGGTTTAAAATAATTTTGATACTGTAAAAATAAAAGGCTGAAAGTTTAAATTTTCATTGAAGTCATAAGGCTCTCACTTTAAAAAAATAAATACTAAAAAAGAAGTATTAATATATTTAAAATCAAGTGGGTCCAATAAAGGTAAAAAGGTAATTGTGCCTTTGAAAAATTTCCAAATAAGGAAAGACGACATTTATTTTGGGATGGGCGACACATAATTTGGGTCGGAGGTAGTAACAGATTTTTGCATGTGCATCCATTTAGGCTTATTGGGTTTCCTTTCAAATTGTTCTTACATTTCAACCATTTTTCATTTTGTGCTTGTAATGTTCTACTTCAAACAGATGTTCACGAAGGGATTGTTCTTAATATTCATAAATGCAAAAGCACAAGTATAATAAGTCGAATCAGATGGAGAATCAATGATTTGTACAAAATACTTTGCTTGACATTATTGAGTCAAGAGTTATCACATGAGAACATCACTGATAGGCTGGCAACAAAGTCTCAAAAAGAGGAGCTACTAACAGTTCCATCAAATTTAGCTAGAACTGTAGAGATCTAAAATAACTTCATCTACTAATTCTTGGAAAATATACCTAGAAACTTCAGTGCCACATTCATATTCTTCAATCTCGAAGTCTGTACATTTACCCAAAGAATTTCTCATATCCCATTATATTAGCTCGTCTGGGATCAAACCAACAAATTGTGTCCACTCTTCGACCTCATCAATAATATCAGCAATTAGAATCTCTTGATCATACTTGATGGTAGTTTGGTACAGGTTCTGAAACCAGAATCAGATATTGGAGAAAATTTTGAGTCTTGGTACTCTAATAGACAATGAAAGGTGAATCCTTTAAGCTGATTCATCTGTTTTGGGTCATTACAGCCAAGCAACTCACCAAAATCCATCCACAAAAAACTCAAAAACATTTCATGTTCATTGAGAAGAAAATGGCTCACAGAGAACCCATCCTATACAGGTAGAGCCTGCTGTTGAGGTGTAGTTCCAAATATGAGTTCAGCATTCAAAATGACCTATTTTGCTTATCTGAGTTTGCTTTCTTTTAACTGATCAATCTTGCTGAGCACTCCAGAAACGTTATGAATCAGTTCTCCGCAACTCCTCCTAATGGATAATGAGGTCTCACAACCCGAAACATCTCTATCAGGTTCTGGAAAGAGTGGTTCATCATCAACAGAGTCCATTGATTCAGCAAGCACTTTGTCCTCTGGAAGAAAACAGGCATCATATTTATTAGAAGCGTGGATGCATGAAATCCAAGTTCAGAGTTGTCTTATTTTTTAATTTATATTTGAGGGAAAGAAAGGAAGTATGCAAATAGTAAAATATCGAATCGGGGACCATACTTGAGCTACTATGGGGACTGCTGGAGAGGTAGCTGTCAGTTGAATGGTCATCAAGTGAATTCCCAACTAAATCTGCTTCATCTTCCAAAGGAGAAAAATATATAGTAGGATAAGTGAGAGGACATCTAGCTCTAAACCTTTGCAAACCTAGTTCTGAACTCTTTTTTTCGGCCATCTCAAAATCCATATCTTCTTTATCAGATCCGCCAGGTCAAGAACCAAGTTTGTCTTCCACATTGCTCCAAGTTTCAGAAGCTGAAGCCTTTTGGGGCTTACTACCTGTTCCTTCTGGCATCGATTCCAAACCCATGAGCCTAGCAACCAAACTTGGAGCTTTCATTTCGCGCTTGCTTTCACAACGTGTATCGGTCATTCCATTATTCTGTAAATTTGGAAAACCCCCACTGTTCTCATCAACAATCTACATTGTTCATACAAGAACCAAAAACAATAAAAACAAAAACTTTCCTATCAGGCTAAAATCTGAGACAATAGAAGAAAAAGAAAGCTAAATATGGGAGTATAGTTCAAGAAATGAGTACCAAAATAAGCTTTGGCTGCTTCTCATCCACTCCAAAATTTTTTGAAGCTTGTTTCAAGCAAGCTATAAGAATGCAACGCAAAAAAAGAAATAATTTAGCCTCTAGCAAGAATCACCTTCAAAAAATTAACCATTCTGTTTTAAAAATGAGTGGAATGTAGTAGTAGCTAACCTGGTGAAAGCAGTTTCTTTGGAAACAACTTCTTGGCAAATCTACAGTTCCGATCAAAGAGCTGAAAGAAAATGCCCACACAACCACAAGGCCCTTGAGGTTGTCTCTCATTCATTTCTCTAGCTGAGCTATCATTCATCCTTCAAAATCTTCTCTTAAATTTCTTCACCTTTTCTCCCACTCTGTTGAATGTGATTAACACACTTGTCTCCCCAATAAGATTCTATCAAACATGATCTTCACATTAATTTGGAAAGAATTAATCAAAAGACACCCCGCTGGCCCCTCTGCCCACCACATCACTCACTCTCCTTGTCCGAAAAAAAGAAAATGGGGAAAAGAACTTACATTTTCTTGCAAGAAACAAAGTAAAAACACAACAAAATATCAAAAAGAAAGAAGAAAATAGCTATGAAAAGTAAAACCCTCAGCTGTGTTCAAGTATGACAAAACTTTCACAAGAAACCACAGTCAAACAAAGCAAACACAGAACAAGAAAATACAAACAGCAATACCCAGAATGTCTTCAACTTGCACCAAATGTGATACCGTTCACGAAAACAGCTAGAACTAGTTATAGTACACTCTGGTAAGCTATTCTCTTCTTTTTTTTTAATCTTCTTTATGACAGTGAAAAAAGCAAAATCATAATTATTTTAAATTAGTTCCTATAGACATGCTTTCTATGCTTTGCTATCACAAATGCTGCAGAATAAAAAAAGAATGCGTCGATAGAGACTAATCGATTAGGCACCAAAGAATAATAATAGAACCCATAGCAATTGCAACAAGGACAAGACCAAATGTTTTTTGAAATCCAAAGTGCCAAAGAACTTCAAAGCACTTTTAAGAGAAAATAGAGGGAGTAATAGTGGAGGAGAAGTTTGTCCTCTTAGAGAAAGAGAATGGTATGTTTATATAGTGAGGAGGGCCGTCCACAATCCTAAATAATGAAGGAAGAATAATATTTAATGGAAGAAGAATAACATATAATGAATCAATTAAGGGGATTGTTCCCTTAAATGGATAGGGTAAATCGATCCGTTCAACCAATCATGCTATAGTTTCCATAAATAAATAATACCCTATTATAACATTTGAAATTTCCATGAATAGAACAAGTAAAAAGAGATCCTTCTTTCTTATTAACTGAAATCAAGAAGATGTATCTAAATTTACCATAATTAATGTGTGAGGGGATGTCTGTCAACCAAGTAAGGCAAGAAAAATAAAAAATCAATTACTGAGATGCTTTTCTCAAATCAAATTGGTACAGGATCATACCCAAACAGTCAAAACGTGCACATATTAGCCTTATTAAAGATTTACAAAAAAATTTTAAAAATAAAAAATCAATTACTGAGATGCTTTTGTCAAATCAAATTGGTACAGGATCATACCCAAATAGTCAAAACGTACACATATTAGCCTTATTAAAGATTTACGAAAAAATCCTCGAATCATCACATACATACTTTTTCCATACAAAATTACCCATATTGACTAAGAGGCATAAAAAATGTTAAGTTGCAAGAAGTTAGGCGTGTTTGCACATACTAGAGAGAGATGAACAAATTGACTCACCATTCAAGTTAAGCTTCACGAAATTTCAATTAAGCAGGACATGCAAATAGGGTCAAATGAAAATCACAGACTTAAAATCAACATATTTATTCAGCAAAAATCAAACGCGACCACACTTATGAGAGACACAGATGAAGAAATAGTACTAAAGTACATACACATATTTCGAACACGGGATCAAACCTGAAGATGGATTCTTCAGTTTCGATAAGAAAGGGTTGCATGGTTGGAACGCCGAAGGGGTTTGCCGGAGGTATCGCTGTGGGAGAGGAGTTGAGGCTATGTCATGGCTGTTGGATGTTCGTTGGAGGGGATAAAGAAGGCGACTGGAGGACGGAGGATGGAGGGTGGTGTGGAGGCTTGGCTGGTTGTCTCCATCGATGGCGGCACTATTCACCGATGGAGGATGAGAAGGGAGGGGGCTGGCCATCGGAGCAGCGGCTGGACTTGCCTAGGGTAGGAGTTGGGGCGCGTATGGAGGAGAAGGAAGAGGCAACGGCGAAGGCTGTTCGCCGGAGATGGCGGTATGGCGATGAGGACTCAGAGCGGAGAGGGTGATTTTGGTGGTCGATTGGCGACAGAGAGATCGAAAGAGGGAGGAGATTGAGATTTGAAGGTGTTTGTAGAGAGAGAGAAGAGAGAGGTGGAGAGATAGAGGTGGAAGTTGTGGAAAAAAAATATGAGTTAGGGTTTGTAGGTTTGAAATAGGGAAAGAGAGATCTTTTGATGTCAACCATTGGATTGGTTTTTGGTCTACGACTGTGATTTAATGTCATGGGAGAATTAAAATATGGCTAGGATGAAAAATAAATTCTTAAATTGTAAGAAGTTGGGTTAAGAATTTAATGGATTGGGTAAAAATAGGCTATAATTGTAAGAAATTAAATAAAATTGGATTAAAAGGTAAACAAAATCATGCAAGGTAATTTTGATTAGTCTGTTATTTAAATTAAAGTAGGAATAATAATAATATATGATAGTTGTAATTAAATAATAAATAACAACATTAAATAATAAATAATAAAAAACATAATACTAAATAAATAATAATAATGAAAAAAATAATAATTAAACAATAAATTATAATAATAAATACTATTAATATATATAATAACAATGTCAATAAATAATAATATCAGTAAATAGTATTAAATAAAGCAAAACTAGACAATGTATTTTGCAAAATTGTGAGTGTGCATAATTACGTGAAAATAATTTAATTAATAAAATTATAAAAATGTCATTTTTAATTTTAGAATATTATAAAAATATAATTCTAAAAGATAATTGATGATTTATGCATTTTTTAAATTATGAATACGATATGTCGGAAATCTGTTTGATGCAAGAAAATATGCAAAAATACTAATGTTTAAAAATTAACGATTTTGTTAAAATAACCGACTAAATGTAGTGTCAGGAGGTCAAAATCGGGTGTTAACATCACAGTGTCAAAATTGGCTTCCAATACTAACTTTTAAAAAACTAATTCAAAACAATAAATAAATAGGAACAATTAAATTTCTTAAATTCATGATATAAGAAATACAAAAATGAAATATAAGAATAAATAAAAATTTCAACATTATTATTGAAACAATTAGATTACCTTAAATATCAACAATATCTAAACAATTCATTTATTATGAATATTGAGGAAGTATTGTCTAAAATATCAATGAATTAAGTGGACTCAATGTAAAATAGTTGAATAAACCTTTCAATCTTTTATATTTACCCCATTTGAATTGGACACACACCTTAATAAATTCTTTACTCTTGCAAGGTTAAAAGTAATTTCACTAATATATTTTTAGTTACTAAAATTTATACATTTTTTAAAAATAATAATGATTATATTTTAATCTTTTATATAAATGAAGACTTTAGTTACTACTATTTTGTCTTATTTGGGGATATTTTCGTTAACAACACCAACAGTAAGGGTATTTTGGGAACTGAAACCTCCAATCAATGACACTTTACCGTGGCTTTTGCCTCTACTGTTTTACTTTCCTAAAATCTTCTTTCATCTTCGTTTTCTCTGTTTTTTCTTTTCTCCACTGTATTCCCTGCGCACCTTGACACCAAAACACAAGTTTTAAGCAAAATTCATGTTTTTAATCTCAATTTTTACTAGTCCATCATGATTTATTTTTGGTAAGTGCATCTTTGATGGTGGAGAAAGTTTTCGAGCAAGTTTTCATTTGATGTTTGTATATATATGATACATGATGCTAACTATTTCAAGCCTTCATCCTTTTATTTTAAATCTGTTATTATTATTGATATATTACAAAAATTAATTAATTCAAGTTTTAATCTATTTTCTCTAGATCTATAGTTAATATTGTTATGGTACTAACTAACTCAATTATCCTTTGGATATCTTCTTGTTCTGCGATACTAACTAATTTTTGCTATCGTTTGGTCCTTTTTACTTGCTCTAAAGATTGATTTTTGATTTACATTTTCTATTTACAGAAGATTGATTTTATAAATGTCTTAAGAGTTGTATAGAGCAATAAGTTTGAATCGGACTGACTCATTGTAACCTACTGGTAACTATAGAAAGTAATTTTCTTATAGATTGATGAACATTGAATATCATAATACTCCCTCCGTCTCAAATTATATGTCGCCGTTTGACCGGACACGATATTTAAGAAATAGGCATTGACCTTGCTAAAGTTACTAAATTACCCCTCTTAAAAAAGTATTGGACCACTAGGTACTTTTATTAAATTTCACAATAATTAAAAAATGCAACAAAGAGTACAATATTAAAAAAAACTACTAAAAGAATGCACCACCTACATAACTGTCTCTCTCTTTTGCAAAGATTTAAGTAGTCCAAATCAGTGTATCGCTTTAATTTAAAATTTTACTCTCATTTTCTCTATCAACAATTAAGAAAAATTTCTTATTGCAAAATTCAATTTTCTAGAAAATAGGACTAATTTGCCGTCATGTACGAATTTTCCACGAAAAATTTACATTTCTGATTTGATTTTGGTTTCAATTTTTGGGCGCTAAACCTACTTTTCATTTGAATTTTTAGCAAATGGTTATTTTGTGGCGCCAAATCTTCTTTTCATTTGAGAGATGTTCTTTTGCATCTTCTGGTTACTGTATCTTTTCTTTTGTTTTGGATAATTTTCAAATTTTTCCTTTGATCTCCTCTCTTATTTTTGCCATTACTCTAAAGATGAGGTTCGTCGTACCTATAGACTCAACCTTCAGATATAAACGATTGAAATTAGAAGAACGTCAAGCAATTGCAAAGTTTCTTTTGAAAGAAAGTGAGGAAGGAAGTCTTAAATACGGATCTGTAACAAAAGCTGCGATGTTGTTCAAGCAATGGATAAGAACTATTCAGCGCATATGGAAACAATGTCAATCATCCGTTAATAATGGTATGTCATCGTTAGATGTGTCTTTAAGACTTACAGGTAAAGTTGGAAGAAAACGGATTGGTGTCGACATTAATCAAGTCAAAGAAATTCCACTTTGTCGTCGAACAAATATTCGATCTCTGGTTTTTGCGATGAACATGGCAAAATCAACCGTCTTTTAGCGTATGAAAGATGGAACTCTTCGGCCACATTCTAATTCCATCAAGCCTCAGTTAACTGAAGGAAACAAAAAGGTACGACTTCAATACTGCCTGTTAATGATTGATCAGAATACAATCCACATAAATCCCATGTTTATTAATATGTTTAATTATGTTCATATAGACTAAAAGTGGTTTTTTTGTCCAAAAAAGTTGGAAGGTACTACCTGCTTCCTGGAGAGCATGAGCCAGATTCGTATCGTTCTTACAAAAGTAAAAATTTTATTCCAAAGGTTATGTTTATGGCTGCTGTAGCACGTCCTCGATTTGATGAAAATGGAATTAAGTTGTTCTCTGGAAAAATAGGTATTTTTTCATTTGTAGTTAAGGATCCAGCTAAGCGAAATTGCAAAAATCGAACAGTAGGAACTATGGAAACAAAGCCCATTCAGTCAGTAACTAAAGATATCACTAGATCTTGCTTGATAGAGAAAGTTCTTCCTGCTATTAGAGCAAATGGCCAGCTTCTGATTCAAATAATCCTATCTTTTTACAACAAGATAATGCAAGGCCACATATTGGTAACAATGATTTGGAATTTGGAATTTACTGAAGCTGCCCGACAAGATGGATTTGATATTGGATTGTGTTTTCAACCATCGAACAGTCCAGATTTAAATGTTTTAGATCTTGGTTTTTTTAGAGCAATCCAAAGTCTTCAATATCTAAAGGCCAATAAAAATGTTGATGAAATAGTGGAAGCAGTGGAAAGATCTTTTGATGAAATGAAAGCGAAACAACTCAATCATGTATTTCTTACTTTACAATCTTGTATGATTGAGGTGATGAAAGATAGTGGCAGCAATAATTACAAAGTGCCTTATTTGAAAAAAAATGGACTAGAAAGAGAAGAAAACCTTCCCCTCCAACTTCATTATGATATTGATATCGTCAATAAAGATTTGGCTCTACTTTAACAATGATATGAGTTATTATCATGGTAAAGCTCTTTATTTTGAAGTTGGAATGGTGTTTTTTCAAGTAGTATGTAGAAGTACTATACTACTTTTGTGTATAGCCGTAGTGATCATCATGTAACTTTTACAATGATGTTTTGTCAAATATGTTAGGAGTAATATTTTTGTGTATAGACATGGTGATAATAATGTATTTTTTGTACTCATGAATAACACTACTTAAAATGATATAAGTCCCACCAGCTTTTATATACTTACACATCTTTTTCTGGCTTTACTGTTGTTTTCTTCTTCTATTTGTTTCTTACTTTCCTATCACATAATAGAGGGCTGCGTAAATGGAAGGAAGGAGAAAAGGGAAGTGGGAGTCATACCGACACATTTGTATGAATTTTTATTTTTAAACTAGGAAGTCTATTTTGAGAACAATTATTTCAATGTTAAAGAGTTTGTGCAGACCAAATATATTTAGACAGCATGGGGCTGTCAATTTTTAAGGGAACTAAATGAAAATAGTTGAAATCGATGTCGCGATTATGAGAGACCTTGGTTTATGCAAAAGGGTGTGGTACAGTTGCACTAATAAAGGCAGCACCCTCAGCTATTATGCAAAGAGCAGTAGCTACGCTCCATAAAGACAACATATTGGGCATGCTAACATTTTGTCAGGTTTCTCTAAGCTAATGGTGTCTATTACAATTCTTCTGTCGTGATGAATAAAATTGGTAATCACGATCCCGAGAAGAGTAATGTTTTGTTTTCTCCGAGTGACCTTTGTCTATTGAACGATGACTCCTTTTCTTATACTTTTTCTTATCCCGTTCAAAGTCGTCTCACTCCCTTTCCCTGTCAGATATCCTACCACTATCACGTTCATGAGACTTTAGTCTTCCTTGATCCTTAATCTTGATAAAATTTATTGTCCTTATCTGTGACATCTATTTTTCTTTCATGTCATTGATTTATTTTTTCTATTTATACTCTACTATTTATTGCATTTGACTGGTGTACACTATATTTGAAAGTTTGCATATGAAGTTTTCTTGGTATTTATATCCTTACTTTAAGATGTTATTCATTGAGACAATGGTAACTTCCGTGTTATGTTTGTTAAATTTGGTGTTCTGTGACTCACTCTCACTGTTGTCGAGTGTATGAACATTTAATCATAAGCTGATAGTGTGATGATCTGTGTTTATGTTGAAATATCAAAGAACATGGGCTATCCTATGTACTTCTGGTAAAGAGAGAACTGAAAAAGGAGAAACGTAAGGTTGTGAATGGTGGGAAAGCAAATAGGAGTGTGTCATCTGTGTTGACCTACTTAACAAAATGAAAAGGTTGGGATGTTAACTGTACTATTTTATGGTGGTTGTTGAAGACTGGCTTCTTTAAGAGCTCTCCAAGAGGTGCATTGCGTCAGCTTGATATTTGTTGGAAACTAAGTATTCGGTGCGGGAGTAAATAAGTGCAGAAACTAAAAACAAAATTGTAGGAAATTGTTTTGTTGTGTATTTTCATTTTTGTTGTAATAATGTGAAGTGGAAGTACGTTGAAGCTGATGTCGACAATATTTAATACTCAAAAGATTAACATAAAACAGTTTGCTGTGGAGTGAACTTTAGATTACAGTGCTTCTAAAAGGATCAAACATTCATCAAGACAAAGTGAAATGGACATTTTCTACTCATGTTTAGAGTTTGTAAAAAATATGCTTGTTATACTGCTTGTTCAGACATACAGTTTTTTCTTACTTGATGTTGCTGCATTCGAATTTGGAAAGCAAATTACACGGCTGACTTGTTAATGTAGGATATCATATCATGTGCTATGTCGGAAATGCACTCCTATCAATGTACCGTGAGTGTGAAGTATTGACGAGGCATATGACGCGTTAGAGGAAATAGTGGAAAAGGATGTTGTCTCTTGGGTAGCTCACTGTCTCAATCAATTTTCAGTTCTAAACAAAAGAAGTTTGATATTTGTAGTTGTGTTTGTTACTTTTTCCAATTGTAAGATGATATATGTGGAAAGTGAGGTCCTTCTAAATTCCTTTTTTCTTCAACTTTAGCTTTAAAGATCCAATTTTTACTCGAGAAATCACAGTAATATGAACAATGAGTTGTCGAAGAAAACTAGTTTACCCAACCAAAAAGAATAAATTGCTCTCTGTGGTTTAAAATAATTTTGATACTGTAAAAATAAAAGGCTGAAAGTTTAAATGTTGATTGAAGTGATAAGGCTTTCACTTTTAAAAACACAAATACTAAAAAAGAAGTATTAATATATTTTCAATCAAGTGAGTCCAATAAAAGAAAAAAAGGTAATTGTGCCTTTGAAAAATTTCCAAATAGGGAAAGACGACATTTATTTTGGGACGGGCTACATATAATTTGGGTCCGAGGTAGTAACAGATTTTTGCATATGCATCCATTTAGGCTAATTGGGTTTCCTTTCAAATTGTTCTTACATTTCAACCATTTTTCATATTGTGCTTGTAATGTTCTACTTCAAACAGATATTCCCGAAGTGTTTGTTCTTAATATTCATAAATGCAAAAGCATAAGTACAATAAGTCAAATCAGATGCAGAATCAATGATTTGTGCAAAATACTTTGCTAGACCTTATTGAGTCAAGAGTTATCACATGAGAACAACACTAATAGGCTTGCAAAAAAGTCTCAAAAAGAGGAGCTACAAACAGTTCCACCAAATTTTGCTAGAACTGTAGAGGTCTAAAACAACTTCATCTACTAATTCTTTGAGAATATGCCTAGCAACTTCAGTGCCACATTCATATTCTTCAATCTGGAAGTCTGTACATTTACCCAAAGAATGGCTTATATCCCATTCTATTAGCTCGTCTGGGATCAAACCAACAAATTTTGTCCACTCTTCAACCTCATTAATAATATCAACAATCAGAATCTCTTTGGTCATACTTGATGGTAGTTTGGTACAGGTTCTGAAACCAGAATCATAGATTGGAGAAAAGTTTGAGTCTAGGTACTCTAATAGACAATCAAAGGCAAATCCTTTAAGCTGATTCATCTATTTTGGGTCATTACAACCAAGCAACTCACCAAAATCCATCCACAGAAAACTCAAAAACATTTCATGTTCATTGAGGAGAAAATGGCTCACAGAGAACCCATCCTCTACAGGTAGAGCCTGCTATTAACGTGTAGTTCCAAATATGAGTTCACCATTCAAAATAACCTGTTTGCGTTGCTGAGTTTGCTTCCTTTTAACTGATCAATATTGCTGAGCACTCCAGAAACGTTATGAATCAGTTCTCTGCAACTCCTCCTGGTGGATAATGAGGTCTCACAATTCGAAAGATCTCGATTAGATTCTGGAAAGAGTGGTTCATCATCAATAGAGTCCACTGATTCAGCAAGCACTTTGTCCTCTAGAAGAAAACAAGCATCATATTTATTAGAAGCATGGATGCATGAAATCCAAGTTCAGAGTTGTCTTATTTTTTAATTTATGTATTTGAGGGAAAGAAAGGAAGTATGGAAATAGTAAAATATCGAATCGGAGACCATACTTGAGCTGCTATTGGGACTACTGGAGAGGTAGATGTCAGTTGAATGGTGATCAAGTGAATTCCCAACTAAATCTGCTTCGTCTTCCAAAGGAGAAAAATATCTAGTAGGATAAGTGAGCGCACATTTAGCTCTAAACCTTTGAAAACCTAGTTCTGAACTCTTTATTTTGGCCATCTCAAAATCCATATCTTCTTTATCATATACGCCAGGTCGAGCACTATGTTTGTTTGCCACATTGCTCAGAGTTTCAGAAGCTGAAGCCTTTTGGGGCTTACTGCCTGATCCTGCTGGCATCGATTCCAAACCCATGAGCCTAGCAACCATACTTAGATCTTTCATTTCGCGCTTGCTTTCATAATGTGTATCGGTCATTCCATTATTCTTTGCATTTGGAAAACCCCTACTTTTCTCATCAGCAATTTACATTAATCCTATAAGAACCAAAAACAATAAAAACAAAAACATTCCTGTAAGGGTAAAATCTGAGACAATAGAAGAAAAAGAAAGCTAAATGTAGGAGTATAGTTCAAGAAATGAGTACCAAATGAAGCTTTGGCTGCTTCTCATCCCCTCCAAACATTTTTGAAGCTTGTTTCAAGCAAGCTATAAGAATGCAACACAAAAAAAGAAATAATTTATCCCTCTAGCTAGAATCACCTTCAAGAAATTAACCATTCTGCTTTTAAAATGAGTGGAATGTAGTAGTAGCTAACCTAGTGAAAGCAGTTTCTTTGGAAACAGTTTCTTGGCAAATCTACCGTTCCGATCAAAGAGTTGAAAGAAAATGCCCACACAACCACAAGGCCTTTGAGGTTGTCTCTCATTCATTTCTCTAGCTGAGCTATCATTCATCCTTCAAAATCCTCTCTTAAATTTCTTCAGCTTTTCTCCCACTCTGCTGAATGTGATTCACACACTTTGTCTTCCCAATAAGATTCTATTAAACATTATCTTTACATTAATTTGGAAAGAATTAAACAAAAGAACCCTACACTGGCCCCTCTGCCCACCACATCACTCACCCTCCTTGGCCCAAAAAAAGAAAATGGGGAAAAAGAACTTACATTTTCATGCAAGAAACAAAGAAAAAACCCAACAAAATATCAGAAAGAAAGTAGAAAATAGCTATGAAAAGTAAAACCCTGAGCTGTGTTCAATTATAACAAAACTTTCACAAGAAACCATAGTAAAACAAAGAAAATACAAAACAAGAAAATACAAACAGCAATACCCAGAATGTCTGCAACTTGCACCAAATGTGCTACTGTTCAAGAAAACAGCTAGAACTGGTTATAGTACACTCTAGTAAGCTATTCTTTTCCTTTTTTAATATTCTTTATGACTGTGAAAAAAACAAAATCATAATTATTTTAAATTAGTTCCTATAGACATTCTTTCTATGCTTTGCTATCGCAAATGCTACAGAATAAGAAAAAAATGTGTCGATAGAGACTAACCGATTAGGCACTAAACAATAATAATAGAACCCAAAACAATTGCAGCAAGGACAAGACTGAATGTTTTTTGAAATCCAAAGTGCCAAAGAACTTCAACGTACTTTTAAGAAAAAATAAAGAGAGTAATAGCGGAGGAGAAGTTTGTCCTCTTAGAGAAAGAGAATGGTGATTTTATATAGTGAGGAGGGCCGTCCACAATCCCAAATAATGAAGGAAGAACAATATTTAATGGAAGAAGAATAACATATAATAAATCAATTAAGAGGATTGTTCCCTTAAATTGATGGGGTAAATCAATCCGTTCCACCAATCATGCTATAGTTGCCATAAATAAATAATACCCTATTATAAGAACAAGTAAAAAGAGATCCTTCCTACTTATTAAATGAAATCAAGAAGAGGTATCTAAATTTACCATAATTAACGTGTGAGGGGATGTCTGTTAACCAAGTAAGGCAAGAAAAATAAAAAATCAATTACTGAGATTTTTTTCTCAAATCAAATTGGTACAGGATCATACCCAAACAGTCAAAACATGCAAATATTAGCCTTATTAAAGATTTACGAAAAAATCCAAAAAATAAAAAATCAATTATTGAGATGCTTTTCTCAAATCAAATTGGTACAAGATCATACCCAAACAACCAAAATATGCACATATTAGCCTTATTAAAGTTTTACGAAAAAATCCAAAAAATAAAAAATCAATTACTGAGATGCTTTTCTCAAATAAAATTGGTACATGATCCTACCCAAACAGTCAAAACATGCACATATTAGCCTTATTAAAGATTTACGAAAAAATCCTCGAATCGTCCCATACATGCTTTTCCCATACAAAATTACCCATATTGACTGAGAGGCATAAAAAATATGAAGTTGCAAGAAGTTAGGCGTGTTTGCACATACCAGAGAGAGACGAACAAATTGAATCACCATTCAAGTTAAGCGTCACGAAATTTCAATCAAGAAGGATAAGCAAATAGGGTTGAATAAAAATCACAGACTAAAAATCAACACATTTATTCAACAAAAATCAAATGTGGCCATACTTATGAGAGACACAGATGAAGAAATAGTACTAAAGTTCACACACATATTTCAAACACGGGATCAAATCTAAAGATGGATTCTTTATTTTCGATGAGAAAGGGTTGCATGGTTGGAAGACCGAAGGGGTTTACTGGAGGTATAGCTGTGGGAGAGGAGTCGAGGCTGTGTTGCGGCTGTTGGATGTTCAATGGAAGGGAGAAAGAAGGCAACTGGAGGACGGAGGATGGAGTGGTGGCGTGGAGGCTTGGCTGGCCGTCTCCATCGATGGCGGTGCCACTGGTGGCGCTGTTCGTTGATGGAAGATGAGAAGGGAGGGGGCTGGCCATCGGAGCAGCGGCTGGACTCGCTTGGGGTAGGAGCTGGCGGCGCGTATGGAGGAGAAGAAAGAGGCGAGGAGGACTCGGAGCGGAGGACGTGGTTTCGGTGGTCGATTTGCGATGGAGAAATCAGAGGAGAGGGCAGGGGAGATCGAGATTTGGAGGTCTTTGTAGAGAGAGAGAAGAGAGAGGTAGAGAGATTGAGGCAAAAGTTGGGGAAAAAATTTGAGTTAGGGTTTTGTAGGTTTGAAATAGGGAAAGAGAGATCTTTTGATGTCAACAATTGGATTGGTTTTTCATCGACGACTGTGATTTAATGTTATGGGGGAATTAAAATTTGGCTAGGATGAAAAATAATGGCTTAAATTGTAAGAAATTGGGTTAAGATTGTAATGGATTAGGTAAAAAGGTTCGTCGTACCTATAGACTCAACCTTTAGAAATAAATGATTGAAATGAGAAGAACGTCAAGCAATTGCAAAGTTTCTTTTGAAAGAAAGGAAGGAAGTCTTAAATAAGGATCTATAACACAAGCTGCGATGTTGTTCAAGAAATCAATAAAAACTATTCAGCGCATTTGGAAACAATGGCAATCATCAGTTGATAATGGTATGTCATCATTAGATGTGTCTTTTAGACTTACAGGTAAAGTTGGAACAAAACGGATTGGTGTCGACATTAATCAAGTCAAACAAATTCCACTTTGTCGTCGAACAAATATTCGATCTCTGGTTTTTGCGATAAACATGGCAAAATCAACCGTCTTTCAGTGTATGAAAGATGGAACTCTTTGGCCACATTCTAATTCCATCAAGCTTCAGTTAACTGAAGGAAACAAAAAGGTACGACTTCAATACTGCCTCTCAATGATTGATCAGAATACAATCCACATAAATCCCATGTTTATTAATATGTTTAATTATGTTCATATCGACGAAAAGTGGTTTTTTTTGTCCAAAAAAGTTGAAAGGTACTACCTGCTTCCTGGAGAGCATGAGCCAGATCCATATCGTTCTTACAAAAGTAAAAATTCTATTTCAAAGGTTATGTTTATGGCTGCTGTAGAACCTCCTCGATTTGATGAAAATGGAATTGAGTTGTTTTCTGGAAAAATAGGTATTTTTTCATTTGTAGTTAAGGAACGAACTAAGCGGAATAGCAAAAATCGAACAACAGGAACTATGGAAACAAAGCCCATTCAGTCAGTAACTAAAGATATCACTAGAGCTTGCTTGATAGAGAAAGTTCTTTCTGCTATTAGAGATTCAAATAATCCTATATTTTTACACCAAGATAATGCAAGTCCACATATTGGTAACAATGATTTGGAATTTATTGAAGCTGCCTACTACAACCAGTAGTTTGGCTAGTGGACTGATTGTAAGCAAATTCTATTTGAGCTAAACGACACGCTTCGCCTGCTCCCTCCCCGTGTCCACTAGCGCTCCTGTCCAGAGCGAAGAGAGGGCGAAAAAGCACCGCCGAAGTAGCATAAGCAGACTTCTATTGCTAAGAAATTTCGAAGTTCTTATTTACTTGAAAGGGTAATCTAGAAATAAATGAGTAACTTTTATTTTCATAATTAATCGATTTATATGATAAAAGATCATATCTATAACATTTTTTAAAATTATCTTTTTGGTTTGATAATGAATAGAGTTCAAAATCATTTTCTTTTTTTGTAATGAATTAATTAGTCTTTTTCATATGAATTCCATTTGTTTAAGTTTCTATTTTTATTTTGAGATTCCCCGGGGGAAAAATAGAGATGTCTCCTACGTTACCCATAATATGTGGAAGTATCGACGTAATTTCATAGAGTCATTCGGTCTGAATGCTACATGAAGAACATAATCCAGATGACAGAATGGGAAGACCCAGAATGTAGAAGATCATAACATGAGTGATTCGGCAGATTTGGATGACTAAAGGCTGATGATCTTTGCCTCTTACTAGTAAAGGGAAAAGCCCTATATATCGTCATTAGTCAAGCCTAAAGGCCCTTTACTAATATAATAGAAGGTAAGACCGGCTTTCGCGCAGCAGCTGCACCCTTGCTTCTTGCCCATAGAGAGACAAAGGAGTTTTCAGAAATTATTTTTTTTTTATTTTTTTGATCATAAATAATCGCCAACAAGAATTTGGTTCTTTTTACGAACTTGATATCGATAAATCTGCGAATCTAAAAATTCATTTCGGCCAATTGAACCTTCTCGAGACAAGATGGATTTGACATTAGATTGTGTTTTCAACCATCGAACAGTACAGATTTAAATGTTTTAGATCTTGGTTTTTTTAGAGCAATCCAAAGTCTTCAATATCAAAAGGACCCTAAAAAATGTTGATGAATTAGTGGAAGCAGTGGAAAGATCTTTTGATGAAATGAAAGCGAAACAACTCAATCACGTATTTCTTACTTTACAATCTTGTATGATTGAGGTGATGAAAGATAGTGGCGGCAATAATTACAAAGTGCCTCATTTGAACAAAAATGGACTAGAAAGAGAAGAAAACCTTCCTCTCCAACTTCATTGTGATATTGATATCGTCAATAAATATTCAGCTCTTCTTCAACAATGATGTGGGTTATTATTATGGTAAAGCTCTTTATTTTGAAGTTGGAATGGTGTTTTTTCAAGTAGAATGTAGAAGTACTGTACTACTTTTGTGTATAGCCGTAGTGATCATCATGTAACTTTTACAATGATGTTTTGTCAAATATGTTAGGAGTACAATTTTTATATACAGACATGGTGATCATAATGTATTTTTTGTCTTCATAAATAACTCTACTTATAATGATATAAGTCCCACCAGCTTATATATACTTACACATCTTATTCTAGCTTTATTGTTGTTTTATGCTTCTATTTGTTTCTTACTTTCTTATCACATAATAGAGGGTTGCGTAAATGGAAGGAAGGAGAAAAGGGAAGTGGGAGTCATACCATCACATTCGTATGAATTTTTATTTTTAAACTAGGAAGTCTATTTCGAGAATAATTAATTGAATGTTAAAGAGTTTGTGCAGACCAAATATATTTGGACAGCATGGGGATGCCAATTGTTTAGGGGAACTAAATAAAAATAGCTGAAATCAATGTCGCGATTATGAGAGACCTTGGTTTATGCAAAAGGGTGTGGTACAGTTTCACTAATAAAGGTGGCACCCTCAGCTATTATGAAAAGAGCAGTAGCTGCGCTCCATAAAGACAACATATTGGGCATGGTAACATTTTGTCAGGCTGCTCTAAGCTAATGGGGTCTATTACAATTCTTCTCTCGTGATGAATAAGATTGGTAATCACAATCCCGAGAAGAGTCATGTTTTGGTTTCTCCGAGTGACCTTTGTCTATTGAATGATCACTCCTTTCCTTATATTTTTTCTTGTCCCATTCAAAGTCGTCTCGCTCCCTTTGTCGGTCAGATATCCTACCACTGTTACATTCATGATACTTTAGTCTTCCTTGATCCTTAATCTTGATAAAATTTATTGTCCTCTATCTGTGACATTTATTTTTCTTTCATGTCATTGATTTATTTTTTCTATTTATACTTTACTATTTATGGCCGTTGACTAGTGAACACTGTATTTGAAAGTTAGCATCTGAAGTTTTATTGGTATTGATATCCTCACTTTAGGATGTTATTCATTGAGGCAATGATAACTTCCGTGTTATGTTTGTTAAATTTGGTGTTCTGTGACTCACTCTCACTGTTGTCGAGTGACTGAACATTTAATCATGAGCTGATAGTGTGATGATCTGTGTTTAAGTTGAAATATCACAGAACATGGGCTAGCCTATGTACTTCTGGTAAAGAGAGAGCTGAGAAAGGAGAAACGTAAGGTTGTGAATGGTGGGAAACCAAATAGGAGTGTGTCATCAGTGTTGACCTACTTTAAAAAATGAAAAGGTCGGGCTGTTAACTTTACTGTTTTATGGTGGTTATTGAAGACTGGCTTCTTGAAGAGCTCTACGAGAGGTGCATTGCATCAGCTTGATATTTGTTGGAAACTAAGTATTCGGTGTGGGAGTAAATAAGTGCAGAAACTAAAAATAAAATTGTAGGAAAATTGTTTTGTTGTGTATTTTCATTTTTGTGGAAATACATGTGAAGTGGAAGTATGTTGAACCTGAGGTCGACAATATTCAATAATCGAAAGATTAATAGAAAACAGTTTGATGTGGAGTGAACTTCAGATCACGATGCTTCTAAAACGATCAAACATTCATCAAGACAAAGTGAAATGGACATTTTCTACTCATGTTTAGAGTTTGTAAAAAATATGCTTGTTATACTGCTTGTTCAGACATACAATATTTTCTTACTTGATGTTGCTGCATTCTAATTTGGAAAGCAAATTACACGGCTGACTTGTAAATGTAGGATATCATATGATGTGCTATGTCGGAAATGCACTCCTATCAATGTACTGTGAGTGTGAAGTACTGACGAGGCATATGACGCATTAGAGAACATAGCGGATAAGGATGTTGTCTCTTGGGTAGCTCACCGTCTCAATCAATTTTCCGTTCTAAACAAAAGAAGATTGATCTTTTTAGTTGTTTTTGTTTTTTTTCCAATTGTAAGATGATATATGTGGAAAATGGGATCCCTCTAAATTCTTGTTTTCTTTAACTTTAGCTTTAAAGATCCAATTTCTACTCGAGAAATCACAGTAATGTGAACAATGAGTTGTCAAAGAAAACTGGTTTACTTATGTTGAACCAACCAAAAAGAATAAATTGCTCTCTGTGGCTTAAAATAATTTTGATATTATAAAAATAAAAGGCTGAAAGTTTAAATTTTGATTGAAGTGATGAGAGTTTTACTTTAAAAAAGCAAATACTAAAAAAAAAGTATTAATATATTTAAAATCAAGTGGGTCCAATAACGGTAAAAAAGTAATTGTGCCTTTAAAAAAATTCCAAATAAGAAAAGACGACATTTATTTTGGGACAGACAAAAAAGGTAATGGCGACACATAATTTGGGATGGAGGGAGTAGTATTTTTATTTGGTTCGAAGGATATCATGTGCCTCAGAAGAGAAGTAAAGTTCTGCTCTCCTCTCATTCTCTTACGTATCTAGTTCTATAGCTTAGCCCTTACTTTTACGATGTAAGGGCAGAACGTATGTCAAAAGTTATTTAATCTCGCTATTGTGAGTATTTTTGGGGGTGTTGGAAACTTAATTAAAAAGTATTAATACTATGTATTATTGGTTGGTAATATTTATGTCTATTAACATTCTAAAATTAAATTATAAAATATTATTGTTTAAAAGTGGGCTGGCCCGTACAACCCGCAACTCACAGAGTAATAGTGTGGGCTTGATATTTTTTGGCTCATCATTTTGATAGGCTAGCCCAACCTGACCCGTCAAACTCAAAGCCCGTGTGGGCTAGCTCGGATGGGTTGACCCAACACGTATTGGCATCTCTACAAAAACAAAACTCTACATTATTGATACTCAAAGGAGACTTTGGAATCTTGAAGAATGCATGGAGGTGAATTCGGGATTTCAAAATGCGGATGTATGAATGTGAAATTCATTAAGATGACCGACATTATGCATATAATACTAGATAAGGAGCCCAGAAATGGGGACAAAACAAGAACAAATTCCATGAAAATGTGCACCAAGATCACAAATAACTTACACACCAGGATTATTTAGGCTCTAGGGTAACC
The DNA here is from genome assembly GCA_030864225.1 of Capsicum baccatum var. pendulum. NCBI lineage: Eukaryota > Viridiplantae > Streptophyta > Magnoliopsida > Solanales > Solanaceae > Capsicum > Capsicum baccatum. The sequence goes on from CM061552.1 coordinate 311,222,540, forward strand.
CCACCTCCACCCCCACCACCACGTAAAACTTTCATCGTCACCCTGTAAGACGAGGCCAACTTATCGACAGATGGACATTGCTTCAGTTCATAAAACCTTTCAATAGGTGCTTGTTAGATCTTATTAAGCTTTTTTGGTTCGGTGATAGGATTTGCTTTTACTATTGCATTCTGACCAACATTCTTATAATCAAACGGGCAGTTGTGTTTGTCTGAAAAATGATGAACTGCGCAGAAAACATCACCACATTTGCAACTGAACCCCGTTAATACCACACGCTTATGACAAGCTATGCACCTTTTCAAACCCTCTTTTGACTTCACTTCTGAAATCTAAGAGACTAAATCTGCAGATGCAACCGCGGCATCTGCAAGACCAAGTTCTGATTCATCGCTAGTTGAGCTTCTGCGTACGACGTCTTTGCTGGATGCAGCTGCAAGCTTTGAATGTTCCTGTTTCAGTAGTATCACGTCCTTATGACACTTGGAACACATATTCATCGTAGCTGCACTATCGAAAAAATCACAGTCGTTGATACAGAGGATGGGGTCTTCTGGAGCTCAACAACTTGTCTCTTTAGATGACTTAATTTCTGCAGTTAACAAGTCTAGTTCAACACCACAAGTGTCAAACCTCAAATTCTATTGGGGCAGACAGGCACCCATAACTGAGGAGGCCCGGGAGAACCAGCTCATCACCTTATACTTCCCATGCATACCTCTATGACAACCCGAAATTCTGACAGCATTATATCGTATATAAAAGGAAATAATCACCTGTATAAGCTCGAGCACACACATATATATATGTATATACAATACTTGGCCATTGGAGCCATCACGTCTATTAACAACACACCACCTTGACCGTACATTAGGTCTACAAAGCCTCTAGACAATACATAGAGTTTAACTCAGGTCGGGACATACCCCGCCATATAACTAACTTCTATACAATACCAAAAGTGACTAGATATGACATGGAAAGCCCCGAAGCAAATTGGAGCTCACCAAAAGCAGCTGCATATCCTGACTCCTACTTGTGCGGTGTATGAGCTGAAACATGAAATGTAGGTCCTCCATGAGGGATATCAGTATAAAATATGTACTGAGTATGTAAAGATGTAGATAATCACATATGATATAGGAGCTCAATAAAAATTACAAACAAGTGAATAAATCATAATAGGAGTGGACCAAATTTACTAGAACTTGTGACAACCTGTACATTGTATTTATTCAATGACTTTACCTTCGTTCTTATCATCTTTGTAATCATTACTGTACTGTACTATGACCATTAGGCTGCCTCCCGTACATATCAACTGGGATCGACCCATGATAAGCTTATGCCCTTGTACCACCCATAAAAACATAAATAAGGTTTAACCCATGATAGGCTTATGTCCCTGGGATACCACCCGATAAGAGAGAACTTCCATCACTTTGTTCAACTAATTTTGGAGATTGTTATTTTTGTCGCCACCACATTTTTGATACTTTGAAACAATGATACATCAATAAGAGACATATAAATAGACCATAAATGCAATAATGATAAAGTAAGAACTCATTGTCACATCAATGAAGTGTTTTAGAGTGATCAATGCCATAACAATGAAGTAGGAACTTATTAGTATATCAATGAAAAGTTTTGGAGTCATTAATAGCACATGGATCTTGTTTGAGTAATCGGATACCTTCTGACATTCATTAGTGCAATAAACATATTGATTTGGAAAACAAGTAAGTATTGGAATGTCTTGACATCTTGTAGGGTGGAAACAAGTTCATTGGTAACGTAGGACATCATACAAACCATTATGGATCACATGTTATTGAATAACTTTGGAAACTTTCCTAATAGAACAATTGTTCAATTTTATGCCAAAGATATGGTATAGAGTATGCTTTACATACCTGACTGTCAACCTTCAATACTAGTCCCAAATGGACTTCCCGTCCTTTCGGATTACTTATCTACAATGAACATATATAGGAATCTAGTATTAGCAACCAAACATCACAATTCAATTATTTGAATTCACCAAACTAATGGTTAAGTAGTAAGCCTTAATTACACGATAAATGGTGCCACTTTAACCCTCTTATACTCCAATTACATTCACATGCCATGCATATTCATACAACATCCTCCAATAACAAGTTTGGATTCAGTTATCCTTCCAACCAATCCATTAAACCAAATTGAGCCATAGACATAAATAATCATCAATTCAATAGTATAACACCATATCCACCTTCCGTACCTCAATTACCATATCCACCTTCCACAATTCAATACAACCAAACCATGCAAAATAGTCCATAACCCTAATTCTATTACCTTTCAATAACAACCAATACGTATAATCATCTATCACACTTCTACATATGGGAAAGAATAAAGGAAAACACTATTCATACCTTAGAATTCACCTCTGGATTATGCAATCCTGTTTGCACAAATAATAGGAGCCGTTCAAAGCTCTCGAGATGAGAAACGCAGTTATCAGATTACTTTGGAATTTCTACGGTTGAATAAAAAGTAATTTAATGGTCAAATTTGGATAGGTTTTGTTTTTTCTCAATGATTGATGATGAAAACGAGTTTTTGAACTCATATACATGTATATATATACACATATTCCCGTCCATAATATTATAGGAAATGACCAAAATGCCTTTAAAATTTAAATAATGTCAAATCTGTCCTTTGGTGGACTGTTTTGATAAGCTAAAGTAGATCAACAATAAATCTTTGCTCCGTTATCGTATTTGGGTGAAATCGGTATCATTGGAAGGATAATTCAAAGGGATTTCATTTCATATAAAGTAGGCCACCCAGTTCGTCCTGTACAAGGAGTTATGGTCATTTGAAGTTGACCCTAAAAATTTGTTTTGATAGGCCGAAGTAAAACGAGTATAACTCCTTACTCAGACGATGGATTTGGATGAAACCAATTGCATTGGAAAGAAGACTCAAAGATATTTATTTTCATAGGTACCATATCTCCCAGTTCATTATTTTAAGGTAGTTATGATCATTAAAAGTTGACCCAAAAATTTGGCTAGCCTCAGTAGTTTGTGTGCAGGAAATTTTCTTGCACATTTACTATTCCAAAATATCCCGGACACCATTTTATAGTTTAGAACGTGAAGGATTATATTCGAAACCTATTCGTTTTTGGAAATCTTTATATCGTTGGAAAGCTTATTCAATAACCTTCGTATGGAAACATCGACGGGCAAATTCAGTATAAATAAAAAAAATTAATTCAATATAAATAAGACCAATACATGTACTTGAATACGCCAATACACATACTTGAATACGAGGTGTTACAACAAGTTCGTTAAGTACATCACGAAACAACAAAGGGACAAACAAAAACTTCAACCAAGGAACATCGCGTTTATGAAATATAAAGCAATTCAGAATAATACATACATTCAATATCTCGTACTTGCTAGATTTTTGACTAATTGAATAGTTCTACTCATAATTTCGGTAGTGAGCTACATTGTATGAGGTGTTCCATCATAAAGTAATTAATAAACTGATTTTTATTGATGTTCTTCTATTTCAATTGCCAGGGGTCTATCGGAAACAACCTCTCTACTTCTTCGGGGGTAGCGGTATGGACTGTGTACATTTTACCCTCCCCAGATACACTGGACTTCTTATTGTTGTTGTTCTATTTCAATTGGTCTGCTTCTAAAAGTCTTGGATTATCACTCTCATACCACAATATTCTTCCTTTGCTTTTACCATTTTAACTATCTTATCGTACGACTTAAAGTGTGTGTTGCCATGCAAACCATTTCACTTCTAAGAGTGTTTAGCATGCTGGACTATGTAGTGATTGTCCTGACCAATGCATTGAGAATCCTATGAATTCTATTGATGGAAACCTTTAGACATCTTCATTCTTATCTTCATGAATGCTGGTTTGAATCTGACGACCTTAGGTTTTAGAGAAGATTGTTTCAACAGTATAATATATATGCCCCAATGTCTTAACTCAAAGTTTGAGTTCGAAGGATCAAGCATCCGCAACACGAGTTTCCAAAAAAAATGACATGAGCTCACAAGTAGGATTGAACTGAAGTAGAAATTTAGAACTTTCTCATTGGAGTCACACGTGAAGTAGTTTTCTTTCCTCTTAGCAATAGAAAAGAAGAACCAGTAAGTACTTCGCACCTATGATTTTCCCTGTATCAATAACACTACTTTCTTGAAGTGGATAATCTGGACGCGAAGAGGTATACATCTCTCTACCAAATATTCATTTTAATGAATAGGCAGTATGGAATATGGACACGCTTAAATGTCGAGTAAAAGAAGTTATGTCATCAAATAGTTGCTCCAATCTTTCGTTTCGAACCAAACACTTTTAGATACAAAATCTTCGACTTATCTTATAATGTATTATATGAAAAGTTTTACTTGATGGTAAGATATGCTTGTTTCTTCTAATCTTATGATAGACGGTTATTTTTCCGTTGCAAATGAATTTGATAGCTATACTAAGCCATCCATATCTTTTAGAGTACAAAGATGCTTGGGTGGAAAAGGTATCCTATCATCTAGTTTTGTGGTTGCTTGGATCAGAAAGTGAAAAACGTAGCCTTTAATAGTTGCGATTATTGCTGCATATGCTGCACCAGAGAAAAAGATCGACTTTCTTTTTCTTTCAGGGGAGCTGTATATTCATCGTTGCCGATTATTGCAAAGATGAAAATATGTGAGTGATTATCCCTGATTTTGCTAACATTTTAAATGTGTACCTATAAGGAAAGATAATAATAAAGAACAAAAGGAGACACTAAACGAGGGAAGGGAAAACAATTGTTAAGTAAAATTCTTCATCATTGTCACCGGCTATATTTTGTCGTAAAATATGGCTAATCTGTGTTTGTAGAGCGCAAACTTTTACCAAGATCGTGGCTGTTTTCAGCCTATGTTGTAAGCACATCCAGGTATCTGGAGAATGAAAAACCTCAGATTTCATAAATACTCCCTCGTACTAAGAACGATAGAAGGGGTAATAAGGTTGAAAATAAAGAAATGAATAGGATGATCATAGAACTTCTTTTGTGGTGTAATCTGAGGACGGTGATGATTTTTTTTCCCCGTGTTCAGGGCGGAGGTCATGAGGAAGTCTAGCGGAGCGCTTTTCCAGGAAGAGGTAGTTAATTGCGATTTCAATACTTATGAAGCTTCTCTGTGCCTTCCCGGTAGCTTAAAAAATTGTGTGTTTTTTTTGTTGTTTCTTTCCTGCTATTATAGAAACTCTGCAAATGGCTGACACATCTATTGTTAGCTTTGGAGAATCTGCATTCCAACAACGTTCATCATAGAGACCTTAAGCTAAAAAATTGCTGTAATCGGCGAAATAGAAAAGCCTTCTTAGCATGAAACGTTTTTAACGTAAACTATTTTGAATTCTGTTATGTAACATATTCATCAAAAAGGACAACCACATCAGGTTAGGTAAGAATGCCCGAACAATTGCTTGATTGGGTCATCTTTGCTTCTTTACTATCTTTCAAATTCACTTGATTGTCAGAGGTGATTTGTGATTAGGAAAAATGCTAGATGCAGAAGTCCTTGCTTCCTTGGTATGAATTTCTATAGCGGCATAATGAACCTCTTACTTACTTTCAAGTTTTGACCATCTATTGTCACCTAACAATCGATTCAGCATATCTACTTAGCAAGAGAGAAATTCCTACTCCCTCCAAGACCGATAAAACCTAAAATTTGCTTTTATTTTCGGTCATAGGTACCAAAATGTTGTGGTGGTTATCTTCCTTTTTATCAAAAAAAATATTGTGGTATTCATCATATTACAAAGCTCCTGTTGCCATAGCACCTATCTTAATGCATTTGAGAAAAAGACGTCGAGTTGTACAGCTAATCCTTAATTTTTGAAAAATTTTAATGTAATAGGTATCTGGCACACCAAATGACATATGCCCTGAGCTCCTTGCCGGCATACCCTATGGCTATAAATCTGATATATGGTCGCTTGGTATGAAATAAGAATGTTGATGATGCAATGTATTTCAGCTCTTTACATCATGTCCCTAATACTAACACTTTAATGTGATTTTAGGATACTATATGTTTGATATTGCTGCATATCGACCTCTGTTTAAAGCTTCTGTAAGTTGATTTTTCAGCAATCTGAACTTCATAAATAATACCTCAAAAAGTTATAATTGTTATGCAAAAAAAAAAAAAAAGAGAAGTTATTTATCCTGATATCTTCTATATGATATAGTGGCAATGTAAACCCAACAGGACAAAACTAGACTTATCAACAAAATAAATCGGGGTTTGTTCTCACCACTTTCGATTATATGCTCCTCCACCTTGTAAGTATCTTCCTTCTCAGCATGCCACAATTATAACAAATCAGTCAGTTGAGAAAGCGGATTTAATTTTTGCAGGAAACAGATAATAAAAAGCATGCTAAGGAAAACTCCAGAACACCGACCTACAGTGAGGGCGAGCTACATATGTTCAAATGTTATTCTTTCCGTTTCAATCGGTCATGTCTTATTTTCCTTTTTTGTCCGTTTAAAAGTGAATATTTCTTTCCTTTTACAACAACTCCTTAATTCTAACTTTCTACGTGGCATGTTTAAAGATCACAAACTTAAATTACATTTTGATACATTCTGCATACCTTTATTTTAAGACCACAAGATTCAAGTCTTCTTTTTTTTCTTAAACTTCGTGCCAAATCAAAACTAGAAATACAAAAAGAAATGGAGGGAGTATTTAATTAAGATTCATCTTGATATATTTCTTTACCTCTACCTATAGGCTGCCGAGCTGTTGAGACATCAACATTTGCAACCATACCTCCTCTTGTGTCACAACCCTTCATCTGTGTGTCTTCCTGTGAAGTCCTCGAGCATAACGAAAGATAAAACAAGACCTTCACCTAGAAAATCTATCAGTCCGAGAGGTAGCAGAGACAGATAGTTGAAGCTAAAAGAGAAGAGAAATGTCCTTTACTTTGACGAAACTGATAACATTCAGCCAATAAACTTATCTGACAATTATAACCCTTTCGAGCCAAACTTGACACTAAGAGAGTTGATCCAACAAGCTACTCAGTTAGGATCTCTCAAGATAGTGAGGATTCTAAAAGTGGGGAGATGAGTGAGGCAGTTTTTTGCAATGTATATGATCAACAGGAGACTATCTCACAAACAGAAACTACGATCACTCCAAGATCGTCAAGTTCAAGGGAAAAAACATGGTCCGGGGAACAAGAGCATGTTTCTCCAGAGTATGTTAGTTGATTTAACGAGGGTGTACGAGGAATAACAACAAAAAAGATCTTGAGGTGTTGAGCAGTCCACTGGACCATGAGGAAGCAGATATAGTGGAATGTATCTTTGGAAAATCTAGCAAAATGAAATTGTCTAATGGAAGATTCAACGATAAAACACGATGCTTCGATGAAGAAAGCACCTCATCTAATTCACAGTCAACAAAACCAGATCCAGAGGCAGCACTAAGATGCAATGTTGGTAAAACTGAAAATGGTAGCGAGTGTAGAGAAGTTTCTATTGACTGCTTGTCAACTGAAAGCAATGGTTCACTTCTACACAAAGACGATTGGGGTAATCCCACTGAACAAAGAGCTGAATCTTTAGAGTCTTTTTTGGAGGTTTGTGCGCGACTACTTAAGAATTAAAAAATTGATGAGCTTGCTGGTTGATGATAGGCGATATTACATGCCTATAGTGCCATATTTTACCCATATTTTAGCCTAGTTTTGAGAACAAATTATATATTTCATGCACTTTTAGTCCTTTTTCCTGTAAGTGAGCTAACGAACATGATTAGCAAAGTTTCAGGTATAAATGATGCAGAATTCAGCATTTTATGGATAACTTGACGCCAAAGAAAGCTTCACGAAGGGAGAAAAGGGAGTCTTGGACGCCAAGGACCAAAAGTGGCGCGTGGAAAATCTGTCCCGGGCTAAAACAACATTTCTGAAGACTTTGGGGACTAGCAGTAACTTATTAGGATTAGGATAATGATACATTAACCTAGTACAATTGGGTTAAGTATTTCATAAGCTTAGTAGGATTTGGTTAAGTATTTCATTAGCTTAGTAGGAATAGGATATGGGTATTATAAATACCCTATCTTGCTAGAGATTTTAAGACATCTTTCTATTCTACAATTAATTCTTCTTCCATCAATTACAATACATTCTACTTCTAAGACTCTTCCATTAATTCTATTTTTCTTCTTCCATTCATCTATTTAATTCTTAATTTCCGCAACAAGAGAAACGTTACTTTGCCAGGAATTCACGCCTAACGCCTCCCACACCATTACAAACGTGAAATCTTTATTGTGGTATAATAACAATGTCAATTGTGATTTCCTTCGCACTCATGGGTAACTAAACTTCTCTGTTGGAGTTATGGAAGCAGAATGATATACTATCTATTGCTATGAGTTTGTGAGTTCGTGATACGTATGCTGCTTATATCATTATTCTCTTCATCTTAATCTAATTTCTTTGTGGTTGCAAACGCAAGAATACGCCAGTATAGCATTAACTTGTTTGAAAGAAAGGTTATATGTCTGGAAAAGAGATAATGTCAAGGTAGTAGGGTCCCATCCCTTATTAAAAAGTTAGTGCCATAACTGAATTAACCTCTTGGAGAATTTGTACCGTTAGATACACTTTAAGCTTGAAAGAGTTAAAGTGAAATAATCCTCGAATAGGTCGAAAGACGCCTGGATTTACCATCGAATACAATTATCTATAAGCACATGCATGTCTGAATTCCACACACTCATAGTCAATAGAGATGTACAACTCATAAGGTGGACATAACCCCAACTTCCCAATTCTCATTGTTTTAGAACATACTAAACATTCTTTCTTTTTACTTTGCTATTTTCAGTTTTTACTTTAATATTTTGGTTACACATTACAATCCCCCCTTCTTGCGAGACTTGCACTAAAAGTCTAGTAATCGTTGCTTACTTGTTGACCAAGCTATTCCCTGAGGGATCGATACCCAACCCTGTTGGGTTATATATTTGACAATGACCGCTTTACACTCCTACGAGAGCTGTAGATTGAGCGTTATCAAAAATTGGCACCGTTGCCGGGGAATATGAGTGTCAATTAAGTTCGTGATAATTACTAGACCCTTTGGTCAAAAATTCTCGTACTTTTACTTTTAGTTGTTGTTTTTGTTTACTACAGGTTTTTATTCAGTGCATGCCCCATACTCGAAGTTCTGGTCAACCGTTATTACCTATCAATCCTGAACCACAACGAATTGGCAGAATGGAGGCACAAATGAAAATCGAAAGAATGGCTGCTCAACAGGAGCAGGCGAGATTAGCAGCTCTTGCCGCTGCCCAAGTACACCAACAAAACATTGATAACCCTGGGCGAGCAACAAATCCTGACGATGAGGATTTAGGTGATGACGAGTTACTAAACCCAAGGCATGCTGCTGAAATCGCAATACCTACCAACAGAAGAGGTCGTCAAGCTCAGTTTAGGTATGATCGCCAACCCATGCAACCAGATTTCGATGATGATGATGATGATCTTGATGGAGCCGGAGCCACAGGAGCCATAATTCCTCCACCATTAGCGCCCGGAGCCAAGTTCAACATCATAAGCACCATGATTCAGTTATTGCAACTCAAGGGATTATTTGGTGGACTAGCAGGCGATGATCCGAATATGAATCTCATCAACTTTATTTCTACATGCAAGTCGTTTGACAATTCTGGTGTTGGTCAGAATGCAATTCGATTACGTCTATTTCCATTGTCTCTGTCTGGGGAGGCAACTCTATGGTTGAATGGGTTGACCCCTAATTCTATTACAAAGTAGAGGCAATTGAGAGACGCTTTCCTAGAAAGATTCTTTACGCCATCCAAAAGAGCTCAATTGAGAGATAAAAAAAAGTAACTTTCGTCAGCTTCCAACTGAAGCCCTTCATGAAACATGGGAGAGGATCAAGACAAAGCTAACGAGGTGCCCAAACTATCATATGACTAATATTCACCTAATGGAGATTTTATACAGAGCCTTGAATTCAATAACTAAACCAGTGGTGGATAATGCAGCTGGAGGATCTTTTATGGACCTCACCTTTGATCAAGCAAACAATATGCTAGATCGTATGATGAAGCAAAGTAGAGCTTGGAATACCAGGGATTCGGAGGTAGCAAGCCCCACTTTATCTACTGGCATGACTGCAGACCAAAGAAGAAGAGAAGAAGAATATGATCAAGATATGGCGCACATGAAAACACAAATGGATCTTCTTACAAGGCATTTATTATCAGGGAAGACAAAAAAAAAACAAAGCTATTGCGTCAAAAGGAAGAGACGAATCTGATTCGGAAGAAGAGGCCAACTACTTGAACAATCAGGTTGTTTCCAAGGTAATACCTAAGGAAACCAAGGTCGGAACTATTATGATAAATCTGGAAACAAGGACCAAGGTAGTTGGAAGAGCAAGAATGAAAAGAGTGGTTTGTACGTTCCCCCTGGAAGACGTGACGCCACCACATCTGGTTCTGGAAGTATGGAAGACATGATGGCTAAACTATTGAAAGGAGTGGAAGCAACGAGCTTGGGAGTAACGGAGGTAATTAATGATTTGTCCTCTATGAAACAATTAGTTGATTCTCATTCCACTAAAATCAAGAAAACAGAGCAGCAATTGAGTCAACTTTTAGCTGCACTCAATAACGAAAAGCTGGCACATTACCTAGCGACACTGTGCAAAACCCAAGGAATGATGGGTAATGCATGGTCATTACTACCCGAAGTGGTAAGGTACTGGAAACCTCAGCAAAAAGCAAGAAAGTGGTTGACGAAGTAGTGGACATTGATGATAAGGCGAAAGGGGAAGATGCCGCAGCAGCTGATCCTGACGTTCATAACGTCACCCCTCACGATTTGCAACCTGAAAAAGCTGAAAACGGAAGCAAGAGGAGAAGAAAGCCGTGGAAATAACAATCCCATACCCACCACCACCTTTTCCTCAAAGATTGAAGAAGGTGGCGAATGATACGAAGTTCAGCAAATTGATGACTATGTTAAAGCAACTGACCATTAATGTTCCATTGGTGGAAGCACTTGAACAAATGCTTGGGTATGCAAAATTTATGAAGGATCTTTTGACATAGAAGTGGGAAGCAAGCTATGAGTTGAAAGATGATGTTCATCACTGTAGCGCAATCGCTACTCGATCAATAGTTCAAAAGAAGGCTGACCCCGGAGCTTTTACTATTCCTTACACCATTGGATCTTTGAATTTTGCCAAGGCATTATGCGATTTAGGAGCCAGCATCAATTTGATGCCACTATTTATCTAGAAGAAGTTGGTGTTGGGTGATCCTACTCCAACCAATATGAGGCTCGTAATGGCGGATAGGTCGGTAAAATAACCTGTTGGTATTCTATGTGATGTCTTGGTAAAGGTTTCTTCATTCATCTTTCCGGCAGACTTCATTATTCTGGATTATGAGGCAGATTCAAAAGTTCCCATAATCTTGGGGCGCCCTTTCCTTGCTACGGAAAGTGTGCTTATTGATTTGAGAGCTAATGAGCTTTCATTGCGAATAAATGACGAAGTAGTTCGCTTTGATGTGTGCAAATCAATGAAGCAACCCAAAGATCTGAGTGTATTTTTGGTGGCTGATGTTTACTTTGATGATGAGAAATAATTACTTGAAAAAAAGCAAATTATTGATGACCCATTGGCGATTGTGCTCATGAATGGAGAGAGTAAGGATGCCGAAAATTGAGAAGAAGCTATTTGTGATCTATCCGAATTAGGGACATATCGCCATGCTCCTAAGAAGCTGGACCTTGATCTCAAGAATCGACCCACACCACCAGCTAAGCCATCTATTGAAGATCCACCCACGTTAGAATTGAAGGAGCTGCCAAGTCATTTAAAGTATGCATTCATAGGAAACGGAAACACACTTCCAGTCATTGTGGTAGCAGATTTGGGTGAGCAACAAGTTGCAGCTCTCATTGCTATTCTACGGAAATATATTCGAGCCATTGGATGGACCATTGTGGATATTATTGGTATTCCACCTGGGATTTGTACACATAAGATTCAGCTTGAAGAAAATTACACACCCACTATTGAGCATCAAAGGCGTCTAAATCCACCAATGCAAGAAGTGGTAAAGAAAGAAATTATCAAGTGGTTAGACACGGGGGTTGTGTATCCAATCTCTGATAGTACATGGGTATGCCCGGTACAATGTGTTCCCAAGAAAGGAGGCATGACGGTGGTCGTGAATACAAAGAATGAGCTTATTCTACTAAGACCCGTCACTGGATGGAGAGTATGCATGGACTACTGAAAGCTAAATTCTTGGACGCTCAAAGATCACTTTCCAATGCCATTTATTGACCAAATGCTAGATTGATTAGCGGGGAAAGGATGGTTTTGTTTCTTAGATGGTTATTTAGGCTATAATTAGATTTGTATTGACCCCGAAGACCAAGAGAAGACAACGTTTACATGTCCATATGGTACGTTTGCCTTCAAACGTATGCCATTCGGGCTATGTAATGCACCAGCCATCTTTCAACGTTGTATGATGTCCATTTTTTCTGATATGGTTGAAGACACTTTGGAGGTATTTATGGACGATTTTTCAGTTGTTGGTGAGTCTTTTGAAGCGTGCTTGGAAAACCTAAGTATGGCATTGCAAAGATGTGTAGAATTCAACTTAGTGCTGAATTAGGAGAAGTTCCACTTCATGGTAAAAAAAGGAATCGTTCTTGGGCATAAAATCTCCAAAAGAGGAATTAAGGTTGATTGAGCTAAAATTGAATTCATTGAGAAGATACTACCCCCAATCTCGGTGAAGGGTGTTCGTAGTTTCCTCGGTCATGCAGGTTTCTATCGACGATTCATCAAAGACTTCTCCAAAATTGCTAGTCCACTGTGCAAACTCTTGGAGAAAGATGCAAAGTTTAACTTCAATGAAGATTGTTTGAAGACATTCAAATGCCTCAAGGGAAAACTAATTGAAGCCCCTATCATGGTAGCACTAGATTGGTCTCTCCCGTTCGAAGTCATGTGTAATGCTAGTGGTGTAGCCGTTGGTGCTGTACTTGTTCAGAGAAAGTAGAAGCTATTTCATCTTATCTACTATGCGAGTAAGGTCCTAAATGAAGCCCAAAAGAACTACACTGTCACAGAACAAGAGCTCATAGCGATTGTGTATGCGTTTGAAAAGTTTCGAGCTTATTTGTTGGGAACCAAAGTGATCGTCCACACAGACCATGCAGCTCTAAGGTATCTAATGACAAAGAAGGATGCAAAACCAAGATTCATTTGATGGGTTTTTCTGCTGCAAGAATTTGATTTCGAGGTTAAAGATAGAAGAGGTTCCGAGAACCAAGTGGCTGATCATCTATCTAGACTCAAGAATGAGCATGTGGCGCAGCCTGAAATCGAGATTGATGATGCATTCCCTGACGAGGAGATTTTAGCAATGAGAATGGAAAAGTTACCATGGTATGCCGACTTTGCGAATTTTGTGGTGAGTAATGTGATACCTGCAAACTTATCTTACCATCAAAAGAGAAAGTTTATGCATGATGTAAAACACTACTTTTGGGATGAGCCATATTTGTTTCGACGATGTGCGGATGGTGTTATTCGACGATGTATATCCTATGTAGAGGTGCCTAATATATTGGAAGCATGCCACACTTCCCAAGTTGGGGGACATCACGCAGGTAATCGGACAGCAAGAAAGGTATTGCAAAGTGGATATTATTGGCCTTCGATATTTAGAGATGCCTACGACTATGTTAGGAAATGCGACCAATGCCAGCGACAAGGCACTATTTTGAAACACCATGAGATGCCCATGTCAAAAATTCCTGAAGTAGAGCTCTTTGATGTATGGGTTATTGATTTCATGGGTCCATTCGTAAATTTGTTTGGAATGAATTACATCCTAGTTACTGTAGATTATGTCTCGAAATGGGTTGAAGTAGTAGCATTGGCCGACAACGAAGGAAATCGTGTTGTAGCATTCTTGAAGAGGAATATCTTCTCTCGCTTTGGAGTACCACGTACTATCATAAGCGATGGAGATTCTCACTTTTGCAACAAGCTATTCAAATCCGTGTTGGCAAAATATGGTGTCAAGCAACATAAGGTAGCCATGCCTTATTACCCACAAACTAGTGGACAGGTAGAGGTTTCCAATCGAGAGATCAAGCAAATCCTTGTGAAGACGGTAAATGCTAATAGGAAAGACTGGTCTCGAAAGCTGGACGATGCACTATGGGCGTATAGGACTGCATTCAAAATGCCAATTGGCATGTCCCCTTATCAACTAGTTTATGGGAAGGCTTGTCACTTACCCATTGAGCTCGAGCATAAGGCATTGTGGGCATTGAAGCGATTGAATTTGAATTGGGATGATGCAATGAATCTGAGATTGGAGCAGCTGAACAAGATGGATGAATTCCGTCTCCATGCTTATGAAATATCAGACCTATACAAGGAGCGGATGAAAAAGTATCATGATCAGTGAATTGTTCGACGAAACTTTCAAAAGGATGACATGGTACTTCTTTTCAATTCCAGGCTGAAGTTATTCCCAGGTAAGTTAAAATCCAAGTGGTCTGGTCCATACAAAGTTATCCAAGTCTACTCGTCTGGAGTAGTTGAGTTGGAAGAAAATAATGGTGTTGTCTTCAAAGTGAATGGCCAACGAGTTAAACCCTATATCGGTCCTCTTGATTCGATAAATTATATGGCCATCACTTATCTCGACGAAGTCTAAGTACTCGAGGTAACTATGTCGTGCCACGATAAAAAATAAGGCGCTAGATGGGAGGCAACCCATCATTTATTGTTTATCATTTATCGTTTATCATTTTACATTTTTTGTCTTTCTTTCATTTTAGTACGTATTTTGCTTTTGATAAATAAAAATCCAAAAATGAAAGTCATGCCACGACCAAAACTAAGGCGCTTGGTGGGAGGCAACCCATCGTACTAATCGTTTTTATTGGTTTTGAGCAAATGTAGGTGCAAGAGGTATACAACGAGGAGATCGGTTTCAAATTTCGATTTGGACGTATTGCATGGTAAAGGTGGTAAGTTAGGTATGAAGATGCAAAAGGCTATGGATTTAGCATTGCTCATGAAAATATAGGCATCGAACAAGGCTAGGCCTAGGTAAAACTAGGCCACGAACAAGGCAAGGCCTATACTATGGCCTAAGGTCTCGGAATCTAGTGTGCCATAGCATAGGCGCCGCCCATGCTCAAGTATGCCATAGCATAGGCGCCGCCTATGCTAAAGCTTTTTTTCTCTGTATCTTATATTCCATGCTAAAGGAGCCGCCTATGGTCACTAAAGTCTTTTCACTAGGCGCCACCTATGCTCACCAAAGGCTTTGCACTAGGCGCCACCTATGCCAAGCATAGGCAAAGCTAAAGGCGCCGCCTATGGTCACTTTTTGTCTCAAAATCCAATTTTAAATGGGTCAAAACCCAAACCAATCTTTTTCTATAAATAGGAGACTTAGTTTTGAAACACAAACACATTGAAAACCTAACTTAGGCACCGCACATAGCATCCAAACACTCTCAAAAATTTTCCTTTTGCTCTATTTCTTCACAAGAACATCTCCAAAGGCTTCAATCACGTAAGTAATTTTTTGTTCTTCCTTTATTTTTCATAAGTACTACATTATCATGCCCACTATGAATTGTTAATTCTTGAAGAAATATTGGTGATGTGAATGTGTATGAATTGTTTATACACAACCAAGTGAGTGAACATATACGTTAGGATGATCTTAACTTGTTTCCAACTTGAATTTGATTTTGATGCATTGTCATACTACTTGCGGAATTGCTATAGTCATTAACATTGCATAATATTGTCACATGAATACTTACATGTTGGAATGACTTGTTCATCAGAATGAGAATCATAGTTGCCTACCGACATCGGAGGTTGTGATTATTGATAGATACTATACCTTGATTCAATACCTATGTAGTAACATTGATATATCCAACTTGAATGTATTGCCAAGATTATAAGAAGTGTGACTGCTCTAATTTTATTGATGGAATATAGCACCTAAAACGTATGTCAATGAAGTCTGAGTAATCGACCACTTTCACTTCACTAGTTTGTGCCAACAAACTAAGTGTGGGGTGGTACCCCTACTGCTTGTTTATAGATTGTATCTATCGAGAGGATGCTAACATGAACATTGTTTTAAGTCTCAAGTACAATGGCACCCAAAGCAAGACAAGGCAAAGATAAGGCTACCACTTCCCAAAAAGGCAAGAAACGAGGACGCAAAGAGCAAGAAGAATCATCCTCGATTGAATTACCATGCCGCATGTTTGGAATAAAATGGGTTCTTGAGAAGGAAGCGAAGGAATGGTATAGGAACAACAAGGAAAGAAAATATGTTCATGTCGACTTGATAAACAAGGAAAGCCTAGCAAAGAAGGAGCCACGCATGTTAGCGAAGATCATGGCATTACATCTTGATTTCATCTTCTGAGACATGGGAGAATGCAATCTTGATTTGACAAGAGAATTTTATGCCAACTGGTCGCCGAAAACCACAGACAGCGAGGTCAAGATTTGGGGCCAAGTTTTACAACTTAATGCGGAATTCTTCAACTCCTTTCTTGGCTTGCCTTCAGTCGATCCATCACCATTCAAAGAGCTGTACAGTAGACCTCCATATAGAGAAATTCGACACACACTTTGTGGAAGTATATCCATGGCAAGGTGGAGCAGACATAAAGACACCAGACGACACAACACCTTTCCCTATGCTCCTTTGAATATGGAAGCAAGGATATGGTTGCGCATTGTCAACTCTTGCCTCATACCAGGGACCCAGTACACCAAGAGAACAAGAGATAGAGTGTGCCTGGTATACGCATTGATGACGAATGTCCCTATCAATATTGTGGAAATCATTTGCTCCACAATGCGGAAAGCTAGGCTACACAAGCGGTCCCACTTTAGTTTTGGCAATCTGTTAACTGTAATCTTAAGGAAGGAAGACATCGAAGAGGAACCGGATGATCATAAACTTCCTCACAACCCAAAGAAGGTTGACCTTACAAAGGTCAAGGATGCTGAAACAACACATGGCGTCAACCTTACTAGGGCAGAGAGACATGCTCGTGATGAGAGTTTCTTTCGCCATCTTTATGGCATGACACGGTTTACAATGTTGAGCGGAGGTCGTGTTCTAACTGCTACAGAACTCCAACAACTGGACCATGACTATCCAATGAATGTGCATGCAAGGGAGATGTGTGGAGTAGGTACATACTTTGAGGAACCTCTTGATGACGATGTGCCGACTGATGATGAGCGACGAATTCCAGACTCTGATGTGGTGGAGAATTATGATGATGACGACTCCTATGATGATTCCGACGAAGGGGGTATGACCCCCGACATAGAGGAGGAGTCCGACTGACCAGGTTCTTCATATTTATTTTCCACTGAGGGCAGTGTCCCGTTTAAGTGTGGGGTGGTGGTATTTGCATACTTTACTTCTCTATCTGCATTTGCATTTATTTATGTTTGTTTGATTAGTTTTTTTTCTTAGTTTTTTTTTCTATTTTTAGTTTTTTTTAAGTAGTTAACGTTTTTTTTAACTTAGCTTCGCATGAAATTATTCTAATAGGCAGCATGAGATTATAATAAGAGTATGTGCTACAATCATGTCTATTGAGACGTTTAGGCTCTAATTGTGATACTATGTGATAATGTGTGGTTCAATTCCTTCACCTGTTGGGGCAAGAGTCTATACTACTCCCAATTAAGTCGACCATGTGCCTTGTGTGTGTTAGATAATAGTATATTCTATGTTTGTGGCTGATGCTAGAACTTGCCTGGTATGTATGTAAAGCGAAAATAAAGAGTGCAAGTTTAGGAGATGATTTAGGCATTTCTTTGGCAACCTATACTTGTTTACCTTCTTTTTACCTACCCATGGATATCATCCTAGTTAACCCCTTTTGAGCCTTTAGCCTATTTTCTTTGACAGCCTCATATGTAAGCCTAATCCATTTTTTTAAGACCATAATTTGATCCAAATTCCTAAGTGCTTTAAAGTGTAAAAGTCATGTGACAACATAAGAGGAAATTGGGTGAGTATGATGCTTTAGAATGAATTGGTGCTTGAATGTGTTATGAAATAGAAAGTGCTATCATAAGAGGTATGTTATGAAATAAAAAGGAAAGGAAAACTAAAAAGTTAGTTATGTTCAAAATTGAAAAACAAAAGAGGAGAAAAGATGTGGTAGAATAAAATAAAGTAGAAACGGTGTTTGAAAGAAAGGTGTTAATGATTCAATGTGATGTATTAAAGCGCTTAGGAACATAGTCACTATTTCTGGCCAAAATAGTCCTACCCGTACCTTAGCCTACATTACAACCAGCAAAAGACCTATTTAATCCTAAGCTTAGCATTCTGACGTTTAGTGGAGCATTACACTAAGGGCAAGCCTATGGTCATCAGTTGCTGCATATGAATTCTTTGAGAGAGTGAGAGCAAGGATATTTTCATACCCATGTTTGAAAAACATGCTATACTTGTGAGTGATTATGGGTAATATATTGTGAGACACACATGGTTGATGAGTTTTGGGTAGTGGTGTATGATTCTTTGTACCTTAACTTTTGAATGTGAGTTGACTACCATCACGAGTCTATATTAGAGGTTGAATTGTTTCTACTAATGATCGAAAAACTACTCTTTGTT
Source organism: Capsicum baccatum var. pendulum (assembly GCA_030864225.1). Classification (NCBI taxonomy): domain Eukaryota; kingdom Viridiplantae; phylum Streptophyta; class Magnoliopsida; order Solanales; family Solanaceae; genus Capsicum; species Capsicum baccatum. Next base: position 311,241,377 of record CM061552.1, read on the forward strand.
GATAATTGTTGTGCTTGACTTGACGAATATTTTGTGTTATTGCTGTGAAACCCTAAGTTGATGTTTAGATGGACATGATATGTTGTTCGAGGACGAACAAAGCTTCAAGTGTGGGGTGTTGATGATAGGTGATATTACAGGCCTATAGTGCCATATTTTACCCATATTTTAGCCTAGTTTTGAGAACAAATTATATATTTCATGCACTTTTAGTCTTTTTTCCTGTAAGTGAGCTAACGAACATGATTAGCAAAGTTTCAGGTATAAATGATGCAGAATTCAGCATTTTATGGATAACTTGACGCCAAAGAAAGCTTCACGAAGGGAGAAAAGGGAGTCTTGGACGCCAAGGACCAAAAGTAGCGCACGAAAAATCTGTCCCGGGCTAAAATATCATTTCTGAAGACTTTGGGGACTAGCAGTAACTTATTAGGATTAGGATAATGATACATTAACCTAGTACAATTGGGTTAAGTATTTCATTAGCTTAGTAGGATTTTGTTAAGTATTTCATTAGTTTAGTAGGAATAGGATATGGGTATTATAAATACCCTATCTTGCTAGAGATTTTAAGACATCTTTCTATTCTACAATTAATTCTTCTTCCACCAATTACAATACATTCTACTTCTAAGACTCTTTCATTAATTCTATTTTTCTTCTTTCATTCATCTATTCAATTCTTAATTTCCGCAACAAGAGAAATGTTACTTTGCCAGGAATTCATGCCTAACGCCTCCTACACCATTACAAACGTGAAATCTTTATTGTGGTATAATAACAATGTCAATTGTGATTTCCTTCGCACTCATGGGTAACTAAACTTCTCTGTTGGGGTTATGGAAGCCGAATGAGATACTATCTATTGCTATGAGTTTGTCAGCTCGTGACACGTATGCTGCTTATATCATTATTCTCTTCATCTTAATCTAAATTCTTTGTGGTTGCAAACGCAAGAATACGCCAGTATAGCATTAACTTGTTCGAAAGAAAAGTTATATGTATAGAAAGAAGATAATGTCAAGGTAGTAGGGTCCCATACCCTATTAAAAAGTTAGTGCCGTAACTATATTAACCTCTTAGAGAATTTGTACCATTAGATACGCTTTAAGCTCGAAAGAGTTAAAGTGAAATAATCCTCAAATATGTCGAAAGACGCCTGGATTTACCATCGAATACAATTCTCTATAAGCACATGCATGTCTGAATTTCACACACTCATAGTCAATAGAGACGTACAACTCATAAGGTGGACATAACCCCAACTCCTCAATTATCATTGTTTTACAACATACTAAACATTCTTTCTTTTTACTTGGCTATTTTCAGTTTTTACTTTAATATTTTGGTTACACATTACAATCCCCCCTTATTGCGAGACTTGCACTAAAAGTCTAGTAATCGCTGCTTACTTGTTGACCAAGCTATTCCCTGAGGGATCGATACCCAACCCTGTTGGGTTCTATATTTGAAAACGACCGCTTTACACTCCTACGAGAGCTGTAGATTGAGCGTTATCACTGGTGTGCTGAAACCATTGAGGGGTAATGGAATGACGTCTAGAGAAACAACAATCTGGTTGACAAAAAGTCTCATGACTGCACAAAAGTTGTCCAAGGAGTCGTGATGTTGCACAAAACCTGTGTTTTGACCTATAGAACGAGCCTCTGTCTTACATAAATCATCAAGTATTGTTGGACTAAGCTATTCCTCGAGGCTTAACGTGGTTGAGCATCCCTTAGTTTTCATTCTATTATTGTAGGATAGTTGATGGAGCTGTGAAGATTATATATAATGTACTTTTAATGTTGATTTCAAATTGTTCTTACATTTCAACCATTTTTCATTTTGTGCTTGTAATGTTCTACTTCAAACAGATGTTCACGAAGGGATTACTCTTAATATTCATAAATACAAAAGCGCAAGTACAATAAGTCGAATCAGATGCAGAATCAATGATTTGTACAAAATACTTTGCTTGACATTATTGAGTCAAGAGTTATCACATGAGAACAACACTGATAGGCTCGCAATAAAGTCTCAAAAATAGGAGCTACTAACAATTCCATCCAAATTTAGCTAGAACTATAGTGGTCTAAAACAACTTCATCTACTAATTCTTGGAGAATATGCCAAGCAGCTTCAGTGCCACATTCATATTCTTCAATCTCGAAGTCCGTACATTTACCCAAAGAATGGCACATATCCCATTCTATTAGCTCGTCTGGGATCAAACCAACAAATTGTATCCACTCTTCGACCTCATCAATAATATCAACAATCAGAATCTCTTTGGTCATACTTGATGGTAGTTTGGTACAGGTTCTGAAACCAGAATCAGAGATTGGAGAAAATGTTGAGTCTAGGTGCTCTAATAGACAATCAAATGTGAATCCTTTAAGCTGATTCATCTATTTTGGGTCATTACAGCCAAGCAACTAACCGAAAGCCATCCACAGAAAACTCAAAAACATTTCATGTTCATTGAGAAAATGGCTCACAGAGAACCCATCCTCTACAGGTAGAGCTTGCTGTTGAGGTGTAGTTCCAAATATGAGTTCAGTATTAGAATGACCTATTTTGCGTAGCTGAGATTGCTTCCTTTTAGCTGATCAATCTTGCTGATCACTCCAGAAACGTTATAAATATATTCTCTGCTACTCCTCCTGGTGGATATTGAGGTCTCACAATCCAAAAGATCTCTATCAGGTTCTGGAAAGAGTGGTTCATCATCAACAGAGTCCACTGATTCAGCAAGCACTTTGTCCTCTGGAAGAATACAAGCATCATATTTATTTGAAGTATGGATGCATGAAATCCAAGTTCAGATTTCTCTTATTTTTTATTTTATGTATTTGAGGCAAAGAAAGGTAGTATGCAAATATTAAAAAGTCAAATCGGGGACCATACTTGAGCTACTATTGGGACTGCTGGAGAGGTAGCTGTCAGTTGAATGGTGATTAAGTGAATTTCCAACTAAATCTACTTCATCTTCCAAAAGAGAAAAATATCTAGTACGATAAGTGAGAGTATATTTAGCTCTAAAACTTTGCAATCCTGGTTCTGAACTCTTTATTTCGGCCATCCCAAAATCCATATCTTCTTTATTAGATCCGCCAGGTCGAGCACCAAGTTTGTCTGCCACATTGCTCCAAGTTTCAGAAGCTGAAACCTTTTGGGGCTTACTTCCTGATCCTGCTGGCATCGATTCCAAACCCGTGAGCCTAGAAACCAAACTTTGAGCTTTCATTTCATTCTTGCTTTCACAACGTGTTTCAGTCATTCCATTATTCTTTGCATTTGGAAACCCCCCACTGTTCTCATCAGTAATGTACATTGTTAATACAAGAACCAAAAACAATAAAAACAAAAACTTTCCTGTTAGGCTAAAATTTGAGACAATAGAAGAAAAAGAAAGATAAATGTGGGAGTATAGTTCAAGAAATGAGTGCCAAACAAAGATTTGGCTTCTTCTTTGTAAACAGCTTCTTGGCAAATCTACGGTTCCGATCAAAGAGCTGAAAGAAAATGCCCACACAACCACAAGGCCTTTGAGGTTGTCACTCATTCATTTCTCTAGGTGAGCTATCATTCATCCGCCAAAATCCTCTCCTAAATTTCTTCACACACTTTGTCTTCCTAGTAAGATTCTATCAAACATTATCTTCACATTAATTTGAAAAGAATTAAACAAAAGACCCCCCCCCCCCCACTAGCTTCTCTACCCACCACATCACTCACCCTCCTTGGCCCAAAAAAATAAAATGGGGAAAAAGAACTTACATTTTCATGCAAGAAACTTATCAATACCCAGAATGTCTTCAACTTGCACCAAATGTGCTACTGTTCAAGAAAACAGCTGGAACTGGTTATAGTACACTCTAGTAAGCTATTATTTTCTTTTTTTAATCTTCTTTATGACAGTGAAAAATCAAAATCATAATTTTTTTAAATTAGTTCTGATAGACATGCTTTCTATGCTTTGCTATCACAAATGCTACAGAATAAGAAAAGAATGCGTCGATAGAGACTAACCGATTAGGAACCAAACAATAATAATAGAACCCAAAGCAATTGCAGTAAGGACAAGACCAAATGTTTTTCGAAATCCAAAGTGCCAAAGAACTTCAAAGTACTTTTAAGAGAAAATAGAGGGAGTAATAGCGGAGGAGAAGTTTGTCCTCTTAGAGAAAGAGAATGGTGAGTTTATATAGTGAGGTGGGCCGTTCACAATCCCAAATAATGAAGGAAGAATAAGATTTAATGGAAGAAGAATTACATATAATGACTCAATTACGGGGATTGTTCCCTTAAATGGATGTGGTAAATCAATCCATTCCACCAATCATGCTATAGTTGCCATAAATAAATAATACCCTATTATAACATTTGAAATTTCCATGAATAGAATAAGTAAAAAGATATCCTTCCTACTTATTAAATGAAATCAAGAAAAGGTATTTAAATTTACCATAATTAACGTGTGAGGGGATGTCTGTCAACCAAGTAATACAAGAAAAATAAAAAATCAATTACTGAGATGCTTTTCTCAAATCAAATTGGTACAGGATCATACCCAAATAGTCAAAACGTGCACATATTAGCCTTATTAAAGATTTACAAAAAAAATTTGAAAAATAAAAAATCAACTACTCAGTTGCTTTTCTCAAATCAAATTGGTACAGGATCATACACAAATAGTCAAAACGTGCACATATTAGCCTTATTAAAGATTTACGAAAAAATCCAAAAAATAAAAAATCAATTACCGATATGTTTTTCTCAAATCAAATTGGTACGGGATCATACCCAAATAGTCAAAACGTGCACATATTAGACTTATTAAAGATTTACGAAAAAAAATCCTCAAATCATCACATATATGCTTTTCCCATACAAAATTACCCATATTGACTAAGAGGCATAAGAAATGTGAAGTTGGAAGAAGTTATGCGTGTTTACACATACCAGAGAGAGATGAACAAATTGACTCACCATTCAATTTAAGCGTCACGAAATTTCAATGAAGCAGGATATGCAAATAGGGTCGAATAAAAATCACAGACTTAAAATCAACACATTTATTTAGCAAAAATCAAACGTGGCCACACTTATGAGAGACTCAGATTAAGAAATAGTACTGAATCTCACACACATATTTCAAACACGGGATCAAACCTGAAGATGGATTCTTCATTTTTGATGAGGAAGGGTTGCATGGTTAGAATGCCGAAGGGGTTTGCCAGAGGTATTGCTGTGGGAGAGGAGTCGAGGATGTATCACGACCATTGGAAGTTCGTCGGAGGGGAGAAATAAGGAAACTGGAGGACGGAGGATGGAGCGGCGGCATGGAGGCTTGGATGGCCGTTTCTATCGATGGCGGCGCTGTTCGCTGGTGGAGGACGAGAAGGGAGGGGGTTGGCCATCAAAGCAGCGGTAGGACTCGCCTGGGGTAGGAGATGGTGGTGCATATGGAGGAGAAGGAAGAGGCGACGACGAATGCTGTTCTCTGGAGATGGCGGTATGGCGACGTGGACTCGGAGCGGAGGGGGTACTTTTGGTGGTCGATTGGTGACGAAGAGATCGAGATTTGGAGGTTTTTGTAGAGAAAGAGAAGAGAGAGGTGCAGAGATAGCGGCAGAAGTCGAGGAAAAAAATTTGAGCTAGGGTTTGTAGGTTTGAAATAGGGAAAGAGAGATCTTTTGATGTCAACCGTTGGATTGGTTTTTGATCGACGACTGAGATTTAATGTCATGGGGGAATTAAAATTTGACTAGGATAAAAAAAATAATGGCCTAAATTGTAAGAAATTGGGTTAAGATTGTAATGGATTGGGTAAAAATAGGCTATAATTGTAAGAAATTAAATAAAATTGGATTAAAAGGTAAACAAAATCATGCAAGGTAATTTTGATTAGGCTATTATTTAAATTAAAGTAGGAATAATAATGATATAAGATATTAGTAATTCAATAATATATAACAACATTAAATAATAAATAATAAAAATATAATAAAAGATAAATAATAGTAATGAAAAAAATAATAATTAAACCATAAATTATAATAATAAATGATAAATAATAAATAATATTAATGTATATAATAACAATGTCAATAAATAATACTATCAATAAATAGTATTAAATAAAGCAAAACTAGACAATGTATTTTGCAAAAAATGTGAGTGTGCATAATTACGTGAAAATAATTTAATTAATAGAATTTTAAAAATGTCATTTTTAATTTTAGAGTATTATAAAAATATGATTCTAAAAGATAATTGATGATTTATGCATTTTCTAAATTATGAATAAGATATGTCGGAAATCTGTTTGGTGCAAGAAAATGTTTAAAAATTAACGATTTTATTAAAATAACAGACTAAATGTAGTGTCGGGAGGTAAAAATTGGGTGTCAACATCACAGTGTCAAAATTGGCTTCCAATACTGACTTTTAAAAAAATAATTCAAAATAATAAATAAATAGGAACAATTAACTTTCTTAAATTCATGATATAAGAAATACAAAAATGAAGCATAAGAATAAATAAAAATTTCAACATTATAATTGAAACAATTAAATTACCTTAAATATCAACAATATCTAAACAATTCATTTATTATGAATATTGAGGAAATATTATCTAAAATATCAATGAATTAAGTGGACTCAATGTAAAATAGTTGAATAAACCTTTCAATCTTTACTATTTACCCCATTTGAATTGGTCACACCCCTTAATAAATTCTTTACTCTTGCAAGGTTAAAAGTAATTTCACTAATATAATTTTAGTTACTAAAATTTATACATTTTCTTTTAAATAATAATGATTATATTTTAATCATTTATATAAATGAAGACTTTAGTTACTACTATTTTGTCTTATTATTCTGTTGAAACAATCTTCTCCAAAGCCTAAGTTCATCAGATGCAAACCAGCATTCATGCAGATGGTTCACTTCTACACAAAGACGAGCTGGAAAAGAAAGCAACCGCAGTTTATGACACCAAGCAGGCTAAGAAAGACGCTCTTCGAGCACTAGGTGATAAGGTTTCGTAGCTCAAGTCACCAGCCACATTAGCTAGTACGGAGGACAAAGACGACTGGGGTTATCCCACTGAATAAAGAGATGAAGCTTTAGAGTCTCTTTTGGAGGTTTGTGCATGACTACTTAAGTAGGAAAAATCGATGAGCCTGCTGGTGTGTTGAAACCATTCGGGGATGATGGAATGTTGTGTAGAGAAATAGCAATCTGGTTGACAAAAAGTCTCATGAATGCGCAAAAGTTGTCCAAGGGGTCGTGATGTTTCACAAAACCTGTCTTTTGACCTATAGAACGAGCCTCTGTCTTACGTAAATCATCAAGTATTGTTGGACTAAGCTATTCCTCGAGGCTTAACGTGGTTGAGCATCCCTTAGTTTTGATTTTATTCTTGTAGGACAGTTGATGGAGCTGTGAAGATTATATATAATTTAGTTTTAAAGTTGATTTGTACTCTATGACGATACTTACCACATTTTCTACTGTTAGTTTTTTCTCCAAAACTACCTGCAGACAAAGATTATACATTTCTTCAGATTCTTAGATATGATTGTGTTATTATCAAAGTTGATTTCGAATACAGTCACTCAACTAATAGTATTAACTCAGAAAGTCATGTTCTGAGAATCAAGAAGAAAGGTCATTTTCTGAGGTAATAACTATTAGCTAAGTGACTATCTAAGAGGTCAGCGCGATATTATTGTTATCTTATAGAAAAAAGTATCAACAATCAAATTGTTCCTTTGAATATTCCATTCCTCCAACCTCAAGCCTCTTGTGAAATGAATTTAATATTCTTAAAAAGTTTTTTTTATACTATCATTATTGTTTCCCTCATGCACATTTTGCCAATTTATAATAATTCTATCTTGATTGTCATAATTTATTGGTTTGATGTTACTTTTCTTATTCTTTTCCTTGTCCCGTTCAAAGTTGTCTCGCTCCCTTTCCCTATCAGATATCCTACCACTGTCACGTTCATGAGACTTTAGTCTTCCTTGATCCTTACTCTTGATATAATTTATTGTCCTTTATATGTGATTTATTTTTCTTTCATGTCATTGATTTGTTTTTTCCATTTATACTTTACTATTTATGGCCGTTGACTGGTGTACAATGTATTTGAAAGTTTACATTTGAAGTTTTATTGGTATTGATATCCTCACTTTAGGATGTTATTCATTGAGACAATGGTAACTTCCGTGCTTATGTTTATTAAATTTGTTGTTCTGTGAGTCACTCTCACTGTTGTCAAGTGACTAAACATTTAATCGTAAGCTGACAGTCTGAAGATCTGTGTTTATGTTGAAATATCAAAGAACATGGGCTAGCCTATGTACTTCCTATGAAGAGAGACTTCAGAAAGGAGAAACGTAAGGTTGTGAATGGTGGGAAAGAAAATAGGAGTGTGTCATCTGTGTTGACCTGCCTAAAAATGAAAAGGTCGGGCTGTTAACTTTACTGTTTTGTGGTGGTTGTTGAAGACGAGCTTCTTGAAGAGCTCTCCGAGAGGTGCATTGCATCAGTTTGATATTTGTTGGAAACTAAGTATTCGGTGCGGGAGTAAATAAGTGTAAAAACTAAAAACAAAATTTATACGAACTAGTTTTGTTGTGTATTTTCATTTTTGTGGTAATACATGTGAAGTGGAAGTACGTTGAATCTGAGGTAGATAATATTCAATGCTCGAAAGATTAGCAGAAAATAGTTTGCTGTGGAGTAAACTTCAGATCACGGTGCTTCTAAAAGGATTAAACATTCATCATGACAAAGTGAAATGGACATTTTCTACTCATGTTTAGAGTTTGTAAAAGATGTGCTTGTTATACTGCTTGTTCAGACAGACAATATTTTCTTACTTGATGTTACTGCATTCGAATTTGGAGAGCAAATTACACGGCTGACTTGTTAATATAGGATATCATATCATGTGCTATGTCGGAAGTGCACTCCTATCAATGTACTGTGAGTGTGAAGTATTGACGAGGCATATGAAACATTAGAGAAAATAGCGGAGAAGGATGTTGTCTCTTGGGTAGCTTACTGTCTCAATCAATTTTCAGTTCTAAACAAAAGAAGTTTGATCTTTGTAGTTGTGTTTGTTACTTTTTCCAATTGTAAGATGATATATGTGGAAAATGGGATCCCTCTAAATTCTTGTTTTCTTTAAATTTAGCTTTAAAGATCCAACTTTTACTCGAGAAATCACAGTAATGTGAACAATGAGTTGTGAAAGAAAACTGGTTTACTTATGTAGAACCAACCAAAAATAATAAATTGCTCTCTGTGGTTTAAAATAATTTTGATACTATAAAAATAAAAGGCTAAAAGTTTAAATTTTTATTGAAGTGATAAGACTTTTACTTTAAAAAAACAAATACTAAAAAAGAAGTATTAATATTTTTAAAATCAAGTGGGTCCAATAAGGGTAAAAAAGTAATTGTGCCTTTAGAAAAATTCCAAATAAGAAAAGACCACATTTATTTTGGGACGGACGAAAAAGGAAATGGCGACACATAATTTGGGACGGAGGGAGTAGTATTTTTATTTGGTTCGAAGGATATTATGTGCCTCAGCAGAGAAGTAAAGTTCTGCTCTTCTCTCTTTCTCTTACGTATCTAGTTCTATAGCATAACCCTTACTTTTACGATGTAAGGGCAGAACGCAAGTCAAAAAGTTATTTAATTTCACTATTATGAGTATTTTTGGGGGTGTTGGAGACTTACTTAAAAAATATTAATACTATGTAATATTGATTGGTAATATTTATGTCTATTAACATTCTAAAATAAAATTATAAAATATTATTTTCTTAAAGTGGGATGGCCCATAAGGCCCGCAACCTACAGAGTAATAGTGTGGGCTTGATATTTTTTGGCTCATCATTTTGATAGGCTAGCCCAACCTGACCCGTCAAACTCAAAGCCCGTGTGGGCTAGCTCGGATGGGCTGAGCCAACTCGTATAGACATCTCTACAAAAAAAAAAATCTACATTATTGATACTCAGAGGAGACTTTGGAATCTTGAAGAATGCACGGAGGCGAATTCAGGATTTCAAAACGCGGTTGTATGAATGTGAAATTCATCAAGATGACCTACATTATGCATATTATACTAGACAAGGAGCCCAGAAATGGGGACAAAACAAGAACAAATTCCATGAAAATGTGCACCAAGATCATAAATAACTTACACACTAGGATTATCTAGGCTCTTGGGTACCCCCCACCCCCACCCCTATGCAAAACGTTCATCGTCACCCTGTAAGACAAGGCCAACATATCGAAAGATGGACATTGCTTCAGTTCATACAAACTTTTGAAAGGTTCTTGTTAGATCTTATTAAGCTTTTCTGCTATGATGATAGGATTTGCTTTTGATATTGCATTCTGACCGACATTCCTATAATCAAACGGTTAGTTGTGTTTGTCTGAATAATGATGAACTGCGCAGAAAAGATCACCACATTTGCAATTGAACCCCGTTAATCTCACACGCTTACGACAAGCTGTGTATTTTTTCAAACCCTCTTTTGACTTCACTTGTGAAATTTAAGAGGCTAAATCTGCAGATGCAACCGCGGCACCTGCAAGAGAAAGTTTTGATTCATCACTGCTTGAGCTTTTGCGTACGACGTCTTTGCTGGATGCATCTGCAAGCTTTGCATGTTCCTACTTCAGTAGTATCATGTCCTTTTGACACTTGGAACACATATTCATCATACCTGCACTACCAAAAAAATCATAGTCGTTGATGCACAGGACGGGGTCTTCTGGGGCTCGACAACCTATCTCTTTATATGACTCCATTTCTGTAGTTAACAAGTCAAGGTCAACACCACAAGTGTCACGCCTCAAATCCTATTGGGGTGGACTGGCATCCATAACCGAGGAGGCCCGGGAGAACCAGCTCATCACCTTATACTTCCCATGCATACCTTTATGACAACCCAATATTCGAACAACAACATATTGCTTATAAATGGAAATAATCACCTGTATAAGCTCGAGCACACATATATATATGTATATACAATAATTGGCCATTGGAGACATAACGTCTATTAACAAAACACCACCTTGACTGTACATTAGGTCTACAAAGCCTCTAGACAATACACAGAGTTGAACGAAGGTCGGGACATACCCCGCGATATAACTAACTTCTATACAATACCAAAAGTGACTGGATATGACATGGAAATCCCCGAAGCAAACTGGAGTTCACCAAAAGCAGCTGGAACTCCTACTTGTGCGGTGTATGAGTTGAGGTACCTGCGCCTGCAGCATGAAGTGCAAGTCCCCCGTGGGGGACGTCAGTATAAAATATGCACTGAGTATGTAAAGTTTTAGATAATCACATATGATATAGGAGCTCAATTAAAATTAGAAACAAGTGAATAAATCGTAATAGGGGTGGACCACACTTGCTAGAACTTGTGACAACCTGTACATTTTATTTATTCAATCACTTTACCTTCGTTCTTATCATCTTTGTAATCATTATTATACTGTACTATGACCATTCGGCTGCCTCCAGTACATATCAACTGGGATCGACCCATTATAGGCTTATGCCCTTAGGATACCACCCATAAACATATAAACAGGGATCAACCCATGATAGACTTATGTCCCTGGGAAACAACCCGATAAGATAGAACTCCCATCACTTAGTTCAATTAATTTTTGAGATTGTTATTTCGGTCACCACTGCATTTTTAATACTTTGAAATAATGATACATCAATAAGAGACATATAAATAGACCATCAATGCAATAACGATGAAGTAAGAACTCATTGGCACATCAATGAAGTATTTTGGAGTCATCAATGCCATAACAATGAAGTAGGAACTTATTAGTATATCAATGAAACATTTTGGAGTCATTAATAGCACATAGATCTTGTTTAAGTAACTGGATACCTTTTGACATTCATTAGTGCAATAAACATGTAAGATTTGTAAAACAAGTAAGTATTGAAATGTCTTGACATCTTGTAGGGTGGAAACAAGTTCATTGGTAACGTAGGACATCATACAAAACCATTATGGATCACATGTTATTGAATAACTTTGGAAACTTTCTTATTAGAACAATTGTTCACTTTTATGCCAAACATATGATATAGAGTATGCTTTACATACCTGACCTTAACCTTCAATACTAGTCCCAAATAGACTTCCCGTCTTTTCAGATTACTTATCTACAATGAACATATATAGCAATCTAGTATTAGCATTCAAATGTGATAATTCAATTATTTGAATTCACCAAACTAGTGGTTAAGTAGTAAGCCTTAATTACACCATAAAGGGTGTCACTTTAACCCTCTTATACTCCAATTACATTCACATGTCATGCATATTTATACAACATCCTCCAATATCAAGTTTGGATTCATTTATCCTTCCAACCAATCCATTAAACCAAATTGAGCCATAGACATAAATAATCTTCAATTCAATAGTATATCACCATATCCACCTTCCATAACTCAATTACCATATCCATCTTTCACAATTCAATATAACCAAACCATGCAAAATAGTCCATAACCCTATTTCCATCACCTTTCAATAACAACCAATACATATAATCCTCTATCACACATATACAAATGGAAAAGAATAAAGGCAAATAATATTCATACCTTAGAATTAACCTCTTGATTATTCAATCCTATTTGAACAAATAATAGGAGCCGTTCAAAGCTCTCGAGATGACAAACCCAGTTATCAGATTACTTTGATATTTCTAGGGTTGAATCAAAAGTAATTTAAAGGTCAAATTCGGATAGAGTTTGTTCTTTACAAATGATTGATGATGAAAATGAGTTTTAGAACTCATATACATGTATATATACACATATTCCCGTGCATAATATAATAATAAATGACCAAAATGCCTTTAAAATTTAAATAATGTCAAATCTGTCCTTTGGTGGACTGATTTGATAAGCTAAAGTAGATCGAGCATAACTCTTTGCTCCGATATTGGATTTGGGTGAAATTGGTATCTTTGTAAGGATAATTACAAGGGATTTCATTTCATATAAAGTAGGCCACCCAGTTCGTCCTGTACAAGGAGTTATGGTCATTTGAAGTTGACCCTAAAAATCTGTTTTGATAGGCCTAAGTAAAACGAGTATAACTCCTTATTCAGACATTGGATTTGGATGAAACCAATTGCATTGGAAAGAAGACGCAAATATATTTCTTTTCATAGGTTGAAGCTCTAGCATTTCATCATATTAAGGTAGTTATGATCGTTTGAAGTTGACCAAAAAAGTTTGCTGGCCTGAGTAGTTTGTGTGCAGGATATTTTCCTCCACATTTACTATTCCTAAATATCCCAGCAACCGTTTTATAGTTTCAAACGTGATCAATTATATCAGAAACCTATCCATTTTTGGAAATCTTAATATCAATTGAAATCTTATTCAATAACCTTCATATGGAACCATCGACGGGTAAATTCCCGTATAAATACAAAAAAAAAATTAGTTCCATATAAATAATACCAATACACATACTTGAGTATGCCAATACACGTACTTGAATACGGGGTGTTACAACAAGTTCGTTAAGTACATCACGAAACAACAAAGGGACAAACAAAAACATCAACCAAGGAACATCGCGTTTATGAAATATAAAGCAATTCAGAATAATACATACATGCAATATCTCGTACTTACTAGATTTTTGTCTAATTGAATAGTTCTCCTCATAGTTTCGGCGGTGAGATACATTGTATGAGGTGTTCTATCATAAAGTATTTGATAAACTGATTTTTATTGACGTTTTATCGGAAACAACCTCTACTTCTTCGAGGGTAGCGGTATGGACTGTGTACATTTTACCCTCCCTAGATACACTGAGCTTCTTCTTCTTGTTGTTCTATTTCAATTGATCTGCTTCTAAAAATCTTGTATTATCACTCTCATACCACAACATTCTTCCTTTGTTGTTACCATTTTAACTATCTTATCGTACGACTTGAAGCGTGCGTTGCCATGCAAACCTTTTTTATTCTAAGAGTGTTTAGCATGCTGGACTATGTAAGGATCGATTGTCCTGGCCAATGCATTGAGCATCCTATGAATTCAATCGATGGAAACCTTTAGACATCTTCATTCTTATCTACATGAATGCTGGTTTGCATCTGATGAGCTTAGGTTTTGGAGAAGATTGTTTCAAAAGAATAATATATATGCCCCAATGTCTTAACTCAAGGTTTGAGTTTGAAGGACCAAGCATCCGCAACATGAGCTTCCAAAAAAAAAATGACATGAGCTGACAAGTAGGATTGAACTGAAGTAGAAATTTAGAACTTTCTCGGTTGAGTCACACGTGAAGTAGTTTTCTTTCCTCTTAGAAATAGAAAAGAAGAACCAGTAAGTACTTCGCACCTATCATTTTCCCTGTATCAATAACACTACTTTCTTGAAGTGGATAATCTGGACGCACAGAGGTATGCATCTCTCTACCAAATATTCATTTTGATGAATAGGCAGTATGGAATATGGACACGCTTAAATATTGAGTGAAAGAAGTTATGTCATCAAATAGTTGCTCCAATATTTCCATTCGAACCAAGCACATTTAGATACAAAATATTCTACTCATCTTATAATTTATTGTATGAAAAGTTTTACTTGATGGTAAGATATGCTTAGAGAATATTCTTCTAATCTGATGATAGACAGTTATTTTTCCGTTGCAGGTGAATTTGATAGCTAAACTAAGCCATCCATATCTTTTAGAGTAAAAAGATTCTTGGGTGGACAAGGTATCCTATCATCCTGTTTTGTGGTTGCTTTGATTAGAAAGTGCAAAACGTAGCCTTTAATAGTTGCGATTATTTCTGCATAAACTGCACCAGAGAAAAAGCTCGACTTTCCTTTTCTTTTAGGGGAGCTGTATATGCATCGTTGCCAATTATAGCTGAGATGAAAATGTGTGAGTGATTGATTTTGCTTACATTTTAAATGTGTACCTATAAGGAAATATAAGAATAAAAAACAAAAGAAGCCACTAAACGAGGGAAGGGAAAACGATTGTTAATTAAAATTCTTCATCATTGTCACCAACTATATTTTAACGTAAAATATGGCTAACCTGTGTTTGTAGAGCGCAACCTTTTACCAAGATCGTGGCTATTTTCAGCCTGTGTTGGAAGCACATCCAGGTATCTGGAGAATCAAAAGACCTCAGATTTCATAAATACTCTCTCGTACCAAGAACGATAGAAGGGGTAATGAGGTTAAACATAAAAAAATAAATAGAACGATCATAGAACTTCTTTTGTGGTGTAATCTTGGGACGGTGATGATATTTTTTCCCCGTGTTGGGTGCGGAGGTCATGAGGAAGTCTAGAGAAGCACTTTTCATGGAAGAGGTAGTTAAATGCAATTTCAATACTTATGAAGCTTCTCTGTGCCTTCCCAATAGCTTAAAAAATTACGTGTTTTAATGTTGTTTTTTTTCCTGCTATTATAGAAACTCTGCAAATGGCTGACTTATCTATTGTTAGCTTTGGAGCATCTGCATTCCAACCGCGTTCATCATAGAGACCTCAAGGTAAAAACTTGCTGTAATTGGTGAAATAGAAAAGCCTTCTTAGCATGAAATGCTTTTAACGTGAACTATTTTGAATTCAGTTATGTAACATATTCATCACAAAGGACAACAACATAAGGTTAGGTAAGAATGCCTGAACAATTGTTTTATTGGGTCATCTTTGCTTCTTTACTATCCTTCAATTTCACTTGATTGTCATAGGTGATTATGGATTAGGAAAATTGCTAGATGCAGAAGGCCTTGCTTCCTCGGTATGAATTTCTATTGCAGCAAAATGAATCTCTTACTTACATGCAAGTTTCGACCATCTATTGTCACCTAACAATCGATTGAGCATATCTATTTAGTAAGAGAGAAATCCCTTATCCCTCCAAGACCGAGAAAACCTAAAATTTGCTTTTATTTTCGGTCATAGGTACCAAAATGTTGTGGTGGTCATCTTCCTTTTTATCAAAAAAATATTGTGGTATTCATCATATTACAAAGCTCCTGTCGCCATAGCACCTAACTTACTCCATTTGAGAAAAAGATGTCACGTTGTACAGCTAATCCTTAATTTTGGAACAAATTTTATGTAATAGGTGTCTGGCACACCAAACGACAAGTGCCCTGAGCTCCTTGCCGGCATACCCTATGGCTATAAATCTAATATATGGTCTCTTGGTAAGAAATAAGAATGTTGATGAAGCAACGTATTTTAGCTCTTTACATCATGTCCCTAATACTAACACTTTAATGTGATTTTAGTCTACTGTATGCTTGACATTGCTGCACATTGACCCCCATTTAAAGCTTCGGTGTGTTGATTTTTCAGCTATCTGAACTTCGTAAACAATACCTCTAAAAGTTATACTTGTTACTCAAAAATAAAAAGGAGAGAATTTCTTTATCCTGATTTCTTCTATATGATATAGTGACAATGTAAATCCAACAGGACAAAACTGGACTTATCAAAAAACAAAACCGGGGTTTGTTCTCACCACTTCCGATTATATACTCCTCCACCTTGTAAGTATCTTTCTTCTCAGCACGCCACAAGTATAACAAATCAGTCAGTTGACAAAGCGGATTTAATTCTTGCAGGAAACAGATAATAAAAAGCATGTTAAGGAAAACTCTAGGACACCAACCTACAGTGAGTGCAAGCTACATATGTTCAAATATTATTCTTTCTGTTTCAATCTGTTAAGTCTTATTTTCCTTTTTAGTCTTATTTTCCTTTTTAGTCCGTTTAAAAGCGAATGTTTCTTTCCTTTTACAACAACTCCTTAGCTCTAACTTTGTACGTGGCATGTTTAAAGATCACAAACTTAAATTAAATTTTGATACATTCTGCATACCTTTATTTTAAGACCACAAGATTGAAGCCTTATTTTCTTGCTTAAACTTCGTACCAAATCAAAACTAGAAAAACAAAATGAAACGGAGGGAGTATTAAATAGAGATTCATCTTGATATATTTTTTTACCTCTACTTATAGGCTGCTGAGCTGTTGAGACATCAACATTTGTAGCCATACCTCCTCTTGTGTCACAACCCTTCATCTACGTTTCTTCCTGTGAAGTCCTCGAGCAGAATGAAAGAGAAAACACGACTATCACCTGGAAAATCTATCAGTCCGAGAGGTAGCAGAGACAGATAGTTGAAGCTAAAAGAGAAGAGAACTGTGCTTTAATTTGATGAAAGTGATAACATTCAGCCAAGAAACTTATCTGACAATTATAACACGTTCCGAGCCAAACTTGACCTTGAGAGAGTAGATCCAACAAGCTACTCAGTTATGATCTCTCAAGATACTAAGGATTATAAAAGTGGGGAGATGAGTGAGGCAGCTGTTTGCAATGGATATGATAAATAGGAGACTATCTCATAAACAGAAACTACAATCACACCAAGCACATCAAGTTCAAGGGCAAAAACATGGTCTGAGGAACAAGAGCATGTTTGTCCAGAGCATGTTAGTCGATTTGATGAGGGTAATATGAAGAATAACAACACAAAAGAGCTTGAGGAGTTGAGCAGTCCACTGGACCATGAGGAAACAGATATAGTGGAATGTATCTTCGGAAAATCTAGTAGAATGGCATTGTCTGATGGAAGATTCAACAATAAAAGACGATCCTTCGATGAAGAAAGCACTTCATGTAATTCAAAGTCGGCAAAACCAGATCCAGAGGCAGCACCAAGATGCTGTGTTGCTGAAACTGACAATGGTAGCGAGTGTAAAGAAGTTGCTATTGACTGCTTGTCAACTGAAAGCGATTGCTCACATCTAAACAAAGACAAGCTAAAAAAGAAAGAAAACGCTATTTATGACACTAAACAGGCTAATAAAGACGCTCTTCGCGCACTGGATGATAAGGTTTCGCAGCTCAAGTCACTAGCAGCATTAGCTAGTAAGGAGGACAAAGACGACTGGGGTAATCCCGCTGAACAAAGAGCTGAAGCTTTAGAGTCTCTTTTGGAGGTTTGTGTGCGACTACTTAAGTAGGAAAAAATTGATGAGCTTGCTGGTGTGCTGAAACCATTGGGTGATGATGGAATGTCGTCTAGAGAAACAACAATCTGGTTGACAAAAAGTCTCATGACTGCACAAAGGTTGTCCGAGGGGCTGTGATGTTGCACAAAACCTGTTTTTTGACCTATAGAACTAGCCTCTATCTTACATAAATCATCTAGTATTTTTGGACTAAACTATTCCTCGAGGCTTAACGTGGTTGAGCATCCCTTAGTTTTGATTCTATTTTTGTAGGACAGTTGATGGAGCTGTGAAGATTATATATAATGTACTTTTAAAGTTGATTTCTACTCTATGATGATACTTACCACATTTTCTACTGTTAGTTTTTTCTCTAAAACTACCTGCAGACAAAGATTATACATTTCTTCAGCTTCTTGGATATGATTGTGTTATTATCGGAGTTGATTTCTAATATAGTCACTCAACTAATAGTATTATCTCAGAAAGTCACGTTCTGAGAATCAAGAAGAAAGGTGATCTTCTGAGGTAATATCTATTAGCTGGGTGGCCATCGAAGAGGTCAGGGCGATATTATAGTTGTCTTATAGAAAAAAAGTATCAACAATCAAACTGTTCCTTTTAATATTCCATTCCTCCAATCTCAAGCCTCTTGTGAAATGAATTTAATATTTTTAAAAAGTTTTTTTATACTATTATTATAGTTTCCCTCATGCACATTTGGCCAATTTATAATAATTCTATCTTGATTGTCATAATTTATTGGCATGATGTTACTTTTCTTATACTTTTCCTTGTCCCGTTCAAAGTTGTCTCGCTCCCTTTCCCTGTCAGATATCCTACCACTATTATAGTTTCCCTCATGCACATTTAGTCTTCCTTGATCCTTACTCTTGATAAAATTCATTGTCCTTTATCTGTGATATTTATTTTTCTTTCATGTCATTGATTTGTTTTTTATATTTATACTTTACTATTTATGGCCGTTGACTGGTGTACACTGTATTTGAAAGTTTGCATCTGCAGTTTTATTGGTATTGATATCCTCACGTTAGGATGTTATTCATTGAGACAATGGTAACTTCTGTGTTATGTTTGTTAAATTTTGTGTTCTGTGAGTCATTCTCACTGTTGTCTAGTGACTGAACATTTAATCATAAGCTGACAGTCTGATGATCTGTATTTATGTTGAAATATCACATAACATGGGCTAGCCTATGTACTTCCGGTGAAAAGAGAGTAGAGAAAGGAGAAACGTAAGGTTGTGAATGGTGGGAAAGAAAATAGGAGTGTGTCATGTGTGTTGACCTACCTAAAAAAAATAAAAAGGTCGGGCTGTTAACTTTACTGTTTTGTGGTGGTTATTGAAGACTAGCTTTTTGAAGAGCTATCCGAGAGGTGCGTTGCATCAGCTTGATATTTGTTGGAAACTAAGTATTTGGTGCGGGATTAAATAAGTGCAGAAACTAAAAACAAAATTGTAGGAAATTGTTTTGTTGTGTATTTTCATTTTTGTGGTAATATATGTGAAGTGGAACTACGTTGAAGCTGAGGTCGACAATATTCAATACTCGAAAGATTAACAGAAAATAGTTTGTTGTGGAGTGAACTTCATATTACAGTGCTTCTAAAAGGATCAAACATTCATCAAGACAAAGTGAAATGGACATTTTCTACTCATGTTTAGAGTTTGTAAAAAATATGCTTGTTATACTGCTTGTTCAGACATACAGTATTTCCGTACTTGATGTTTCTGCATTCGAATTTGGAAAGGAAATAACACGGCTGACTTGTTAATGTAGGATATGATATCATGTGCTATGTCGGAAATGCACTCCTATCAATGTAACTTGAGTGTGAAGTATTGACGAGGCATATGACGCTTTAGAGAAATAATGGAGAAGGATGTTGTCTCTTGGGTAGCGCACTGTCTCAATTAATTATCTGTTCTAAACAAAAGAAGTTTGATCTTTTTAGTTGTGTTTGATACTTTTTCCAATTGTAAGATGATATATGTGGAAAGTGAGGTCCCTATAAATTCTTGTTTTCTTTAACTTTAGCTTTAAAGATCTAATTTTTACTTGAGAAATCGCAGTAATATGAACAATGAGTTGTCGAAGAAAACTGGTTTACCAAACTAAAAAGAATAAATTGCTCTCTGTGGTTTAAAATAATTTTGATACTGTAAAAATAAAAGGCTTAAAATTTTAATTTTGATTGAAGTGATAAGGCTTTCACTTTAAAAAACCAAATACTAAAAAAGGAGTATTAATATATTTAAAATCAAGTGGGTCCAATATAGGTAAAAAGGTAATTGTGCCTTTGAAAAATTTCTAAGTAAGGAAAGACGACATTTATTTTGGGACGGGCGACACATAATTTGGGTTGGAGGTAGTAATAGATTTTGGCATATGCATACATTTAGGCTTATTGGGTTTCCTTTCAAATTGTTCATACATTTCAACCATTTTTCATTTTGGTTGTAATGTTCAACTTCAAACAGATGTTCACGAAGGGATTGTTCTTAATATTCATAAATGCAGAACCATAAGTACAATAAGTCGAATCAGATGCAGAATCAATGATTTGTACAAAATACATTGCTTGACATTAATGAGTCAAGAGTTATCACATGAGAATAGCACTGATAGGGTTGCAACAAAGTCTAAAAAAGAGGAGCTACTAACAGTTCCATCCAAATTTAGCTAGAACTGTAGAGGTATAAAACAACTTCATCTACTAATTCTTGGAGAATATGCCTAGCAACTTTAGTGCCAAATTCATATTCTTCAATCTCGAAGTCCGTACATTTACCCAAAGAATGGCTCCTATCCCATTCTATTAGCTCATCTGGGATCAAACCAACAAATTGTGTCCACTTTTTGACCTCATCAATAATATCAGCAATTAGAATCTCTTTGGTCATACTTAATGGTAGTTTGGTACAGGTTCTGAAACCAAAATCATTGATTGGAGAAAATTTTGAGTCTAGGTATTCTAATAGACAATCAAAGGAGAATCCTTTAAGCTGATTCATTTATTTTGGGTCATTACAGCCAGGCAAATCACCAAAGGCCATCCACAAAAAACTCAAAAACATTTCATGTTCATTGAGGAGAAAATGGCTCACACAGAACCCATCCTCTACAGGTAGAGCCTGCTGTTGAGGTGTAGTTCCAAATACGAGTTCATCATTAAAAATGACCTATTTTGTGTAGCTGAGTTTGCTTCCTTCTAACTGATCAATCTTGTTGAGCACTCCAGAAACTTTATGAATCATTTCTCTGTAACCCCTCCTGGTGGATAATGAGGTCACACAATCTGAAAGATCTCTTTCAGGTTCTGGAATGAGTGGTTCATCATCAACAGAGTCCACTGATTCAGCAAGCACTTTGTCCTCTGGAAGAAAAAAAGCATCATATTTATTAGAAGCATGGATGTATGAAATCCAAGTTTAGAGTTGTCTTATTTTTTAATTTATGTATTTGAGGGAAAGAAAGGAAGCATGAAAATAATAAAATGTCGAATTGGGGACCATACTTGAGCTACTATTAGGACCGCTAGAGAGGAGTTGTCAGTTGAATGGTAATCAGGTTAATTCCCAACTAAATCTGCTTCATCTTCCAAAAGAGAGAAATATCTAGTAGGATAAGTGAGAGCACATTTAGCTCTAAACCTTTGCAAACTTGGTTCTGAAATCTTTATTTCGGCTATCTCAAAATCCATATCTTCTTTATCAGATCCGCCAGGTCGAGCACCAACTTTGTCTACCATATTGCTCCAAGTTTCAGAAGCTGAAGCCTTTTGGGGCTTACTGCCTGATCCGGCTGGCATCGATTCCGAACACATGAGCCTAGCAACCAAATATGGAGCTTTCATTTCGCGCTTGCTTTCACAATGTGTATCGGTCATTCCATTATTTTTTGCATTTGGAAAACCCCCACTGTTTTCATCATTAATCTACATTGTTCATAGAAGAACCAAAAACAATAAAAACAAAAACTTTCCTGTCAGGCTAAAATCTAAGACAATAGAAGAAAAAGAAAGCTAAATGTGGGAGTATATTTCAAGAAATGAGTACCAAACGAAGCTTTGGCTGCTTCTCATCCCCTCTAAACTTTTTTGAAGCTTGTTTCAAGCAAGCTATAAGAATGCAGCACAAAAAAGGAAATAATTTAGTCCTCTAGCTAGAATCACCTTGGAGAAATTAACCATTCTAGTTTAAAAATGAGTGGAATGTAGTAGTAGCTAACCTGGGGAAATCAGTTTCTTTGGAAACAACTTCTTGGCAAATCTACGGTCCCGATCAAAGAACAGAAATAAAATTCCCACACAACCACAAGGCCTTTGAGGCTGTCTATCTGTAATAGCGGCTAAACTATCATTCATTTCTCTAGCCGAGCTATCATTCATCCTTCAAAATCCTCTCTTAAATTTCTTCACCTTTTCTCCCACTCTGCTGAATGTGATTCACACACTTTGTCTTCCCAATAAGATTCTGCCCACCACATCACTCACTCTCCTTGGCCCAAAAAAAGAAAATGGGGAAAACGAACTTACATTTTTATGCAACAAACAAAGCAAAAACCCAACAAAATATTAGAAAGAAAGTAGAAAATAGCTATGAAAAGAAAAACCCTGAGCTGTGTTCAATTTTGACAAAACTTTCACAAGAAACCACAGTCAAATAAAGCAATAACAGAACAAGAAAATACAAACAGAAATACCCAGAATGTCTTCAACTTTCACCAAATGTGCTACTATTCAAGAAAATAGCTAGAACTGGTTATAGTACACTCTAGTAAGCTATTCTTTTCTTTTTTTAATGCTCTTTATGAAAGTGAAAAAAGCAAAATCATAATTATTTTAAATTAGTTCCTATAGACATGCTCTCTATGCTTTGCTATCACAAATGCTACAGAATAAGAAAAGAATGTGTCAATAGGGACTAACCGATTTGGCACCAAACAATAATAATAGAACCCAAAGCAATTGCAGCAACGACAAGACCGAATGTTTTTTGAAATCCAAAGTGCCAAAGAACTTCAAAGTACTTTTAAGAGAAAATAGAGGGAGTAATAACGGAGGAGAAGTTTGTCCTCTTAGAGAAATAGATGGTGAGTTTATATAGTGAGGAGGGCCGTCCAAAATACCAAATAATGAAGGAAGAATAACATTTAATGGAAGAAGAATAACATATAATGAATCAATTAAGGGGATTGTTCCCTTAAATGGATGGGGTAAATCAATCCGTTCCACCAATCATGCTATAGTTGTCATAAATAAATAATACCCTATTATAACATTTGAAATTCCAAGAATAGAAAAAGTAAAAAGAGATCCTTCGTATTTATTAAATGAAATCAAGAAGAGGTATCTAAATTTACTATAATTAACGTGTGAGGGGATGTCTGTCAACCAAGTACGGCAAGAAAAATAAAAAATTAATTACTGAGATGCTTTTCTCAAATCAAATTGGTACAGGATCATACCTAAACAGTGAAAATATGGACATATTAGCCTTATTAAAGATTTATGAAAAAATCCAAAAAATTGTCACATACATGTTTTTCCCATACAAAATTACCCATATTGACTAAGAGGCATAAAAAATGTGAAGTTCTAAGAAGTTAGGAGTGTTTGCACATACCATAGAGAGAAGAACAAATTGACTAACCATTTAAGTTAATCGTCATGAAATTTCAATCAAGCAGGACACGCAAATGGGGTCGAATAAAACTCACAGACTTAAAATCAACACATTTATTCAGCAAAAATCAAATGTGGCCACACTTATGAGAGACACAGTTGAATAAATAGTACTAAAGTTCACACACATATTTTGAACACAGGATCAAACCTGAAGATGGATTCTTCATTTTCGAAGAGGAAGGGTTGCATGGTTGGAAAGCCGAAGGGGTTTGCCGGAGGTATCGCTGTGGGAGAGGAGCCGAGGATGTGTCGCAGCTGTTGGACATTCGCCGACGTGGAAAAAAAAGGCGACTGGAGGATGGAGGATGGAGCCGTGATGTGGAGGCTTGGTTGGCCGTCTCCGTCGATGGCGGCACTGTTGCCGGTGGAGGACAAGAAGGAAGGGGGCTGGCCATCGGAGTAGCGGCTGTACTCACCTGGGGTAGGAGCTGGCGGTGCATATGGAGGAGAAGGAAGAGGCGACAGGGAAGGCTGTTCGCCGGAGATAGTAGCGTGACGACGAGGACTCGGAGCGGAGGGGGTGGTTTTGGTGGTCGATTGGCGACGAAGAGATCGGAGGATGGGGAGATCGAGATTTGGAGGTGTTTGAAGAGAGAGAGAAGAGAGAGGTGGAGAGATAAAGGCGGACGTTGGGGAAAAAAATTGCATTGGGGTTTGTAGGTTTGAAATAGGGAAATAGTTGATCTCAATCGTTGGATTGGTTTTTGATCGAAGACTCAGATTTAATGTCATGGGGGATTTAAAATGTGGCTAGGATGAAAAATAATGGCTTAAATTGTAAGAAATTGGGTTAAGATTGTAATGGATTGGGTAAAAATAGGCTATAATTGTAAGAAATTAAGTAAAATTGGATTAAAAGTTAAACAAAATCATGCAAGGTAATTTTGATTAGGCTTTTATTTAAATTAAAGTAGGAATAATAATAATATATGATAACAGTAATTAAATAATAAATAACAACATTAAATAATAAATAATAAAAAATATAATAAAACATAAATAATAATAATGAAAAAAATAATAATTAAATAATAAATTATAATAATAAATGATAAATAATAAATAATATTAATATATATAATAACCATATCAATAAATAATAAATATCAATAAAAAGTATTACATAAAGCAAAACTAGACAATGTATTTTGAAAAATTGTAAGTGTCCATAATTACGTGAAAATAATTTAATAAATAAAATTATAAAAATATCATTTTTAATTTTAGAATATTATAAAAATATGATTCTAAAAGATAATTGATGCTTTAGGAATTTTCTATATTATGAATGCGATATGTCGGAAATCTGTTTGATGCAAGAAAATATGCAAAAATACTAATTTTTAAAAATTAACGACTTTTTAAAAATAACAGACTAAATATAGTGTCGAGAGGTAAAAATTGGGTGTCAACGTCGCAGTGTCAAAATTGGCTTCCAATACTGACTTTTATAAAACTAATCCAAAACAACAAATAAATAGGAACAACTAAATTTCTTAAATTCATGATATAAGAAATACAAAAATGAAGTATAAGAATAAATAAAAATTTCAACATTATTATTGAAACAATTAAATTACCTTAAATATCAACAATATCTAAACAATTCATTTGTTATGAATATTGAGGAAGTATTGTCTAAAATATCAATGAATTAAGTGGACTCAATGTAAAATAGTTTAATAAACCTTTCAATCTTTTTTATTTACCCCATTTGAATTGGACACAATCCTTAATAAATTCTTTACTCTTGCAAGGTTAAAAGTAATTTCAGTAATATATTTTTAGTTACTAAAATTTATACATTTTTTAAAAATAATAATGATTATATTCTAATATTTTATATAAATGAAGACTTTAGTTACTACTATTTTGTCTTATTTGAGGATATTTTCGTTAACAACACCAACAGTAAGGGTATTTTGGTAACTAAAACCTCCAATCAATGACACTTTACCGTGTCTTTTGCCTCTACAGTTTTACTTTCCTAAAATCGTCTTTCATCTTCATTTTCTCGGATCCGTGATTCAGGGTAACGGTGAAATTGACGAGGATGTCTCGCACCGTATTGGGGCGGGATGGTTGAAGTGGAAGCTCGCGTCGGGGGTGTTGTGTGATAAGAAGGTGCCGCCCAAGCTTAAAGGCAAATTCTACAGGATGGTAGTCCGTCCGGCCATGTTGTATGGAGCGGAGTGTTGGCCAGTTAAGAACTCCCACATCCAAAAATTGAAGGTGGCGGAAATGCGAATGTTGCGCTGGATGTGTGGGATGACTAGAGGGGACAGAGTTAGGAATGAGACTATCAGGGAGAAGGTTGGGGTGGCTCCAGTGGAGTGCAAGTTGCGGGAAGTCCGATTGAGTTGGTTTGGACACGTGAAGAGGAGGGACATGGATGCCCCGGTTCGTAGGTGTGAGAGGCTAGCGTTGGATGGTTTTAGGCGGGGTAGGGGTAGGCCGAAGAAGTACTGGGGAGAGGTGATTAGACGGGACATGGAGCAGTTACAGCTCACCGAGGACATGACCCTAGATAGGAAGGTCTGGAGGGCGAGGATTAGGGCAGAAGACTAGGGCCAGTTTGGGGGCACAAGGGTAGGGAATTTTTTGGTGGGGGATTATTCCTGTTATTCTTCCTACTCTTATTTTTATTCCTATTCCTATTCTTCTTCTTGTTATGATTTCGGTGTTCCATGTTTTATTATGTATCTGAGTGCTTCCCGATGTTTCCTACTACCTATGCGTTACTTTATATTTATATTTATATTTATATTTATATTTATATTTATATTTATATTTATATTTATATTTATATTTATATTTATATTTATATTTATATTTGTGTGGCGACTGTCTTGAGCCGGGGGTCTATCGGAAACAGCCTTTCTACTTCTTTAGAGGTAGAGGTATGGACTGCGTACATCTTACCCCCCCCAGACCCCACTAGGTGGGAATACACTGGGTTTGTTGTTGTTGTTGTTGTTGTATTGATCTATTATACAAATTAATTAATTCAAGTTTTAATCTATTTTCTCTAGATCTGTAGTTAATATTCTTATGGTACTAACTAATTCAATTATCCTTTGGATATCTTCTTGTTCTGCGATACTAATTAATTTTTGCTATCCTTTGGTCCTTTTTGCTTGCTCTAAAGATTGATTTTTGATTTATATTTTCTATTACAGAAGATTGATTTTATAAATTTGTCTTAAGAGTTGTATAGAGCAATAGGTTTGAATCGGATCGACTCATTGTAACCTACTCGGAACTATAGAAAATAATTTGCTTATGGATTGATGAACATTGAATATCATAATACTCCCTACGTCTCAAATTATATGTCGCCATTTGACAGGACACGATATTTAAGAAATAGGCATTGACCTTGCTAAACTTACTAAATTACCCCTCTTAAAAAGTATTGGACCACTAGGTACTTTTATTAAATTTCTAAATAATTAGAAAAATGCAACAGAGAGTACAGTATTAAAAAAATCTAGTAAGAAAATACACCACCTACATAACTGTCTCTCACTTTTGCAAAGAGTTAAGTAGTCCAAATCATTATATCGCTTTAATTTAAAATTTTACGCTCATTTTCTCTATAAAAAATTAAGAAAAATTTGTTATTGTAAAATTCAATTTTCTAGAAAATAGGACCAATTTACCTTCATGTACGAATTTTCCATGAAAAATTTACCTTTCTGATTTGATTTTGGTTTCAATTTTTGGGCGCTAAACCTACTTTTCATTTAAAATTTTAGCAAATGGTTATTTTGTGGGGCCAAATCTTCTTTTCATTTGAGAGATGTTCTTTTGTATCTTCTGGTTACTGTATCTTTTCTTTTGTTTTGGATAATTTCCAAATTCTTTCTTCTATCTCGTCTCTTATTTTGGACATTACTCTAAAGATGCGGTTCGTCGTACCTATAGACTCAACCTTCAAAAAGAAATGATTGAAATTAGAAGAATGTCAACCAATTGCAAAGTTTCTTTTGAAAGAAAGGAAGGAAGTCTTAAATACGGATCTATAACACAAGCTGCGATGTTGTTCAAGAAATCAATAAGAACTATTCAGCACATTTGGAAACAATGTCAATCACCAGTTGATAATGGTATGTCATCGTTAGATGTGTCTTTAAGACTTACAGGTAATGTTGGAAGAAAATGGATTGGTGTCGACGTCAATCAAGTCAAAGAAATTCCACTTTGTCATCGAACAAATTTTCGATCTCTAGCTTTTACAATGAACATGGCAAAATCAACCGTCTTTCAGCGTGTGAAAGATGGAACTCTTCGGCTACATTCTAATTCCATCGAGCCTCAGTTAACCGAAGGAAACAAAATGGTACGACTTCAATACTGCCTCTCAATGATTGATCAGAATACAATCCACATAAATCCCATGTTTATGAATATGCTTAATTATGTTCATATCGATGAAAAGTGGTTTTTCTTTTCCAAAAAAGTTGAAAGGTACTACCTGCTTCCTAGAGAGCATGATCGAGATCCGTTTCATTCATACAAAAGTAAAAATTTTATTCGAAAGGTTACTTTTATGGCTGCTATAGCACATCCTCGATTTGATGAAAATAGAATTGAGTTGTTTTTTTTTTTTGGACAAATAGGTATTTTTTTGTTTGTATTTAAGGAACCAGCTAAGAGGAATAGCAAAAATCGAACAGCAGCAACTATGGAAACAAAGCCCATTCAATCAGTAACTAAAGATATCACTAGAGCTTGCTTGATAGAGAAAGTTCTTCCTGCTACAGCAAAATGGCCAGCTTCTGATTCAAATAATCCTATCTTTTTACAACAAGATAATGCAAGGCCACATATTGGTAACAATGATTTGGAATTTATTGAAGCTGACCGACAAGATGGATTTGACATTAGATTGTGTTTTCAACCATCGAACAGTCCATATTTAAATGTTTTATATCTTGTTTTTTTAGAGCAATCCAAAGTCTTCAATATCAAAAGGCCCCTAAAAATGTTGATGAATTAATGGAAGTAGTGGAAAGATCTTTTGATGAGATGAAAGCGAAACAACTCAATCATGTATTTCTTACTTTACAATCTTGTATGATTGAGATGATGAAAGATAGTGGCGGCAATAATTACAAAGTGCCTCATTTGAATAAAAATGGACTTGAAAGAGAAGAAAACCTTCCTCTCCAACTTCATTGTGATATTGATATCATCAATAAAGATTTGGCTTTACTTCAACAATGATATAGGTTATTACTATGGTAAAGCTCTTTATTTTGAAGTTGGAATGGTGTTTTTTCAAGTAGTATGTAGAAGTACTGTACCACTTTTGTGTATAGTCGTAGTGATCATCATGTAATTTTTACAATGATGTTTTGTCAAATAACTTAGGAGTACTATTTTTGTGTACAGACATAGTGATCATAATACAATTTTTGTACTCATGAATAACTCTACTTACAATGATATAAGTCCCACTAGCTTATATCTACTTACACATCTTTTTCTTGCTTTATTGTTGTTTTATGCCTCTATTTGTTTCTTGCTTTTTTATCATATAATAGAGGGCTGCGTAAATGGAAGGAAGGAGAAAAGGGAAGTGGGAGTCATACCGTCACATTTGTATGAATTTTTATTTTTATACTAGGAAGTCTATTTCGAGAACAATTAATTGAATGTTAAAGAGTTTGTGCAGACCAAATATATTTGGATAGCATGGGGATGTCAATTGTTCAAGGGAACTACATGAAAATAGTTGAAATCAATGTCGCGATTATGAGAGACCTTGGTTTATGCAAAAGGGTGTGGTACAGTTTCACTAATAAAGGTGGCACCCTTAGCTATTATGCAAAGAGCAGTAGCTATGCTCTATAATGACAACATATTGGGCATGGTAACATTTTGTCAGGCTGCTCTAAGCTAATGGTGTCTATTACAATTCTTCTCTCGTGATGAATAAGATTGGTAATCACAATCTCGAGAAGAGTCATGTTTTGGTTTCTCCGAGTGACCTTTGTCTATTGAACGATGACTCCTTTCCTTATAGTTTTTCTAGTCCCGTTCAAATTCGTCTCTCTCCCTTTCCCTGTCATATATCCTACTATTATAACGTTCATGAGACTTTAGTCTTCCTTGATCCTTACTCTTGATAAAATTTATTGTCCTTTATTTGTGACATTTATTTTTTTTGTCATGTCATTGATTTGTTTTTTCTATTTATACTATTGTTTATGGCCGTTGACTGGTGTACACTGTATTTGAAAGCTCGCATCTAAAGTTTTCTTGGTATTGATATCCTCACTTTAGGATGTTATTCATTGAGACAATGGTAACTTCCGTGTTATGTTTGTTAAATTTGGTGTTCTGTGACTCACTATCACTGTTGTCGAGTGACTGAACATTTAATCATAAGCTGACAGTATGATGATCTGTGTTTATGTTGAAATATCACAGAACATGGGCTAGCTAATGTACTTCCGGTGAAGAGAGAGATGAGAAATGAGAAACGTAAGGTTGTGAATGGTGGGAAAGCAAATAGGAGTGTGTCATCTGTGTTGACCTACTTTAAAAAATGAAAAGGTCGGGTTGTTAACTTTACTGTTTTATGGTGGTTGTTTAAGACTGGGTTCTTGAAGAGCTTTACGAGAGGTACATTGCATCAGCTTGATATTTGTTGGAAACTAAGTATTCGGTGTGGGAGTAAATAAGTGCAGAAACTAAAAACAAAATTGTAGGAAATTGTTTTGTTGTGTATTTTCATTTTTGTGGTAATACATTTGAAGTGGAAGTACGTTGAAGCTGAGGTCGACAATATTCATTACTTGAAAGATTAACAGAAAATAGTTTGCTATGGAGTGAGCTTCAGATCACGGTGCTTCTAAAAGGATCAAACATTCATCAAGACAAAGTGAAATGGACATTTTCTACTCATGTTTAAAGTTTGTAAAAATATGCTTTGTAAAAATATGCTTGTTATACTGCTTGTTCAAACATACAATATTTTCTTACTTGATGTTGCTGCATTCTAATTTGGAAAGCAAATTACACGGTTGACTTATTAATGTAGGAAATCATATCATGTGCTATGTCGAAAATGCACTCCTATCAATGTACTGTGAGTGTGAAGTCTTGACGAGGCATATGACGCATTAGAGAAAATAGCGGAGAAGTATGTTGTCTCTTGGGTAGCTCACTGTCTCAATCAATTTTCAGTTCTAAACAAAAGAAGTTTGATCTTTGTAGCTGTGTTTGTTACTTTTTCCAATTGTAAGATGTATATGTGGAAAACGGAATCCCTCTAAATTCTTGTTTACTTTAACTTTAGCATTAAAGATCCAATTTTTACTCGAGAAATCATAGTAATGTGAACAATGAGTTGTCAACTTATCGAAAGTTTCATCGTCACCCCCACGCAAAACTTTCATCGTCACCCTGTAAGACGAGGCCAACTTATTGAAAGATGGACATTTCTTCAGTTCATACAACCTTTCGATAGGTGTTTGTTAGATCTTATTAAGATTTTCTACTACGATAATAGGATTTTCTTTTGATATTGCATTCTGACCCGCATTCCTATAATCAAACGGGCTGTGCACTTTGAACACTTACGACAGAAAAGATCAACACATTTGCAATTGAACCCCATTAATCCCACACACTTACGACAAGCTGTGCACTTTTTCAAACCCTCTTTTAACTTCACTTGTGAAATCTGAGAGGATAAATCTGCAGGTGCAACCTTGGCACCTGCAAGGGCAAATTCTGATTCATCGCTGCTTGAGCTTTTGTATACGACGTCTTTGTTGGATGCATCTGCAAGCTTTGCATGTTACTTATTCAGTAGTATCATGTCCTTTTTACACTTGGAACACATATTCATCATAGATGCACTACCGAAAAAATCACAGTCGTTGATGCAGAGGACGGGGTCTTCTGCAGCTAGACAACCTGTCTCTTTAGATGACTCTATTTCTGCAGTTAACAAGTCAAGTTCAACATCACAAGTGTCACGACTCAAATACTATTGGGGAAGACTGGCACCCATAACCGAGGAGGCCCGGGAGAACCAACCCCTCCCCTTATACTTCCCATGCATACCTCTATGAAAACTCGAAATTCGGATAGCATCATAATTGTCCATTGGAGCCATCACGTCTATTAACAAAACACCACCTTGACTGTACATTAGATCAACCCATGATAGGATTATGCCCTTTGGATACCACCCATAAACACATAAATAGGAATCAACCCATGATATGCTTATGTCCCTGGGATACCACCCGATAAGAGAGAACTTCCATCACTTAGTTCAATTAATTTTTGAGATTTTTATTTTGGTCGCTACCGCATTTTTGATACTTTGAAACAATGATACATCAATAAGAGGCATTTAAATAGACCATCAATGCAATAACGATGATGTAAGTACTCATTGTCACATCAATGAAGTGTTTTGGAGTCATCAATGCCATAACAATGAAGTAGGAACCTAATAGTATATCAATGAAATGTTTTGGAGTCATTAATAGCACATGGATCTTGTTTGAGTAACCGGATACCTTCTGACATTCATTAGTGCAATAAATATGTAAGATTTGGAAAGCAAGTAAGTATTGGAATGTCTTGACATCTTCTAGGGTGGAAACAAGTTCATTGGTAACGTAGGACATCATACAAAACCATTATGGATCACATGTTATTGAATAACTTTGGAAAATTTCTTAATAGAACAATTGTTAACTTATATGCCAAAGATATAGTATAGAGTATTCTTTACATACCTGACTGTCAACCTTCAATACTAGTCCTAAATGGACTTCCCGTCTTTTCGGATTACTTATCTACAATGAACATATATAGCAATCTAGTATTAGCAACCAAACGTCACAATTCAATTATTTGAATTCACCAAACTAGTGGATAAGTAGTAAGTCTTAATTACACCATAAACGGTGTAATTTTAACCCTCTTATATTCCAATTACATTCACATGCCATGCATATTCATACAACATCCTCCAATATCATGTTTGGATTCATTTATCCTTCCAACCAATCTATTAAACCAAATTGAGCCATAGACATAAATAATCATCAGTTCAATAGTATATCACCATATCCACCTTCCATTACTCAATTACCATATCCACCTTCCACAGTTCAATACAACCAAACCATGTAAAATAGTCCATAACCCTATTTCCATCAACTTTAAATAACAACCAATACATATAATCCTCTATCACACATATACATATGGAAAAGAATAAAGGCAATCAATATTCATACCTTTTAATTCACCTCTTGATTATGTAATCCTGTTTTCACAAATAATAGGAGCCGTTCGAAGCTCTCGAGATGAAAAACGCAGTTATCGGATTACTTTAGAATTTCTACGGTTGAATCAAAAGTAATTTAAAGGTCAAATTTTGCTAGGGTTTGTTCTTTCTCAATGATTGATGATGAAAATGAGTTTCTGAACTCATATACATGTATATATACACATATTCCCGTCCATAATATAATAGTAAACGACCAAAATGCCTTTAAAATTTAAATAATGTCAAATCTGTCCTTTGGTGGACTGTTTTGATAAGCTAAAGTAGATCGACCATAACTCTTTGCTCCGATATCGGATTTAGGTGAAATTGGTATCTTTGGAAGGATAATTCAAAGGGATTTCATTTCATATAAAGTAGGCCACCCATTTCGTCCTGTACAAAGAGTTATGGTCATTTGAAGTTGACCCTAAAAATCTGTTTTGATGAGCCAAAGTAAAATGAGTAAAACTCCTTACTCGGACGTTGGATTTGGATCAAACCAATTGCATTGTAAATAAGACTCAAAGATATTTATTTTCATAGGTTGCAGCACTCCCATTTCATTATATTAAGGAAGTTATGATTGTTTGAAGTTGACCCAAAAATTCGACTGGCCTCAGTAGTTTGTGTGCTGGAAATTTTCCTGCACATTTACTATTCCCAAATATCCCAGCCACCATTTTATAGTTTCGAATGTGCTCCATTATATCCGAAACCTATCCATTTTTGGAAATCTTTATATCGTTGGAAAGATTATTCAATAAGCTACGTATGGAATCATCGACGGGCAAATTCCGGTATAAATACAAAAAAAAATTAATTCCATATAAATAATACCAATACATATACTTGAATAAGCCCATACACATACTTGCATACGGGGTGTTACAACAATTTTGTTAAGTACATCACGAAACAACAAAGGGACAAAAAAAATTCAACCAAGGAACATCGCGTTTATGAAATATAATGCAATTCAGAATAATACATACATTCAATATCTTGTACTTGCTAGATTTTTGTGTAATTGAATAGTTCTCCTCATAGTTTCGGTAGTGAGCTACATTGTATGAGGTTTTCCATCATAAAGTATTTGATAAATTGATTTTTATTGATGTTCTTCTATTTCAATTGCCGGGGGTCTATCGGAAACAACCTCTCTACTTCTTCGGGGGTAGCGGCATGAACTGTGTACATTTTACCCTCCCCAGATACACTGGGCTTCTTGTTGTTGTTGTTCTATTTCAATTGGACTGCTTCTAAACATCTTGGATTATCACTCTCATACCACAACATTCTTCCTTTGTTGTTACCATTTTAACTATCCTATCGCACGACTTGAAGCATGTGTTGCCATGCAAACCTTTTTTCTTCTAAGAGTGTTTAGCATGCTGGACTATGAAGGAAAGTTTTTCCTGACCAATCCATTGAGCATCCTATGAATTCTATCAATGGAAAACATTATACATCTTCATTCTTATCTGCATGAATGCTGGTTGGCATCTGATGAGCTTAGGTTTTGGAGAAGATTGTTTCAACAGAATAATATATATGCCCCAATGTCTTAACTCAAGGTTTGAGTTCGATGGACCAAGCATCCGGAAGACGATCATCCAAAAAAAAATGACATGAGCTGACAAGTAGGATTGAACTGAAGTAGAAATTTAGAACTTTCTCATTGGAGTCACACGTGAAGTAGTTTTCTTTCCTCTTAGCAATAGAAAAGAAGAACAAGTAAGTACTTCGCACCTATCATTTTCCCTGTACCAATAACACTACTTTCTTGAGATGGATAATATAAATGCGAAGAGGTATATATCTCTCTACCAAATATTTATTTTGATGAATAGGCAGTATGGAATATGGACACGCTTAAATGCCGAGTGAAAGAAGTTATGTCATCAAATAGTTACTCCAATCTTTCCTTTCGAACTAAGCACATTTAGATACAAAATCTTCGACTCATCTTATAATTTATTATATGAAAAGTTTTACTTGACAGACGGCTATTTTTCCATTGCAGGTGAATATGATAGCTAAACTAAGCATCCATATCTTATAGAGTACAAAGATGCTTGGGTGGACAAGGTATCCTATCATCTAGTTTTGTGGTTGCTTGGATCAGAAAGTGCAAAATGTAGCCTTTAATAGTTGCGATTATTGCTGCATTAGATGCACTCTTGAATAGTATTCAAGAGAAGAGTCTTCTAGAAAAATTCATAGAATTAGGCGCTAGAGAAAAAACTCGACTTTCTTTTTGTTTTAGGGGATCTGTATATGCATCGTTGCCGATTATTGCAAGGATGAAAATATATGAGTGATTATCCCTGATTTTGCTAACATTTTAAATATGTACCTATAAGGAAAGATAAGAATAAAGAACAAAAGGAGCCACTAAACGAGGGAAGGGAAAACAATTGTTAAGTAAAATTCTTCATCCTTGTCACCGGCTATATTTTATCGTAAAATATAGCTAACTTGTATTTGTAGAGCACAACCTTTTCCCAAGATCGTGGATGTTTTCAGCCTATGTTGTAAGCACATCCAGCTATCTGGAGAATGAAAGAGCTCAGATTTCATAAATACTCCCTCGTACCAAGAACGGTAGAAGGGGTAATGAGGTCGAAAATAATGAAATGAATAGGATGATCATAGAACTTATTTTGTGGTGTAATTTGAGGACGGTGACGATTTTTTTCCCCGTGTTCAGGGAGTAGGTCATGATAAAGTCTAGAGGAGAACTTTTCCTGGAAGAAGTAGTTAAATGCGATTTCAATACTTATGAAGCTTCTCTATGCCTTCTCTGTAGCTTAAAAAATTGTGTGTTTTTATGTTGGTTTTTTCCTACTATTATAGAAACTCTGCAAATGGATGACTCATCTATTGTTAGCTTTGTAGCATCTGCATTCCAACCGCATTCATCATAGAGACCTCAAGGTACAAACTTGCTGTAATCGGCGAAATAGAAAAGCCCTATTAATATGAAACATTTTTAAGGTGAACTATTTTGAATTCAGTTATGTAACATATTCATCACAAAGGACAATGACATCAGGTTAGGTAAGAATGCCCGAAGTATTGTTTGATTAGGTCGTCTTTGCATCTTTATTATCCTTCAAATTCACTTGATTGTCACTGTAACAGGTGAATTTGGATTAGGAAAATTGCTAGATGCAGAAGGCCTTGCTTCCTCTGTATGAATTTCTATTGCGGTAAAATGAACCTCTTACTTACATGCAAGTTTCGACCATCTATTGTCACTTAACAATCGATTCAGCATATCTATTTAGCAAGAGAGAAATCCCTTCTCCCTCTAGGACCGAGAAAACCTAAAATTTGATTTTATTTTTGGTCATAGATACCAAATTGTTGTGGTGGTAATCAACCTTTTTATCAAAAAACATATTGTGGTATTCATCATATTACAAAGCTCCTATCGCCATAGCACCTAGCTTAATACATTTGAGAAAACGACATCGAGTTGTACAACTAATCCTTAATTTTGGAAAAAATTTCATGTAATAGGTATCTAGCACACCAAACGACATGTGCCCTGAGCTCCTTGCCGGCATACCCTAAGGCTATAAATCTGATATATGGTCGCTTGGTAAGAAATAAGAATGTTGATGAATCAATGTATTTCTGCTCTTTACATCATGTCTCTAATACTAACACTTTAATGTGATTTTATGATACTGTATGTTTGACATTGCTGCACATCAACCTCCGTTTAAAGCTTCTGTGAGTTGATTTTTCAGCTATCTGAACTTCATAAACAATACCTCGAAAAGTTACACTTGTTACTCTAAAAAAAAAAAGAGAAGTTCTTTATCCTAATATCTTCTATATGATATAGTGAAAATGTAAATCCAACAGGACAAAACTGGACTTATCAACAAAATAAACCGGGGTTTGTTCTCACCACATCCGATTATATACTCCTCCACCTTGTAAGTATCTTCCTTCTCAGCACGACACAAGTATAACAAATCAGTCAGTTGACAAAGCGGATTTAATTCTTGCAGGAAACAGATAATAAAAGGCATGCTAAGGAAAACTCTAGAACACCGACCTACAGTGAGTGCGAGCTACATATGTTCAAATGTTATTCTTTCCGTTTCAATCTGTTAAGTCTTATTTCCATTTTTATTCCATTTAAAAGCGAATGTCTCTTACTTTTTACAACAACTCCTTAATTCTAACTTTCTACGTGGCATGTTTAAAGATCACAAACTTAAATTACATGTTGGTACATTCTGCATACCTTTATTTTAGGACCAGAAGATTTAAGTCTTCTTTTCTTTCTTAAACTTCATGCCAAATCATAACCAGAAAAACAAAATGAAACGGAGGGAGTATTAAATCGAGATTCATCTTGATATATTTTTTTACCTCTACTTATAGGCTGCTGAGCTGTTGAGACATCAACATTTCCAACCATACCTCCTCTTGTGTCACAACCCTTAATCTGTGTTTCTTCCTGTGAAGTCCCCGAGCAGAACAAAAGAGAAAACACGACCATCACCAGAAAAATCTATCAGTCCGAGAGGTAGCATAGACAGACAGTTGAAGCTAAAAGAGAAGAGAATTGTCCTTCACTTTGACGAAAGTGAAAACATTCAGCCAAGAAACTTATTTAACAATTATAACACATTCCTAGCCAAACTTGACACTAAGAGAGTCGATCCAACAAGCTACTCGGTTAGGATATCTCAAGATAGTGAGGATTCTAAAAGTGGGGAGATGAGTGAGGCATCTATCATTCATCCTTCAAAATCCTCTCGTAAATTTCTTCACCTTTTCTCCCACTCAGCTGAATGTGATTCACACACTTTGTCTTCCCAATAAGATTCTATAAAACATTACCTTCACATTAATTTGGAAAGAATTAAACAAAAGACCCCCCACTGGCCCTCTGCCCACCACATCACTCACCCTTCTTGGCCAAAAAAAAGAAAATAGGGAAAAAGAACTTACATTTTCATGCAAGAAACAAAGCAAAAACCCAACAAAATATCAGAAAGAATGTAGAAAATAGCTATGAAAAGTAAAACCCTGAGCTGTGTTCAATTATAACAAAACTTTAACAAGAAACCACAGTCAAACAAAGCAAAAACAGAACAAGGAAATACAAACAACAATACCCAGAATGTCTTCAACTTGAACCAAATGTGCTACTGTTCAAGAAAACAGCTAGAACTGGTTATAGTACACTCTACTAAGCTATTCTTTTCTTTTTTTTTTAATCTTCTTTATGACAGTGAAAAAAGCAAAATCATAATTATTTTGAATTAGTTCCTATAGACATGCTTTCTATGCTTTGCTTTCACAAATACTACAGAATAAGAAAAGAATGCGTTGATAGAGACTAACCGATTAGGCACCAAACAATAATAAAAGAACCCAAAGCAATTGCAACAAGGACAAGACAGAATGTTTTTCGAAATCCAAAGTGCCAAAGAACTTCAAGGTACTTTTAAGAGAAAATAGAGGGAGTAATAGCGGAGGAGAAATTTGTCCTCTTAGAGAAAGAGAATGGTGAGTTTATATAGTGAGGAGGGCCATCCACAATCCCAAATAATGAAGGAAGAATAATATTTAATGGAAGAACAATAACATATAATGAATTAATTAAGGGGATTGTTTCCTTAAATGGATGGAGTAAATCAATCTGTTCCACCAATCCTGCTATAGTTGCCATAAATAAATAATGCCCTATTTTATCATTTGAAATTTCCATGAATAGAAAAAGTAAAAACAGATCCTTCCTAATTATTAAATGAAATCAAGAAGAGGTATCTAAATTTACCATAATTAACGTGTGAGGGGATGTCTATCAACCAAGTAAGGCAAGAAAAATAAAAAATCAATTACTGAAATGCTTTTCAAAAATAAAATTGGTACAGGATCATACCCAAACAGTCAAAACGTGCACATATTAGCCTTATTAAAGATTTACAAAAAAAATACAAAAAATAAAAAATCAATTACTGAGATGCTTTTCTCAAATCAAATTGGTACAGGATCATACCGAAACAATCAAAACGTGCACATATTAGCCTTATTAAAGATTTACGAAAAAATCAAAAAAACAAAAATCAATTACTAATATGCTTTTCTCAAATCAAATTGGTATAGGATCATACCCAAACAGTCAAAACGTGCACATATTAGCCTTATTAAATATTTACAAAAAAATCCTGGAATCGTCACATACATGCTTTTCCCATACAAAATTACCCATATTGACTAAGAGGCATTAAAAATGTGAAGTTGCAAGAAGTTAGGTGTGTTTGCACATACAAAGAGATGAACAAATTGAATCACTATTCAAGTTAAGCGTCACGAAATTTCAATCAAGTAGGACATGCAAATAGGGTCGAATAAAAATCACAGACTTAAAATCAACGCATTTATTTAGCAAAAATAAAATGTGTCCATACATATGAGAGACACAGATGAATAAATAGTACTAATGTTCACACACATATTCATGTATCGCAGCTTATGGACATTCGCTGGAGGGGAGAAAGAAGTTGACAGGATGATGGAGGATGGAGCGGTGGCGTGGAGGCTTGCTTATATATATTTACACGTCTTTTTCTAGCTTTATTGTTGTTTTATGCTTCTATTTTGTTTCTTGCTTTCTTATAACATAATAGAGGGCTACGTAAATGGAAGGAAAGAGAAAAGGGAAGTGGGAGTCATACTGTCATGTTTGTATGAATTTTTATTTTTAAACTAGGAAGTCTATTTCGAGAACAATTAATTGAATGTTAAAGAGTTTGTGTAGACCAAATATATTTGGATAGCATGGGGATGTCAATTTTTCAGGGGAACTAAATAAAAATAGTTGAAATCAATGTCGCGATTATGAGAGACCTTGGTTTATGCAAAAGGGTGTGGTATAGTTTTACTAATAATGGCGGCACCTTCAGCTATTATGCAATGAGCAGTAGCTACGCTTCGTAATGACAACATATTGAGCATGGTAACATGTTGTCAGGCTGCTCAAAGCTAATGGTGTCTATTACAATTCTTCTCTCGTGATGAATAAGATTGGTAATCACGATCCCGAGAAGAGTCATGTTTTGGTTTCTCCGAGTAACCTTTTTCTATTAAACGATGACTCCTCCTTATACTTTATCTTGACTTGTTCAAAGTCGTCTCTGTCCCTTTCCCGGTCAGATATCCTACCACTATCACGTTCATGAGACTTTAATCTTCCTTGTTCCTTACTCTTGATAAAATTTATTGTCCTTTATCTGTGACATTTATTTTTCTGTCATATCATTAATTTGTTTTTTTTTATTTATACTTTACTATTTATGGTTGTTGATTGGTGTACACTGTATTTGAAAGTTTGCATCTGAAGTTTTCTTGGTATCAATATCCTCACTTAAGGATGTTATTCATTGAGACAATGGTAACTTCCGTGTTATGTTTGTTAAATTTGGTGTTCTGTGAATCACTCTCACTATTGTCGAGTGACTGGACATTTAATCATAAGCTGACAGTGTGATGATCTGTGTTTATGTTGAAATATCACAGAACATGGGCTAGCCTATGTACTTCTGGTGAAGAGATAGCTGATAAAGGAGAAACATAAGGTTCTGAATGGTGGGAAAGCCAATAGGAGTGTGTCACCTATGTTGACCTACTTTAAAAAATGAAAAGCTGGGGCTGTTAACTTTACTATTTTATGGTGGTTATTGAAGACTGACTTCTTGAAAAGCTCTACCAGAGGTGCATTGCATCAGCTTGATATTTCTTGTAAACTAATTATTCGGCGTGGGAGTAAATAAGTGCAGAAACTAAAAACAAAATTGTAGGAAATTGTTTTGTTGTGTATTTTCATTTTTCTGGTAATGTATGTGAAGTGGAAGTACGTTGAAGCTGAGGTCAACAATATTCAATACGCGAAAGATTAAAAGAAAATAGTTTGCTGTGGAGTAAACTTCAGATCACGGTGCTTCTAAAAGGATCAAACATTCATCAAGAAAAAGTGAAATGGACATTTTCTACTCATGTTTAGAGTTTGTAAAAAATATGCTTGTTATACTGCTTGTTCAGACATACAATATTTTCTTACTTGATGTTGCTGCATTCGAATTTGGAAAGCAAATTACACGGCTGAGTTGTTAATGTAGGATATAATATTATGTGCTGTGTTGGAAATGCACTCCTATCAATGAACTGTGAGTGTGAAGTATTGAAGAGGCATATGACGCATTAGACAAAATAGTGGAGAAGGTTGTTGTCTCTTGGGTAGCTCACTGTCTCACTCAATTTTCAGTTCTACACAAAAGAAGTTTGATATTTGTAGTTGTGTTTATTACTTTTTCCAATTGTGAGATGATATATGTGTAAAATGGGATCCCCTTAAATTCTTGTTTTCTTTAAATAGAACTTCTTTTGTGGTGTGATATGAGGACGGTGACGATTTTTGTTCCCCGTGTTCAAGGCGGAGGTCATGAGGAAGTCTCGACGAGTACTTTTCTCAGAAGAGGTAGTTAAATGTAATTTCAATACTTATGATGCTTCTCTGTGCCTTCCCGGTAGCTTAAAAAAATACGTGTTTTTATGTTGTTTTTTTCCTGCTATTATAGAAACTCTGCAAATGGCCGACTCATCTATTGTTAGCTTTGGAGCATCTGCATTCCAACCGGGTTCATCATAGAGACCTCGAGGTAAAAACTTGTTGTAATCGGCAAAATAGAAAAGCCTTCTTAGCATGAAACTTTTTTAACGTGAACTTTTTGGAATTCAGTTATGTAACATATTCATCATAAAGGACAACGACATCAGGTTAGGTAAGAATGCCCGAACAATTGCTTGATCGGGTCGTCTTTTCTTCTTTACCATCCTTCAAATTTACTTGATTGTAACAGGTGATTTTGGATTAGGAAAATTGCTAGATGCAGAAAGCCTTGCTAACTCGGTATGAATTTCTATTGCGGCATAATGAACCTTTTACTTACATTCAAGTTTCGACCATCTATGGTCACTTAACAATAGATTCAGCAAATCTATTTAGCAAGAGAGAAATCCCTTCTCCTTCTAAGACCGAGAAAACCTAAAATTTACTTTTATTTTTGGTCATAGGTACAAAAATGTTGTAGTGGTCATCTTCCTTTTTATCAAAAAAAATATTGTGGTCTTCATCATATTACAAAGCTCCTATCGCCATAGCACCTAACTTAATGCATTTGAGAAAAAGACGTCTAGTTTTACAGCTAATCCTTAATTTTTGAAAAAATTTCATGTAATAGGTATCTGGCACACCAAACGACATGTGCCCTGAGATCCTTGCCGGCATACCCTATGGCTATAAATTTGATATATGGTCGCTTGGTTAAAAATAAGAATGTTGATGAAACAATGTATTTCAGTTGCACATCGACCCCCGTTTAAAGCTTCTCTAATTTGATTTTTTAGCTATCTAAACTTCGTAAACAATACCTCAAAAGTTATACTTGTTACGCAATAAATAAAAAGAGAAGTTATTTATCCTGATATCTTCTATATGATATAGTGACATTGTAAATCCAACAGGACAAAGATGGACTTATCAACAAAATAAACTGGGGTTTGTTCTCACCAATTCCGATTATGTACTCCTCTACCTTGTAAGTATCTTCCTTCTCATCATGCCACAAGTATAACAAATCAGTCAGTTGAATAAGCGGATTTAATTCTTGCAGGAAATAGATAGTAAAAAGCATGCTAAATAAAACTCCAGAACACCGACCTACAGTGAGTGCGAGCTACATATGTTCAAATGTTATTCTTTCTGTTTCAATCTGTCAAGTCTTATTTTCCTTTTTAGTCTGTTTAAAAGAGAATTTTTCTTTCCTTTTACAACAACTCCTTAATTCTAACTTTCTACGTGGAATGTTTAAAGATCACAGACTTAAATTACATTTTGATACATTCTGCATACCTTTATTTTAAGACCACAAGAATCAAGTCTTCTTTATTTCTTAAAATTCGTGCCAAATCAAAACCAAAAAAACAAAATGAAACGGAGGGAGTATTAAATTGAGATTCATCTTGATATATTTTATCTTTACTTATAGGCTACCGAGCTGTTGAGACATCAACATTTGCAACCATACCTCCTCTTGTGTCACAACCCTTCATCTGCATTTCTTCCTGTGAAGTCCCCGAGCAGTACGAAAGAGAAAACACGACCATCACCTAGAAAATCTTTCAGTTCGAGAGGTAGTAGAGAAAGACAATTGAAGCTAAA
Organism: Capsicum baccatum var. pendulum; assembly: GCA_030864225.1. Taxonomy (NCBI): domain Eukaryota; kingdom Viridiplantae; phylum Streptophyta; class Magnoliopsida; order Solanales; family Solanaceae; genus Capsicum; species Capsicum baccatum. The sequence goes on from CM061552.1 coordinate 311,284,762, forward strand.
AGAGAAGAGAGCTATCTTTCACTTTGACGAAAGTGATAACATTCAGCCAAGAAACTTATCTGACAATTATAACACATTCCGAGCCAAACTTGACACTAAGAGAGTTGATCCAACAAGATACACAGTTAGGATCTCTCAAGATAGTAAGGATTCTAAAAGTGGCGAGATGAGTGAGGTAGCTATTTGCAATGGAGATGATCAAGAAGAGACTATCTCACAAACAGAAACTACGATCACTCCAAGCTCGTCAAGTTCAAGGGAAAAAACATGGTCCGAGAAACAAGAGCATATCTCTCGAGAGCATGTTAGTCGATTTGACAAGGGTGATACGAAGAATAACAAGACAAAAGAGCTTGAGGTATTGAAAAGTTAACTGGACAATGAGGAAGTAGATATAGTGGAATGTATATCCGCAAAATCTAGAAGAATGACATTGTGTGATGGAAGATTCAACGATAAAACATGATCCTTCGATGAAGAAAGCATTTCATCTAATTCACAGTCGGCTAAACCAGATCCAGAGGTAGCACCAAGATGCTGTGTTGCTGAAATTGAAATGGTAGTGAATGTAGAGAAGTTGCTATTGATTGAATGTCAACTGAAAGCGATGGTTAACTTCTACACAAAGACAAGCTAGAAAAGAAAGCAACCGTGGTTTACGACACCAAATAGGCTAAGAAAGACGCTCTTCGAGCACTGGATGATAATGTTTCGCAGCTCAAGTCACTAGCCGGATAAGCTAGTAAGAAGGACAAAGACGACTGGGCTAATCCCACTGAACAAAGAGCTGAATCTTCAGAGTCTCTTTTAGAAGTTTGTGCACGACTACTTAACTAGGAAAAAAATCAATGAGCTTGCTTGTGTACTGAAACCATTCGGGGATTCTGGTCGACAAAAAGTCTCATGACTACACAAAAGTTGTCAAAGGGGTCGTGATGTTACACAAAACCTATCTTTTGACCTATAGAATGAGCCTCTGTCTTATGTAAATCATCAAGTACTGTTGGACTAAACTATTCCTCGAGGCTTAACGTGGTTGAGAATCCCTTAGTTTTGATTTTATTGTTGTAGGACAGTTGATGGAGCTGTGAAGATTATATTTAATGTATTTTTAAAGTTGATTTCTACTCTATGATGATACTTACCACAATTTCTACTATTATTGTTTTCTCAAAAACTACCTGCAGACAAAGATTATACATTTGTTCAGCTTTTTAGATACGATTGTCTTATTATCGGAGTTGATTTCTATTATAGTAAATCCACTAATAGTATTATCTTAGAAAGTCACGTTCTGAGAATTAAGAAGAAAGGTGATTTTCTGAGGTAATAACTATTAGCTGAGTGACTATTTAAGAGGTCAGCGCGATATTATAGTTGTCTTATAGAAAAAAGTATCAACAATCAAACTGTTCCTTTTAATATTTTATTTCTCCAACCTCAAGCCTCTTGAGAAATGAATTTAATATTCTTAAAAAGGTTTTTTTATACTATTATTATTGTTTCCCTCATGCACATTTTTCCAATTTATAATAATTTTGTCTTGATTGTCATAATTTATTGGTATGATGTTACTTTTCTTATACTTTTCCTTGTCCCGTTCAAATTCATCTCGCTTCCTTTCCCTATCAGGTATCCTACCACTATTACGTTCATGAGACTTTATTCTTCCTTGATCCTTACTCTTGCTATAATTTATTGTCCTTTATCTGTGACATTTATTTTTCTTTTATGTCATTGATTTCTTTTTTCTATTTATACTTTACTGTTTATGCCCATTGATTGGTGTACACTGTATTTCAAAGTTTTCATCTGAAGTTTTATTGGTATTGATATGCTCAATTTGGTGTTCTGTGAGTCACTCTCACTGTTGTCAAGTGACTGAACATTTAATCATAAGTTGACAGTGTGATGATCTGTGTTTATGGTGAAATATCACAGAACATGGGCTAGCCTATGTACTTCTGGTGAGGAGAGAGAGCTAAGATTGGAGAAACGTAAGGTTGCGAATGGTGGGATAGCCAATAGGAGTGTGTCATCTGTGTTAAGCTACTTTAAAAAATGAAAAGGTGGGGTTGTTAACTTTACTATTTTATGGTGGTTGTTGAAGACTGGATTCTTGAAGAGCTCTACGAGAGGTGCATTGCATCGGCTTGATATTTTTTGGAAACTAAGTATTTGGCGTGGGAGTAAATAAGTGCAGAAACTAAAAACAAAATTGTAGGAAATTGTTTTGTTGTGTATTTTCATTTTTCTGGTAATGCATGTGAAGTGGAAGTACGTTGAAGCTGAGGTCAACAATATTCAATACGTGAAAGATTAAAAGAAAATAGTTTGCTGTGGAGTAAACTTCAGATCACGGTGCTTCTAAAAGGATCAAACATTCATCAAGAAAAAGTGAAATGGACATTTTCTACTCATGTTTAGAGTTTGTAAAAAATATGCTTGTTATACTGCCTGTTCAGACATACAATATTTTCTTACTTGATGTCACTGCATTCGAATTTGGAAAGAAAATTACACGGCTGAGTTGTTAATGTAGGATATCATATTATGTGCTATGTTGGATATGCACTCCTATAAATGTATTGTAAGTGTGAAGTATTGACGAGGTATATGACGCATTAGAGAAAATAGCAGAGAAGGATGTTGTCTCTTTGGTAGCTCACTGTCTTAATCAATTTTAAGTTCTAAACAAAAGAAGTTTGATCTTTGTAGTTGTGTTTTTTACTTTTTCCAATTGTAAGATGATATATGTGGAAAATGGGATCCCCTTAAATTCTTTTTTTCTTTAAATAGAACTTCTTTTGCGGTGTGATCTGAGGATGGTGACAATTTTGTTTCCCCGTGTTCAAAGATTATACATTTCTTCAGCTTCTTAGATATGATTGTGTTATTACCGGAGTCGATTTCTAATATAGTAACTCAACTAATAGTATTATCTCAGAAAGTCACGTTCTGAGAATCAAGAAGAAAGGTAATTTTCTTTGGTAATAACTATTAGCTGAGTGACTATCTAAGAGGTTAGCGCGATATTATAGTTGTCTTATAGAAAAAAGTATCAACAATCAAACTGTACAACTTAATATTCCATTCCTCTAACCTCAAGCCTCTTGTGAAATGAATTTAATATTTTTAAAATGTTTTTTTTATACTATTATTATAGTTTCCCTCATGCACATTTTGCCAATTTATAATAATTCAATCTTGATTGTCATAATTTATTGGTATGATGTTACTTTTCTTATAGTTTTCATTGTCCTATTCAAAGTCATCTCGCTCCTTTTCTCTATCAGATATCCTACCACGATCACGTTCATGAGACTTTAGTCTTCCTTGATCCTTAGTCTTGATAAAATTTATTGTCCTTTATCTGTGACATTTATTTTTCTTTCATATCATTGATTTGTTTTTTCTATTTATAGTTTACAGATTATGGCTGTTGACTAGTGTACACTATATTTGAAAGTTTGCATCTGAAGTTTTATTGGTATTGATATCCTCACTTTAGGATGTTATTCATTGAGACAATGGTAACTTCCATGTTATGTTTGTTAAATTAGGTGTTGTGTGAGTCACTCTCAATGTTTTCAAGTGACTGAACATTTAATCATAAGTTGACAGTCTGATGATCTATGTTTATGTTGAAATATCACAGAACATGGGCTAGCCTATGTACTTCCAGTGAAGAGAGAGTTGAGAAAGGAGAAATGTTAGGTTGTGATTGGTGGGAAAGCAAATAGGAGTGTGTCATCTGTGTTGTCCTACCTAAAAAAATGAAAAGGTCGGGCTGTTAACTTTACTGTTTTGTGGTGGTTGTTGAAGAGCTCTCCGAGAGGTCCATTGCATCACCTTGATATTTGTTGGAAACTAAGTATTCGGTGCGGGAGTAAATAAGTCCAGAAACTAAAAAAAAATTGTAGGAAATTGTTTTGTTGTGTATTTTCATTTTTGTGGTAATACATGTGAAGTGGAAGTACGTTGAAGCTAAGGTCGACAATATTTAATACTCGAAAGATTAGCAGAAAATAGTTTGCTGTGGAGTGAACTTCAGATCACAGTGCTTCTAAAAGGATCAAACATTCATCAAGACAAAGTGAAATGGACATTTTCTACTCATGTTTAGAGTTTGTAAAAAATATGCATGTTATACTGCTTGTTCAGACATACAGTATTTTCTTACTTGATGTTGCTGCATTCGAATTTGGAAAGAAAATTACACGGCTGACTTGTTAATGTAGGATATCACATCATGTGGTATATCAGAAATGCACTCCTATCAATGTACCGTGAGTGTGAAGTATTGACGAGGCATATGATGTGTTAGAGGAAATATCAGAGATAAATGTTGTCTCTTGGGTAGCTCTCTGTCTCAATCAATTTCAGTTCTAAACAAAAGAAGTTTGATCTTTGTAGTTGTGTTTGTTACTTTTTCCAATTGTAAGATGATATATGTGGAAGGTGAGGTCCCTCTAAATTCTTGTTTTCTTTAACTGTAGCATTAAAGATCCAATTGTTACTCGAGAAATCACAGTACTATGAACAATGAGTTGTCGAAAAAAACTGGTTTACCCAACGAAAAATAATAAATTGCTCTATGTGGTTTAAAATAATTTTGATACTGTACAAATAAAAGGCTGAAAGTTTAAATTTTGATTGAAGTGATAAGGCTTTCACTTTAAAAAAACAAATACTAAAAAAGAAGTATTAATATATTTAAAATCAAGTGGGTCCAATAAAGGTAAAAAGTTAATTGTGCCTTTGAGAAATTTCCAAATAAGGAAAGACAACATTTATTTTGGGATGGGCGACACATAATTTGGGTCGGAGATAGTAACAGATTTTTGCATATGCATCCATTTAGGCTTGTTGGGTTTCCTTTTAAATTGTTCTTACATTTCAACCATTTTTCATTTTGTTCTTGTAATGTTCTACTTCAAACAGAGGTTCACGAAGGGATTGTTCTTAGTATTCATAAATACAAAAGCACAAGTACAATAAGTCGAATCAGATGCAGAATCAATGATTTGTAAAAAATACTTTGCTTGACATTATTGAGTCAAAAGTTATCACATGAGAACATCACTGATAGGCTTGCAAGAAAGTCTCAAAAAGAGGAGCTACTAATAGTTCCACCAAATTTAGCTAGAGCTGTAGAGGTCTAGAACAACTTCATCTACTAATTCTTGGAGAATATGCCAAGCAACTTCAGTGCCACATTCATATTCTTCAATCTCGAAGTCTGCATATTTACCTAAAGAATGGCTCATATCCCATTCTATTAGCTCGTTTGGGATCAAACCAACAAATTGTGTCCACTCTTCGACCTCATCAATAATATCAGCAACCAGAATCTCTTTGTCATACTTGATGGTAGTTTGGTACAGGTTCTGAAACTAGAATCAAAGATTGGAGAAAATTTTGAGTCTAGGTACTCTAATAGACAATCAAAGGTGAATCCTTTAAGCCGATTCATCTATTTTGGGTCATTACAGCCAAGCAACTCACCGAAATCCTTACATAGAAGAGTCGAAAATATTTCATGTTTATTGAGGAGAAAATGGCTCACAGAGAACCCATCCTCTACAGGTAGAGCCTGCTGTTGAGGTGTAGTTCCAAATATGAGTTCAGCATTCAAAATGACCTGTTTTGCATAGCTGAGTTTGCTTTCTTTTAACTGATCAATCTTACTGAGCACTCCAGAAATGTTATGAATTAGTTCTCTGCAACTCCTCCTGGTGGATAATGAGGTCCCACAATCTGAACGATCTCTATCAGGTTCTGGAAAGAGTCGTTCATCATCAACAGAGTCCACTGATTCAGCAAGCACTTTGTCCTCTGGAAGAAAACAAGCATCATATTTATTAGAAGCATGGATACATGAAACCCAAGTTCAGAGTTGTCTTATTTTGTAATATATGTATTTGATGGAAAGAAAGGAAGTATGCAAATAGTAACATGTCGAACCAGGGACCATACTTGATCTACTATTGGGACTGCTGGAGAGGTAGCTGTCACTTGAATGGTGATCAAGTGAATTCCCAACTAAATCTTCTTTATCTTCCAAAGGAGAAAAATATCTAGTAGGATAAGTGAGAGCACATTTAGCTCTAAACCTTTGCAAACCTGGTTCTAAACTCTTTATTTCGGCCATCTCAAAATCCATATCTTCTTTATCAGATCCGCCAGGTCGAGAACCAAGTTTGTCTACCACATTGCTCTAAGTTTCAGGAGTTGAAGCCTTTTGGGGCTTATTGGCTGATCCTGCTGGCATTGATTCCAAACCCATGAGCCTAGGAACCAAACTTGGAGGTTCCATTTTGCGCTTGCTTTCACAACGTGTATCATTCCTTCCACTATTCTTTACATTTGGAAACCCCCCACTGTTCTCATCAGCAATCTACATTGTTCATACAAGAACCAAAAACAATAAAAACAAAATCTTTCCTATCAGGCTAAAATCTGAGACAATAGAAGAAAAAGAAAGCTAAATATGTAAGTATAGTTCAAGAAAGGAGTACCAAACGAAGATTTGCTACTTCTCATCCCCTCCGAACTTTTTTGAAGCTTGTTTCAAGCAAGCTACATGAATGCAACACAAAAAAAGAAATAATTTAGCCCTCTAGGTAGAATCACCTTCAAGAAATTAACCATTCGGCTTGAAAAATGATTGGAATGTAGTAGTAGCTAACCTGGTGAAAGAAGTTTCTTTGGAAACAGATTCTTGGCAAATTTACAGTTCCGATCAAAGAGCTGTAAGAAAATGCCCACACAACCACAAGTCCTTTGAGGTTGTTTCTCATTCCTTTCTCTAGCTGAGCTTTATGTGGAAAATGGGATCCCTCTAAATTCTTGTTTTCTTTAACTTTAGCTTTAAAGATCCAATTTTTACTCGAGAAATCACAGTAATGTGAATAATGCGTTGTCAAATAAAACTGGTTTACTTATGTAGAACCAACAAAAAAGAATAAATTGCTCTCTGTGGTTTAAAATAATTTTGATACAATAAAAATAAAAGGCTGAAAATTTAAATTTTGATTGAAGTGATAAGACTTTTATTTTAAAAAAATAAATACTAAAAAAGAAGTATTAATATATTTAAAATCAAGTAGGTCCAATAAGGGTAAAAAGGTAATTGTGCCTTTAAAAAAATCCCAAATAAGAAAAGACGACATTTATTTTGGAACGGACAAAAAAGGAAATGGCTACACATAATTTGGGATGGAGGGAATAGTATTTTTATTTGGTTCGAAGGATATCATGTGCCTCAGCAGAGAAGTAAATTTCTGCTCTCCTCTCTTTCTCTTACACATCTAGTTCTATAGCTTAACCCTAACTTTTACGATGTAAGGGCAGAACGCATGTCAAAAGTTATTTAATTTTGCTATTATGAGTATTTTTGGGGGTGTTGGAGACTTAATTAAAAGTATTAATACTATGTAATATTGATTGGTAATATTTATGTCTATTAACATTCAAAAATGAAATTATAAAATATTATTTTTTTTTAAAGTGGGTTGGCCCGTAACCCACAGAGTAATAGTGTGGGCTTTATATTTTTTGGCTCATCATTTTTATAGGCTTGCCCAACCTGACCCGTCAAACTCAAAGCCCGTGTGGGCTAGCTCAGATGGGCTGAGCCAACCCGTATTGATATCTCTACAAAAAAAAATCTACATTATTGATACTCAAAGGAGACTTTGGAATCTTGAAGAATGCACGGAGGCGAATTCAGGATTTCAAAACGTGGATGTATGAATGTGAAATTCATCAAGATGACCTACATTATGCATATTATACTGGACAAGGAGCCAGAAATGGGGACAAAACAAGAATAAATTCCATGAAATGTGTACCAAGATCATAACTAACTTACACACTAGGATTATCTAGGCTCTAGGGTACCCCCCCACCCTACCACCACGCAAAACTTTCATCGTCACCCTGTAAGACGAGACCAACTTTTCTAAAGATGGATATTGCTTCAGTTCATACAACCTTTCGATAGGTGCTTGTTAGGTCTTATTAAACTTTTATGCTACGATGATAGGATTTGCTTTTGCTATTGTATTCTGACCAGCATTCCTATAATCAAACGGGCAGTTGTGTTTGTCTGAATAATGATGAACTGCGCAGAAAAAATCACCACATTTGCAACAAAACCCTGTTAATCCCATACGCTTATGACAAGTTGTGCAATTTTTCAAACCCTCTTTTGAATTCACTTGTAAAATCTGAGAGGCTAAATCTGCAGATGCAACTATGGTACCTGCAAGAGCAAGTTCTGATTCATCGCTGCTTGAGCTTTTGCATACGACGTCTTTTCTAGATGCAGCTGCAAGCTTTGCATGTTCATGCTTCAGTAGTATCATGTCCTTTTGACACTTGGAACACATATTCATCGTAGCTGTACTACTAAAAAAATCACAGTCGTTGATGAAGAGGATGGGGTCTTCTGGAGCTCGACAACCTTTCTATTTAGATGACTTCATTTCTGCAGTTAACAAGTAAAGTTCAACACCACAAGTGTTACACCTCAAATCCTATTGGGGCGGACTGGCACCCGTAAGCGAGGAGGCCCGGGAGAACCAGCTCATCACTTTATAATTCCCATGCATATTTCTATGACAACCTAAAATTCGGACAACATCATATCGCATATAAAAGGAAATAATCACCTGTATATGCTCGAGCACACATATTTATATGTCTATACAATAATTTTCCATTGGAGCCATCACGTCTATTAACAAAACAACCCCTTGACTGTACATTTATTCTACAAAGCCTCTAGACAATACACAGAGTTTAACTAAGGTCGGGACACATCCCTCCATATAAATAACTTCTGTACAATATCAAATATGACTAGATATGACACGAAAATCCCCAAAAAAAACTGGAGCTCACCAAAAGCAGCTGGATATCCTGACTCTTACTTGTGCGGTGTATAAGCTGAGGTACCTGTGCCTGCAGCATGAAATACAGGTCCCCCGTGGGGGACGTCAGTACAAAATATGTACTGAGTATGTAAAGCTGTAGATAATCAAATATGAAATAGGAGCTCAATCAAAATTAGAAACAAGTGAATAAATCATAATAGGAGTGGACCACACTTACTAGAACTTGTGACAACCTGTACGTTGTATTTATTCAATGATTTTACCTTCGTTCTTATCATATTTGTAATCATTACTGTACTGTATTGTGACCATTAAGCTGCCTCCAGTACACATCAACTGGGATCGACCTATGATAGGCTTATTCCCTTGGGAAACCACCCATAGACACATAAATAGGGATCAACCCATGATAGGCTTATGTCCCTGGGATACCACCCGATAAGAGAGAACATCCATCACTTAGTTCAATTAATTTTTAAGATTGTTATTTCAGTCGCCACTGCATTTTTGATACTTTGGAATTTCTACGGTTGAATCAAAAGTAATTTAATGGTCAAATTTGGCTAGGGTTTGTTCTTTCTCAATGATTGATGATGAAAATGAGTTTTAAAATTTATATACATGTATATATACAAATACTCCCATCCATAATATAATAGGAAATGACCAAAATGCCTTTATAATTTAAATAATGTCAAATCTGTCCTTTGGTGGACTGTTTTGATAAGCTAAAGTAGATCAACCATAACTCTTTGCTCTGATATTTGATTTGGGTAAAATTGGTATCTTTTGAAGGATAATTCAAAGGGATTTCATTTCATATAAAGTAGGCCACCCAGTTCGTCCTGTACAAGGAGTTATGGTCATTTGAAGTTGACCCTAAAAATCTGTTTTGATAGGCTGAAGTAAAACAAGTATAACTTCTTACTCAGACGTTCAATTTGGATGAAACCAATTGTATTGGAAATAACACTCAAAGTTATTTCTTTTCATAGGTTGTAGATCTCCCAGTTCATTATATTAAGGTAGTTATGATCATTCAAAATTGACCCAAAAATTCGGCTGGCCTCAGTAGTTTGTGTGCTGAAACTTTTCCTGCACATTTACTATTCCCAAATATCCCAGCCACCATTTTATAGTTTCAAACGTGCTCGATTATATACGAAACCGCTCTGTTTTTTGAAATCTTTATATCGTTGGAAAGCTTCTTCAATAACCTTCATATGGAACCATCGACAGGCAAATTCCGGCATATATAAAAAAAACATAATTCCATATAAATAAGACCAAAACACGTACTTGAATACAGGGTGTTACAACAAGTTTGTTAAGTACATCATGAAACAACAAAGGGAAAAGCAAAAACTTCAACCAAGGAACATCACGTTTATGAAATATAAAGCAATTTAGAATAATACATACATTCAATATCTCGTACTTTCTAGATTATTGTCTAATTGAATAGTTCTCCTCATTTTTTCGGTAGTGAGCTACATTGTATGAGGTGTTCCATCATAAAGAATTTGATGAACTGATTTTTATTGATTTTCTTCTATTTCAATTGCCGGGGGTCTATCAGAAACAACCTTTCTTCTTCTTCGGGGGTAGCGGTATGGACTGTGTACATTTAACCCTCCCCAGATACACCGGGCTTGTTGTTGTTGTTGTTCTATTTCAATTGGTCTGCTTCTAAACATCTTGGATTATCACTCTCATACCACAACATTCTTCCTTTGCTGTTACCATTTTAACTATCTTATCATACGACTTGAAGCTTGTGTTGCCATGCAAACTTTTTTTCTTCTAAGAGTGTTTTGCATGCTGCACTATGTAAGGAGTGATTGTCCTGACCAATGCATTGAGCATCCTATGAATTCTATCGATGGAAATCTTAAGACATCTTCATTCTTATGTGCATGAATGCTGGTTTACATCTGATGAGTTTAGGTTTTAGAGAAGATTGTTTCAACAGAATAATATATATGCCCCAATGTCTTAACTGAAGGTTTGAGTTTGAAGGACCAAGCATCCGCAAGACGAGCTTCCAAAAAAAAAGACATGAGCTGACAAGTAGGATTGAACTGCAGTAGAAATTTAGAACTTTCTCGTTGGAGTCACACGTGAAGTAGTTTTCTTTCCTCTTAGAGATAAAAAAGAAGAACCAGTAAGTACTTCGCACCTATGATTTTCCCTGTATCAATAACACTACTTTCTTGAAGTGGATAATCTGGATGCGAAGAGGTATACATCTCTCTACCAAATATTCATTTCGATGAATAGGCAGTATGGAATATGGACACTCTTAAATGTCGAGTGAAAGAAGTTATGTCATCAAATAGTTGCTCAAATCTTTCCTTTCGAACCAAGAACATTTAGATACAAAATCTTCAACTCATCTTATAATTTATTATATGAAAAGTTTTACTTGATGGTAAGATATGCTTGGAGAATATTCTTCTAAGCTAATGATAGACGGTTATTTTCCCGTTGCAGGTGAATTTAATAACTAAACTAAGCCATCCATATCTTTTAGGGTACAAAGATGCTTGGGTGGACAAGGTATCCTATCATCAAGTTTTGTGGTTGCTTGGATCAGAAAGTGCAAAACGTAGCCTTTAATAGTTGCGATTATTGCTGCATAAGTTGCAACAGAGAAAAAGCTCGACTTTATTTTTCTTTCAGGGGAGATGTATATTCATTGTTGCCGATTATTGCGAAGATGAAAATATGTGAGTGATTATCCCTAATTTTTCTAACATTTTAAATGTGTACCTATAAGGACAGATAAGAATAAAGAACAAAAGGAGCCACTAAACGAGGGAAGGGAAAACAATTGTTAATTAAAATTCTTCATAATTGTCACCGGCTATATTTTATCGTAAAATATGGCTAACCTGTGTTTGTAGAGCGCAACCTTTTGCCAGGATCATAGCTATTTTCAGCCTGTGTTGTAAGCACATCCAGGTATCTACAGAATGAAAGACCTCAGATTTCATAAATACTTCCTCGTACCAAGAACGATAGAAGGGGTAATGAGGTTGAGAATAAATAAATGAATAGGATGATCATAGAACTTCTTTTGTGGTGTAATCTGAGGACGGTGATGATTTTTTCCCCGTGTTCAGTGCGGAGGTCATGAGGAAGTCTAGAGGAGCACTTTTCCCGGAAGAGGTAGTTAAATGCGATTTCAATACTGATGAAGCTTCTCTGTGCCTTCCCGGTAGCTTAAATAATTATGTGTTTTTATTTTGTTTTTTCCTGCTGTTATAGAAACTCTGCAAATGGCTGACTCATATATTGTTAGCTTTAGAGCATATGCATTCCAACTGCGTTCATCATAGAGACCTCAAGGTAAAAACTTGTTGTAGTCGGCGAAATAGAAAAGCCTTCTTAACAGGAAACATTTTTAACCTGAACTATTTTGAATTCAGTTATGTAACATATTAATCGCAAAGGACAATGACATCAGGTTAGGTAAGAATGCCCAAACTATTGCTTGATTGGGTTTTCTTTGCTTCTTTACTATCCTTCAAATTCAATTGATTGTCACAGGTAACTTTGAATTAGGAAAATTGCTAGATGCAGAAGGCCTTGCTTCCTCGATATGAATTTCTATTACGTCAAAATGAACCTCTTACTTACATGCAATTTTCGACCATCTATTGGCACCTAAAAATCGATTCAGCATATCTATTTAGCATTAGAGAAATCCCTTATCCCTACAAGACCGAGAAAACGTAAAATTTGCTTTTATTTTCTGTCATAGGTACCAAAATGTTGTGCTGGTCATCTTCCTTATTGCCAAAAACAATATTGTGGTATTCATCATATTACAAAGCTCCTGTCACCATACCACCTATCTTAATGCATTTGAGAAAAAGACGTCGAGTACAACTAATCCTTAATTTTGGAATAAATTTCATGTAATAGGTATCTGGAAAACCAAATGACATACGCCCTGAGCTCCTTGCCGGCATACTCTATGGCTATAAATCTGATATATGGTCGCTTGGTAAGAAATAAGAATGTTGATGAAGCAATGTATTTCACCTATTTACATGATGTCCCTAATACTAACACTAATGTGATTTTAGGCTATTCTATGTTTGACATCGCTGCACATCAACCTCCGTTTAAAGCTTCTGTGAGTTGATTTTTTAGCTATCTGAACTTCGTAAACAATACCTCGAAAAGTTATACTTGTTACGCAAAAAAATAAAAGAAAATTTCTTTATCCTGATATCTTCTCTATGATATAGTGACAATGTAAATCCAACAGGACAAAATTGGACTTATGAATAAAATAAATCGGGGTTTGTTCTCACCACTTCCGATTATATACTCCACCTTGTAAGTATCTTCCTTCTCAGCTTGCCATAAGTATAACAAATCAGTCAGTTGAAAAAGCGAATTTAATTCTTACAGGATACATATAATAAAGAGCATGCTAAGGAAAACTCCAGAACACCGACCTACAGTGAGCGCGAGCTACATATGTTCAAATATTATTCTTTTCATTTCAATCTGTTAAGTCTTATTTTCCTTTTTAGTCCATTTAAAAGCGAATGTTTCTTTCCTTTTACAACAACTCATTAATTCAAACTTTTCACGTGGCATTTTTAAAATCACTAACTTAAATTACATTTTGATACATTCTGGATACCTTTATTTTAATACCACAAGATTCAAGTCTTCTTTTCTTTCTTAAACATCGTACAAAATCAAAACCAGAAAAACAAAATGAAACGCATGGAGTATTAAACTGAGATTCATTTTGATATATTTTTTTACCTCTACTTATAGGTTGCCGAGCTATTGAGATAAAATTTGCAACCATACCTCTTCTTGTGTCACAACCCTTCATCTACGTTTCTTCCTGTGAAGTCCCCGAGCAGAACGAAAGAGAAAACACGACTATCACCTGGAAAATCTATCAGTCCGAGAGGTAGCAGAGTCAGACAGTTGAAGCTAAAAAAGAAGAGAACTGTCCTTTACTTTGGTGAAAGTGATAACATTCAGCCAAGAAACTTATCTAACAATTATAACACGTTCTGAGCCAAACTTGATACTAAGAGAGTCGATCCAACAAGCTACTCAGTTCGGATCTCTCAAGATAGTGAGGATTCTAAAAGTAGGGAGATGAGTGAGTTATCTGTTTGCAATGGATATGATGAACAGGAGACTATCCCACAAACAGAAACTATGATCACTCCAAGCTCGTCAAGTTCAGCGGAAAAAACATAGTCGGAGGAACAAGAGAATGTTTCTCTAGAGCATGTTAGTCGATTTGACAAGGGTGATACAAAGAATCACAAGAGGGCTTGAGATGTTGAGCAGTCCATTGGACCAATAGGAAGAAGATATAGTGGAATGTATCTCCGCAAAATCTAGCAGAATGACATTGTCTGATGGAAGATTCAATGATAAAACACGATCCTTTGATGAAGAAAGCACATCATCTAATTCATAGTCGGGATAACCAGATCCAGAGGCAGAACCAAGATGCTGTGTTGCTAAAACTGAAAATTGTAGCGAGTGTAGAGAATTTGCTATTGACTGCTTGTCAACTAAAAGTGATGGTTCACTTCTACACAAAGACGAGATAGAAAAGAAAGCAACTGCGGTTTATGACACCAAACAGGCTAAGAAAGACGCTCTTCGAGCACTGGATGATAGGGTTTCACAGCTCAAGTCACTAGCCGTATTATCTAGTAAGGAGGACAAAGACAACTGGGGTAATCCCACTGAACAAAGAGCTGAAGCTTTAGAGTCTCTTTTCTAGGTTTGTGCGCGACTACTTAAGCAGGAAAAAATAGATGAGCTTGCTGGTGTGCTGAAACCATTCGGGGATGATGGAATGTCCTCTAGAGAAACAATAATCTGGTTGACAAAACGTCTCATGACTGCACAAAAATTGTCCAAAGGGTCATGATGTTGTACAAAACCTGTCTTTTGACCTATAGAATGAGCCTCTGTCTTACATAAATCATCAATTATTGTTGGACTAAACTATTCCTCGAGGCTTAACGTGGTTGAGCATCCCTTAGTTTAGATTCTATTGTTGTAGGACAATTGATGGAGCCGTGAAGATTATATATATTGTACTTTTAAAGTTTATTTCTACTCTATGATAATACTTACCACATTTTCTACTGTTAGTTTTTCCTCCAAAACTACCTGCACACAAAGATTATACATTTCTTCATCTTCTTAGATATGATTGTGTTATTATCGAAGTCGATTTCTAATATAGTCACTCAACTAATAGTATTATCTCAGAAAGTCACGTTCTGAGAATCAAGAAAAAAGGTGATTTTCTGAGGTAATAACTATTATCTGAGTCACTATCTAAGAGGTCAGCGCGATATTATAGTTGTCTTATAGAAAAATGTATCAACAATCAAACTGTTCCTTTTAATATTCCATTCCTCCAACATCAAGCCTCCCTGTGAAATGAATTTAATATTTTTAAAAAGTTTTTTTTAAAACTATTATTATAGTTTCCCTCATGCACATTTTGCTAATTTATAAAAATACTATCTTGATTCTCATATTTTATTGGTATGATGTTACTTTTCATATACTTTTCCTTGTCCCATTCAAAGTCATTTCGCTCCCTTTGTCAGATATCCTACCACTATTACGTTCATGAGACTTTAGTCTTCCTTGATCCTTACTCTGGATAAAATTTATTGTCCTTTATCTGTGACATTTATTTTCCTTTCATGTCATTGATTTGTTTTTTCTATTTAAACTTTACTGTTTATGGCCGTTGACTGGTGTACACTATATTTGAAAGTTTGCATCTGAAGTTTTATTAGTATTGATATCCTCAGTTTAGGATGTTATTCATTGAGACAATGGTAACTTTCGTGTTATGTTTGTTAAATTTGGTGTTCTATGATTCACTCTCACTGTTGTCGAGTGACTCAACATTTAATCATAAGCTGACAGTCTGATGATCTGTGTTTATGTGGAAATATCACAGAACATGGGCTAGCATATGTACTTCCGCTAAAGAGAGAGTTGAGAAAGGAGAAACGAAAAGTTGTGAATGGTGGGAAAGCAAATAGGAGTGTGTCATCTGTGTTGACCTACCTAAAAAAATGAAAAGGTTGGGTTGTTAACATTACTGTTTTGTGGTAGTTGTTGAACACTAGCTTCTTGAAGAGCTCTCCGAGAGGTGCATTGCATCAGCTTGATATTTGTTGGAAAATAAGTATTCGGTGTGGGAATAAATAAGTGCGGAAACTAAAACCAAAATGTAGGAAATTGTTTTGTTTTGTATTTTCATTTTTGTGGTAATACATGTGAAGTGGAAGTACGTTGAAGCTGAGGTCGACAATATTCAATACTCGAAAGATTAACAGAAAATTATTTGTTGTGGAGGGAACTTCAGATCATGGTGCTTCTAAAAGGATCAAACATTCATCAAGACAAAGTGAAATGGACATTTTGTACTCATGTTTAGAGTTTGTAAAACATATGCTTGTTATACGGCTTGTTCAGACATACAAAATTTTCTTACTTGATGTTGCTACATTCGAATTTGGAAAGAAAATTACACGACTGACTTGTTAATGTAGGATATCATATCATGTGCTATGTCGAAAATGCACTCCTATCAATGTACCGTGAGTGTGAAGTATTGACGAGGCATATGATGCGTTAGAGGAAATAGCGGAGAAGGATGTTGTCTCTTGGGTAGCTCACTGTCTCAATCAATTTCAGTTCTAAACAAAAGAAGTTTGATCTTTGTAGTTGTGTTTGTTACTTTTTCCAATTGTAAGATGATATATGTGGAAAGTGAGGTCCCTCTAAATTCTTGTTTTCTTTAATTTTAGCTTTAAAGATACAATTTTTACTCGAGAAATCACGGTAATGTGAATAATGAGTTGTCAAAGAAAAATGGTTTACTTATGTAGAACCAACCAAAAAGAATAAATTGCTCTCTGTGGTTTGAAATAATTTTGATACTGTAAAAATAAAAGGCTGAAAGTTTAAATTTTGATTGAAGTGATAAGGTTTTCACTTTAAAAAAACAAATACTAAAAAAAAGTATTAATATATTTAAAATCATGTGGGTCCAATAAAGGAAAAAAGGTAATTGTGCCTTTGAAAAATTTCCAAATAAGGAAAGACGACATTTATTTTGGGACGGGCGACATATAATTTGGGTCGGAGGTAGAAACATATTTTTACCTATGCATCCATTTAGGCTTATTGGGTTTCCTTTAAAATTGTTCTTAGATTTCAACAATTTTCCATTTTGTGCTTGTAATGTTCTACTTCAAACAGATGTTCACGAAGGGATTGTTGTTAATATTCATAAATGCAAAAGCACAAGTACAATAAGTCGAATCAGATGCAGAATCAATGATTTGTACAAAAATACTTTGCTTGACATTATTGAGTCACGAGTTATCACTAGAGAACAACATTGATGGGCGTGCAATAAAGTCTCAAAAAGAGGAGCTACTAATAGTTCTATCCAACTTTAGCTAGAACTATAGAGGTCTAAAACAGCTTCATCTACTAATTCTTGGAGAATATGCCCTAGCAACTTCAGTGCCACATTTATATTCTTCAATCTCGAAGTTCGTACATTTACCCAAAGAATGGCTCATATCATATTCTATTAGCTCGTTGGGATCAAACCAACAAATTGTGTTCACTCTTCGACCTCATCAATAATATCATCAATCAAAATTTCTTTGGTCGTACTTGATGGTAGTTTGTTACAGGTTCTAAAACCAGAATAAGAGATTGGAGAAAATTTTGAGTCTAGGTACTCTAATAGACAATCAAAGGTGAATCCTTTAAGCTAATTCATCTGTTTTGGGTCATTACAGCCAAGCAACTCATCGAAAGCCATCCACAGAAA
Organism: Capsicum baccatum var. pendulum; assembly: GCA_030864225.1. Lineage (NCBI taxonomy): Eukaryota > Viridiplantae > Streptophyta > Magnoliopsida > Solanales > Solanaceae > Capsicum > Capsicum baccatum. The sequence continues at coordinate 311,302,549 of CM061552.1, forward strand.
ACTCAAAAACATTTCATGTTCATTGACGAGAAAATGGCTCACAGAGAACCCATCCTCTCCAGGTAGAGCCTGCTGTTGAGGTGTAGTTCCAAATATGAGTTCAACATTCAAAAATGACCTATTTAGCATAGCTGAGTTTGCTTTCTTTTAACTGATCAATCTTGCTGAGCACTACAGAAACGTTATGAATCAGTTCTCTGCAACTCCTCCCGGTGGATAATGAGGTCTCACAATCCGAAAGATCTCTATCAGGTTCTGGAAAAAGTGGTTCATCATCAACAGAGTCCACTGATTCAGTAAGCACTTTTTCCTCTTGAAGAAAATAAGCATCATATTTATTAGAAGAATGGATGCATGAAATCCAAGTTCGGAGTTGTCTTATTTTTTAATTTATGTATTAGAGGGAAAGAAAGGAAGTATGCAAAGAGTAAAATGTCGAATCGGGGACCATACTTAAGCTACTATTGGGACTGCTGGAGAGGTAGCTGTCAGTTGAATGGTGATCAAGTGAATTCCCAACTAAATCTGCTTCATCTTCCAAAGGAGAAAAATATCTAGTAGGATAACTGAGTGCACATTTACCTCTAAACCTTTGCAAACCTGTTTCTGAACTCTTTATTTCGGCCATCTCAAAATCCATATCTTCTTTATCAGGATCGCCAGGTCGAGCACCAAGTTTGTCTACCACATTGCTCCAAGTTTTAGAAGCTGAAGCCTTTTGGGGCTTACTGGCTGATCCTGCTGGCATCGATTTCAAACCCATGAGCCTAGCAACCAAACTTGGAGCTTTCATTTTGAGCTTGCTTTCACAATGTGCATTGGTCATTCCATTATTCTTTGCATTTGGAAAACCCCTACTGTTCTCATCAGCAATCTACATTGTTCATACAAGAACCAAAAACAATAAAAACAAAAGCTTTCCTGTCAGGCTAAAATCTAAGACAATAGAAGAAAGAAAAAGCTAAATATGGGAGTATAGTTCAAGAAATGAGTACCAAATAAAGCTTTGCTACTTCTCATCCCCTCCAAACTTTTTTGAAGCTTGTTTCAAGCAAGCTACATGAATGCATCGCAAAAAAGGAAATAATTTATCCCTCCATCTAGAATCACCTTCAAGAAATCAACCATTCTGCTTTAAAAATGAGTGGAATGTAGTAGTAGCTAACCTGGTGAAAGTAGTTTCTTTGGAAACGGCTTCTTGGCAAATCCACAGTTTCGATCAAAGAGTTGAAAGAAAATGCCCACACAACCACAAGGCCTTTGAGGTTGTCTCTGATTCATTTCTCTAGCTGAGCTATCATTCATCCTTCAAAACCCTCTATTAAATTTCTTCACCTTTTCTCCCACTCTACTGAATATGATTCACACACTTTGTCTTCCCAATAGAATTCTATCAAACATTATCTTCACATTAATTTGGAAAGAATTAAACAAAGGACCCCCCACTAGCCCCTCTGCCCAACACATCACTCACCCTCCTTGTCTCAAAAAAAGAAAATGGGGAAAAAAACCTACATTTTCATGCAAGAAACAAAGCAAAAACCCAACAAAATATCAAAAAGAAAGTAGAAAATAGCTATGAAAAGTAAAACCCTAAGCTGTGTTCAATTATGACAAAACTTTAAAAAGAAACCACAATCAAACAAAGCAAACACAGAACAAGAAAATACAAACAGCAATACCCAGAATGTCTTTAACTTGTTCCAAATGTGCAACAGTTCACTAAAACAACTAGAACTGGTTATAGTACACTCTAGTAACCTATTCTTTTCTTTTTTTACTCTTCTTTATGACATTGAAAAAAGCAAAATAATAATTATTTTAAATTAGTTCCTATAGACATGCTTTCTATGCTTTGATATCACAAATGCTACAGAATAAGAAAAGAATGCATCGATAGAGACTAACCGATTAGGCACCAAACAACAATAATAGAACCCAAAGCAATTACAGCAAGGACAAGACCGAATGTTTTCTGAACTTCAAAGTGCCAAAGTACTTTTAAGAGAAAATAGAGGGAGTAATAGCGGAGTAGAATTTTGTCCTTTTAGAGAAAGAGAATGGTGAGTTTATATAGTGAGGAGGGCCGTCTACAATACCAAATAATGAAGGAAGAATAATATTTAATGGATGAAGAATAACATATAATGAATCAATTAAGGGGATTGTTCCCTTAAATGGATGGGGTAAATCAATCTGTTCCACCAATTATGCTATAGTTGCCATAAATACATAATACCCTATTATAACATTTGAAATTTCCATGAATAGAACAAGTAAAAAGAGATCCTTCCTACTTATTAAATGAAATCAAGAAGAGGTATCTAAATTTACCATAATTAATGTGTGAAGGGATGTCTGTCAACCAAGGAAGGCAAGAAAAATAAAAAATCAATTACTGAGATGCTTTTCTCAAATCAAATTGGTACAGGATAATACCCAAACAGTCAAAAACATGCACATATTAGCCTTATTAAAGATTTACGACAAAATCCAAAAAATAAAAAATCAATTACTGAGATGCTTTTCTCAAATCAAATTGGTACCGGATCATACCGAAACAGTCAAAAGGTTAGCATATTAGCCTTACTAAAGATTTATGAAAAAATCCTCGAATCGTCACATACATGCTTTTCCCATACAAAATTACCCATATTGACTAAGAGGCATAAAAAATGTGAAGTTGCAAGAAGTTAGGTGTGTTTTCACATACCAGAGAGAGATGAACAAATTGACTCACCATTCAAGTTAAGCTTCACGAAGTTTCAAATAGTGTTAAATGAGAATCACAGACTTAAAATCAACACATTTATTCAACAAAAATCTAACGTGGCCACACTTATGAGAGACACAGATAAAGAAATAGTACTAAAGTTCACACACATATTTTGAACACGAGATCAAACCTGAAGACGGATTCTTCATTTTCGATGAGGAAGGGTAGCATAGTTGGAATGCTGAAGGGGTTTACCAGAGGTATTGCTGTGGGAGAGGAGTCGAGGCTGTGTCGCGAATGTTGGACGTTTGCTGAAGGGGAGAAAAAAATAACTGGAGGATGGAGGATGGAGCGGCGGCGTGGAGGCTTGGCTGGCCATCTCCGCCGATGGAGGCATTGTTCGCCAGTAGAGGATGAGAAGAGAGGGGGCTGGCCATCGGAGAAGTGGCTAGACTCACTTGGGGTAGGAGCTGGCGGCGCGTATGGAGGAGAAGGAAGAGGCGATGGTGAAGGTTGTTCGTCGGAGATGGCGGCATATCGACGAAGACTCAGAGTGGAAGGGGTGGTTTTGATCGACGACTGTGATTTAATGTCACGGGGGAATTAAAAGGTGGCTAGGATGAAAAATAATGGCTTAAATTGTCAGAAATTGGGTTAAGATTGTAATGGATTGGGTAAAAATAGGAAATAATTGTAAGAAATTAAATAAAATTAGGTTAAAAGGTAAACAAAATTATGCAAGATAATTTTAGTTAGACTGTTATTTAAATTAAAGTAGGAATACTAATAATATATGATAGTAGTAATTAAATAATAAATAACAACATTAAAAAATAAATAAAAAATATAATAATAATAATGAAAATAATAATAATTAAACAATAAATTATAATAATAAATAATAAATAATAAATAATATTAATATATATAATAACAATGTCAATAAATAATAATAGCAATAAATAGTATTAAATAAAGCAAAATTAGACAATGTATTTTGCAAAATTGTGAGTGTGCATAATTACGTGAAAATAATTTAATTAATAAAATTATTAAAATGTCATTTTTAATTTTATAATATTATAAAAATATGATTCTAAAAGATAATTAATGATATATGCATTTTCTAAATTAAGAATGCGATATGTCGGACATCTGTTTGATGCTAGAAAATATACAAAAATACTAATGTTTAAAAATTAACGATTTTGATAAAATAACAAACTAAATGTAGTGTTGGGAGGTCAAAATTGGGAGTCAACATCACAGTGTCAAAATTGGCTTCCAGTACTGACTTTTAAAAAAACTAATTCAAAACAATAAATAAATAGGAACAATTAAATTTCTTAAATTCATGATATAAGAAATACAAAAATGAAGTATAAGAATAAATAAAAATTTCAGCATTATTATTGAAACAATTAAATTACCTTAAATGTCAACAATATCTAAACAATTCATTCATTATGAATATTGAGAAAGTATTGTTTAAAATAACAATGAATTAAGTGGACTTAATGTAAAATAGTTGAATAAATCTTTCAATCTTTTCTATTTACCCATTTGAATTGGACACACTCCTTAATAAATTCTTTACTCTTGCAAGGTTAAAAGTAATTTCACTAATGTATTTTTAGTTACTAAAATTTATACATTTTTTTTAAAATAATAATGATTATATTTTAATATTTTATATAAATGAAGACTTTAGTTACTACTCTTTTGTCTTATTTGAGGATATTTTCAGTAACAACACCAACAGTAAGGGTATTTTGGTAACTAAAACCTCCAATCAATGACACTTTACCATGTTTTTTGCCTCTACTATTTTACTTTTCTAAAATCTTATTTCATCTTCATTTTCTCTATTTTTCCTTTTATCCACGGTATTCCTTGCGCACCTTGACACCAAAACACAAGTTTCAAGCAAAATTCATGTTCTTAATCTCAATTTTTATTAGTCCATCATGATTTATTTTTGGTAAGTGCATCTTTGATGGTGAAGCAAGTTTTCGAGCAAGTTTTCATTTGATGTTTGTTATATATATGATACATGATGCTAACTATTTCAAGCCTTAATACTTTTATTTCAAATTTGTTATTATTATTGATCTATTATACAAATTAATTAATTCAACTTTTAATCTATTTTCTCTAGATCTGTAGTTAATATTGTTGTGGTACTAACTAATTCAATTATCCTTTGGATATCTTCTTGTTCTGCGATACTAATTAATTTTTGCTATCCTTTGGTCCTTTTTACTTTCTCTAAAGATGGATTTTTGATTTATATTTTCTATTTACAGATAATTGAGTTTATAACTTTGTCTCAAGAGTTGTATAGAGCAATAGGTTTGAATCAGACCGACTCATTGTAACCTACTGGGAACTATAGAAAGTAATTTGTTTATGGATTGATGAACATTGAAAATCATAATACTCCCTCCGTCTCAAATTATATGTTTCTATTTGACCGGACATGATATTTAAGAAACAGACATTGACCTTACTAAAGTTACTAAATTGCCCCTCTTAAAAAAGTATTGGACCACTAGGTACTTTTATTAAATTTCACAATAATTAAAAAAATGCAAAAGAGAGTACAGTATTAAAAAAAAAAATCTACTAAAAAAATACACCACCTACATAACTGTCTCTCTCTTCTGCAAAGAGTTAAGTAGTCCAAATCAGTGCATCACTTTAAATTAAAATTTTACTCTCATTTTCTCCATCAACAATTAGGAAAAAACTGTTATTGGAAAATTCAATTTTCTAGAAAATAGGACCAATTTGCCGTCATTTACGGATTTTCCATGAAAAATTTACGTTTTTGATTTGGATTTGGTTTCAATTTTTGGGCGAACCTACTTTTCATTTGAATTTTTAGCAAATGGTTATTTTGTGGCGCCAAATCTTCTTTTCATTTGAGAGATGTTCTTTTGCATCTTCTGGTTACCGTATCCTTTCTTTTGTTTTGGATAATTTCCAAATTCTTCCTTTTATCTCCTCTCTTATTTTTGCCATTACTCTAAAGATGAGGTTCGTCATACCTATAGACTCAACCTTCAGAAATAAACGATTGAAATTAGAAGAACGTAAAGCAATTGCAATGTTTCTTTTGAAACAAAGTAAGGAAGGAAGTCTTAAATACGGATATAAAATACAAGCTGCAATGTTCTTCAAGAAATCAATAAGATATATTCAGCGCATTTGGAAATAATGTCAATCATCAGTTGATAATGGTATGTCGTCCTTAGATGTGTCTTTAAGACTTACAGGTAAAGTTGGATGAAAACGGATTGGAGTCGACATTAATCAAGTCAAAGAAATTCCACTTTTTCGTCGAACAAATATTCGATATCTTACTTTTTCGATGAACATGGCAAAATCAACCGTCTTTCGGTGTGTGAAAAATGGAACTCTTTGGCCACATTCAAATTCTATCAAGCCTCAATTAACAAAATGAAAAAAAAAGGTATGACTTCAATACTGCCTCTCAGTGTTTGATCAGTATACAATCCACACAAATCCCATGTTTATGAATACGTTTAATTATGTTCATATCGACAAAAAGTCATTTTTTTTGTCCAAAAAAGTTGAAAGTTACTACCTGCTTCATGGAGAGCATGAACCAGATTCGTAATGTTCTTACAAAAGTAAAACTTTTATTCCAAAGGTTATGGTTATGGCTACTGTAGCACATCTTCGATTTGATGAAAATGGAATTGAGTTGTTTTCTGGAAAAATAGGTATTTTTTCATTTGTAGTTAAGGAACCAGCTAAGAGGAATAGCATAAACAGAACAGCAGGAACTATGGAAACAAAGCCCATTCAGTCATTAACTAAAGATATGACTAGAGCTTGCTTGATAGAGAATGTTCTTCCTGCTATTAGAGCAAAATGGCCAGCTTTCGATACAAATAATCCTATCTTTTTACAACAAGATAATGCAAGGCCACATATTGGTAACAATGATTTGGAATTTATTGAAGCTGCCCGACAAGATAGATTTGACATTAGATTGTTTTTTCAACCATCGAACAATCTAGATTTAAATGTTTTAGATCTTCGTTTTTGTAGAGCAATCCAAAATCTTCAATATCACAAGGCCCCTAAAAATGTTGATGAATTAGTGGAAGTAGTGGAAAGATCTTTTGATGAAATAAAAGAGAAACAACTCAATCATGTATTTCTTACTTTACAATCTTGTATGATTGAGGTGATGAAAGATAGTGGCGGCAATAATAACAAAGTGCCTCATTTGAACAAAAAATGGACTAGAAAGGCGGCACCCTCAGCTATTATGCAAAGAGCAGTAGCTACGCTCCATAAAGACAACATATTGGGCATGGTAACATTTTGTCAGGCTGCTCTAAGCTAATGGTGTCTATTACAATTTTTTTCTAGTGATAAATAAGATTTGTAATCACAATCCCGAGAAGAGTCTTGTTTTGGTTTCTCCGAGTGACCTTTGTCTATTGAACGATGACTCCTTTCCTTATACTTTTTCTTGTCCCGTTCAAAGTTGTCTCACTCCCTTTCCCTGTCATATATCCTACCACTATCACGTTCATGAGACTTTAGTCTTCCTTGATCCTTACTCTTGATAAAATTTATTGTCCTTTAGCTGTGACATTTATTTTTCTTTCATGTCATTGATTTGTGTTTTCTATTTAGACTTTACTGTTTATGACTGCTGACTGGTGTACACTGTATTTGGATGTTTGTATCTAAAGTTTTGTTGGTATTGATATCCTCACTTTAGGATGTTATTTATTGAGACAATAACTTCCGTGTTATGTTTGTTAAATTTGGAGTTCCGTGACTCACTCTCACTGTTATCGAGTGAATAAATATTTAATCATAAGCTGACAGTGTGATGATCTGTGTTTCTGTTGAAATATCATAGAACATGGTCTAGCCTATGTACTTCTGCTGAAGAGAGAGCTGAGAAAGGAGAAACGTAAGGTTGTGAATGGTGGGAAAGAAAATAGGAGTGTGTCATCTGTGTTGACCTACTTAAAAAGATAAAAAGGTTGGGCTGTTAACTTTACTATTTTATGGTGGTTGTTGAAGACTGGCTTCTTGAAGAGCTCTCCGAGAGGTGCATTGCATCAGCTTGATATTTGTTGGAAACTAAGTATTCGGTGCGGGAGTAAATAAGTTTAGAAACTAAAAACAAAATTGTAGGACATGTTTTGTTGTGTATTTTCATTTTTATGGTAATACATGTGAAGTGGAAGTACGTTGAAGCCGACGTCGGCAATATTCAATACTCGAAAGATTAATAGAAAATAGTTTGGTGTGGAGTGAACTTTAGATCACGGTGCTTCTAAAAGGATCAAACATTCATCATGACAAAGTGAAATGGACATTTTCTACTCATGTTTAGAGTTTGTAAGAAATATGCTTGTTATATTTCAGGCATACAATATTTTCTTACTTGATATTGTTGCATTCGAATTTGGAAAGCAAATTACACGGCTGACTTGTTTATGTAGGATATCATAGCATGTGCTATGTCAGAAATGCACTCCTATCAATGTACTGTGAGTGTGAAGTATTGAAGAGGCATATGAAGCATTAGAGAAAATAGCGGAGAAGGATGTTGTCTCTCGAGTAGCTCACTGTCTTAATCAATTTTCAGTTCTAAACAAAAGAAGTTTGATCTTTGTAGTTGTGTTTGTTACTTTTTCCAATTGTAAGATGATATATGTGGAAAATGGGATCCCTCTAAATCCTTGTTTTCTTTAACTTCAGCTTTAAAGATCCAATTTTTACTCGAGAAATCACAGTAATGTGAATAATGAGTTGTCAAAGAACACTGGTTTACTTATGTAGAACCAACGAAAAAGAATAAATTTCTCTCTGTGGTTTAAAATAATTTTGATACTATAAAAATAAAAGGCTGAAAGTATAAATCAAGTGGGTCCAATAAGGTTAAAAAGGTAATTGTGCATTTAAAAAATTCCAAATAAGAAAAGACGACATTTATTTTGGGATGGACAGAAAAGTGAAGTTCTGCTCTCCTCTCTATCCCTTACGTATCTAGTTCTATAGATTAACCCTTACTTTTACGATGTAAGGGCAGAACGCATGTCAAAAGTTATTTAATTTAGCTATTTTGAGTATTTTTGGGGGTGTTGGAGACTTCATTAAAAAGTATTAATACTATGTAATATTGATTGGTAATATTTATGTCTATTAACATTCTAAAATTAAATTATAAAATATTATATTTTTAAAGTGGGTTGGCCCGTAAAGCCCGAACCCACAGAGTAATAGTGTGGGCTTGATATTTTTTGGCTTATCATTTTGATAGGCTAGCCTAACCTGACCTGTCAAACTCAAAGCCCATGTGGGCTAGCTCGGATGGGCTGAACCAACCCGTATTTACATCTCTACAAAAAAAACTCTACATTATTGATACTCAAAGGAGACTTTGGAATCTTGAAGAATACACGGAGGTGAATTTAGGATTTCAAAACGCGGATGTATGAATGTGAAATTCATCAAGATGACCTACATTATGTATATTATACTAGAAAAGGAGCCCAGAAATGGGGACAAAATAAGAACAAATTACATGAAAATGTGCACCAAGATCATAAATAACTTACACACCAGGATTATCTATGCTCTAGGGTACCCCCACCCCCACCCCCACGCAAAAGTTTCATCATCACCCTATAAGACGAGGCCAACTTATCGAAAGATGGACATTGCTTCAGTTCATACAACCTTTTGATAAGTGCTTGTTAGATCTTATTAACCTTTTCTGCTACGATGATAGGATTTTCTTTTGCTATTGCATTCTGACCAGCATTCCTATAATCAAATGGGTAGTTTTGTTTGTTTGAATAATGATGAACTGCACAGAAAAGATCACCACATTTCAACTGAACCCCGTTAATCCCATAAGCTTACGACAAGTTGTGCACTTTTTCAAACCCTTTTTTGACTTCACTTGTGAAAACTGAGAGGCTAAATCTACAGATGCAACCACGGCACCTGCAAGAGCAAGTTCTGATTCATCGCTACATGAGCTTCTGCATACGATGTCTTTGCTGGATGTAGCTACAAGCTTTGTATGTTCCTTCTTCAGTAGTATCATGTCCTTTTGACACTTGGAACATATAATCATCGTAGCTGCACTACCAAAAAAATCACAGTTGTTGATGCAGAGGACGGGGTATTCTGGAGCTCGACAACCTGTCTCTTTCTATTACTCCATTTCTGCACTTAACAAGTCGAGTTCAACACCACAAGTGTCATGCCTCAAATCCTATTGGGGCGGATTGGCATCCGTAACCGAGGAGGCCGGGGAGAACCAGCTCATTACCTTATACTTCCGATGTATACCTCTATGACAACTCAAAATTTGGACAGTATCATATCACATATAAAAGGAAATAATCACCTGTATAAGCTCGATCACACATATATATATGTATATACAATACTTGGCCATTGGAGCCATTATGTCTATTAACAAAACACCACCTTGACTGTACATTAGGTTTACAAAGCCTCTAGACAATACAAAGAGTTTAACTAAGGTCGGGACACACCCCGCCATATAACTAACTTCTATTCAATACCAAAAGTGACTGGATATGACATGGAAAGCGCTGAAGCACAATGGAGATCACCAAAAGTAGCTGGATATCCTGACTCCTACTTGTGCGGTGTATAAGTTGAGGTACCTGTTCCTGCAGTATGAAATGCAGGTCCTTCATGGGGGACGTCAGTACAAAATAAGTATTGAGTATGTAAAGCTCTAGATAATCACATATGATATAGGAGCTCAATAAAAATTAGAAACAAGTGAATAAATCGTAATATAAGTGGACCACACTTACTAGAACTTGTGACAACCTGTACATTGTATTTATTCAATCACATTACCTTCGTTCTTATCATCTTTGTAATCATTACTGTACTGTACTATGACCATTAGGCTGCCTCCAGTACATATCTACTAGGATCGACCCATGATAGGCCTATGCCCTTGGGATACCACCCATAAATACATAAATAAGGATCAACCCATGATAGGCTTATGTCCCTGGGATACCACCCAATAAGAGAGAACTTTCATCACATAGTTCAATTAATTTTTGAGATTGTTATTTTGCTCGCCACCACATTTTTGATACTTTGAAACAATGATACATCAATAAGAGACATATAAATAGACCATCAATGCAATAACGATGAAGTAAAAACTCATTGGCACATCAATGAAGTGTTTTGGAGTCATCAATGCGAGAACAATGAAGTAGGAACTTATTAGTATGTCTATGAAACGTTTTGGAGACATTAATAGCACATGGATCTTGTTCGAGTAACCGGATACCTTCTGACATTCATTAGCGCAATAATGATGTACTATTTGGAAAACAAGTAAGTATTGGAATGTCTTGACATCTTGTAGGGTGGAAACAAGTTCATTGGTAATGTAGGACATCATACAAAACCATTATAGATCACATGTTAATGAATAACTTTGGAAATTTCTTAATAGGACAATTGTTCACTTTTATGCCAAAGATATGGTATAGAGTACGCTTTACATACCTGACTGTCAACCTTCCATACTAGTCCCAAATGGACTTCCCATCTTTTCGGATTACTTATCTACAATGAACAAATATAGCAATCTAGTATTAGCAACCAAACATCACACTTCAATTATTTGAATTCACCAAACTAGTGGTTAAGTAGTAAGCCTTAATTACACCATAAAGGGTGCCACTTTAACCCGCTTATACTCCACTTACATTCACATGCCATGCATATTCATACAACATCCTCCATTATCATGTTTGGATTTATTTATCCTTCCAACCAATCCATTTAACCAAATTGAGCCATAGACATAAATAATTATCAATTCAATAGTATATCACCATGTTCACCTTCCATAAATCAATTACCATATCGACCTTCCACAATTCAATACAACCTAACCATGCAAAATAGTCCATAACCCTATTTCCATAACCTTTCAATAACAACCAATACATATAATCATGTATCACTCATATACATATGGAAACTAATAAAGGCAAATAATATTCATACCTTAGAATTCACCTCTTTATTATGCAATCATTTTTTCACAAATAATAGGAGCCGTTGGAAGCTCTCGAGATGACAAATGCAGTTATCAGATTGCTTTGGAATTTCTACGGTTGAATCGAAAGTAATTTAAAGGTCAAATTTGGCTAGGGTTTCTTCTTTCTCAATGATTGATGATGAAAATGAGTTTTTGAATTCATATACATGTATATATACACATATTCCCGTCCATAATATAATAGGAAATGACCAAAATTCCTTTAAAACTTAAATAATGCCAAATCTTTCCTTTGTTGGACTGTTTTGATAAGCTAAAGTAGATTGACCATAACTCTTTGCTCTGATATCGGATTTGGGTGAAATTGGTATAATTGTAAGGATAATTCAAAGGGATTTCATTTCATATAAAGTAGGCCACCCATTTCGTCCTGTACAAGGAGTTATGGTCATTTGAAGTTGACCCTAAAGATCTATTTTGATAGGCCGAAGTAAAACGAGTATAACTTCTTACTCAGACGTTGGATTTTGATGAAACCAATTGAATTGGAAATAAGACTCAAAGATATTTCTTTTAGTATGTCGCAGATATACCAATTAATTATATTAAGGTAATTATGGTCATTTGAAATTTACCCAAAAATTCAGCTGGCCTCAGTAGTTTGTGTGCATGAAATTTTCCTGCACATTTACTATTCCTAAATATCCCGGCCAACATTTTATAGTTTTTGAACATGCTTGATTATATACGAAACCTATATGTTTTTGGAAATATTTATTTCATTGGAAAGCGTATTCAATAACCCTCGTATGGAACCATCGACGGGCAAATTCTAGTATAAATAAAAAAAAATCAATTCCATATAAATAAGACCAATACACGTACTTGAATACGGGATGTTACAACAAGTTCGTTAAGTACATCACGAAACAACAAAGGGACAAGCAAAAACTTCAACCAAGGAACATCGCGTCTATGAAATATAAATTAATTCAGAATAATACATACATGCAATATCTCGTACTTGCTAGATTTTTGTCTAATTGAATAGTTCTCCTCATAGTTTTGGTAGTGAGTTACATTGCATGGGGTGTTCCATCATAAAGTATTTGATAAACTTATTTTTATTGATGTTCTTCTATTTCAATTGTCGGGGGTCTATCGAAAACAACCTCTCAACTTCTTCGGGGGTAGCAGTAGGGACTGTGTACATTTTACCCTCCCCAGATACACTGGGATTCTTGTTTTTGTTGTTCTATTTCAATTGGTATGCTTCTAAACATCATGGATTATCACTCTCATACCACAACATTCTTCTATTACTGTGACCATTTTAACTATCTTATCGTACGACTTGAAGCGTGTGTTGCCATGCAAACCTTTTTCTTCTAAGAGTGTTTAGAATGCTGAACTATGTAAGGAATGATTGTCCTGACCAGTGCATTTAGCATCCTATAAATTCTATCAATGGAAACCTTTAGACATCTTCATTCTTATCTGCATGAATGCTGGTTTGCATCTGATGAGCTTAGGTTTTGGAGAAGATTGTTTCAACAGAATAATATATATCCCCCAATGTCTTAACTCAAGGTTTTAGTTCAAAGGACCAAGCATCCGCAAGACGTGCTTCCAGAAAAAATGCATGAGCTGACAAGTAGGATTGAACTGAAGTAGAAATTTAGAACTTTCTCGTTGGGGTCACACATGAAGTAGTTTTCTTTCCTCTTAGCAATAGAATAGAAGAACCAGTAAATACTTCACACCTACGGTTTTCCCTGTATCAATAACACTACTTTCTTGAAGTGGATAATCTGGATGCGAAGAGGTATATATCTCTCTACCAAATATTCAATTTGATGAATAGGCAGTATGGAATATGGACACGCTTAAATTTTGAGTGAAAGAAGTTATGCCATCAAATAATTGCTCCAATCTTTCCTTTCAAACCAGGCACATTTAGATACAAAATCTTTGACTCATCTTATAATTTATTATATGAAAAGTTTTACTTAATGGTAAGATATGCTTGGAGAATATTTTTCTAATCTAATGATAGACGGTTATTTTTCCGTTGCAGGTGTATTTGATAGCTAAACTAAGCCATCCATATCTTTTAAAGAACAGAGATGCTTGGGTGGAGAAGGTATTCTATCATCCAGTTTTGTGGTTGCTTGGATCAGAAAGTGGAAAACGTAGCCTTTAATAGTTGCGATTATTGCTGCATAAGCTGCACCAGAGAAAAAGCTCGAATTTGTTTTTCTTTCAGGGCAGCTGTATATGCATCGTTGCTGATTATTGCGAAGATGAAAATATGTGAGTGATTATCCCTAATTTTGCTAACATTTTAAATGTGGACCTATAAGGAAAGATAAGAATAAAGAACAAAAGGAGACACTAAAAGAGGGAAGGGAAAACAATTGTCAAGTGAAATTCTTCATCATTATCACTGGCTATATTTTATCGTAAAATATGGCTAACCTGTATTTGTAGAGAGAAACCTTTTTCCAAGATCGTGGCTATTTTCAGCCTGTGTTATAAGCGCATCCAAGTATCTGGAGAATGAAAGAGCTCAGATTTCATAAATACTCCCTTGTACCAAGAATGATAGAAGGGGTAATGAGGTTGAAAATAAAGAACTTCTTTTGTGGTGTAATCTGAGGACGGTGACGATTTTTTTTCCCCGTGTTTGGGGTGGAGGTCATCAGGAAGTCTAGAGGAGCACTTTTCCCGTAAGAGGTAGTTAAATGCGATTTCAATACTGATGAAGCTTCTCTGTGCCTTCCCTGTACCTTAAAAAGTTGCGTGTTTTTGTTTTGTTTTTTTCCTGCTATTATAGAAACTCTGTAAATGGCTTACTCATCTATTGTTAGCTTTGGAGCATCTGCATTCCAACCGCATTCATCATAGGGACCTCAAGGTAAAAACTTGCTGTAATCGGCGATATAGAAAAGCCTTCTTAGCATGAAGCATTTTTAACGTGAACTATTTTGAATTCAGTTATGTAACATACTCATCACAAAGGACAACGACATCAGGTTTGGTAAGAATGCCCGAACAATTGCTTGATTGGATCTTCTTTGCTTCTTTACTATCCTTCAAATTCACTTGATTGTCACAGGTAATTTTGGATTAGGAAAATTTCTAGATGCAGAAGGCCTTGTTTCCTTGGTATGAATTTTTATTGCGGCAAAATCAACCTCTTACTTACATGCAAGTTTTGACCATCTATTGTCACCTAACAATCGATTCAGCATATTTATTTAGCAAGAGAGAAATCCCTTCTCCCTCCAATACCGAGAAAACCTAAAATTTGATTTTATTTTCGGTCATAGGTACCAAAATGTTGTGGTGTTCATCTTCCTTTTTATCAAAAAAAATATTGTGTTATTCATCATATTACAAAGCTCCTGTCGCCATAGCACCTAGCTTAATGCATTTGAGAAAAAGATGTCGAGTTGTACAGCTAATCCTTAATTTTGGAACAAATTTCATGTAATAGGTATCTGGCACACCAAACGACATGTGCCCTCAGCTCCTTGTCGGCATACCCTATGGCTATAAATCTGATATATGGTCTCTTGGTAAGAAATAAGAATGTTAATGAAGCAATGTATTTCAGCTATTTACATCATATCCCTAATACTAACACTTTAATGTGATTTTAGGATACTGTATGTTTGACATTGCTGTACATCGACCCCTATTTAAAACTTCTCGGAGTTGATCTTTTGGCTATCCGAACTTCGTATACAATACCTCGAAAAGTTATACTTGTTACGCAAAAAAAAAGAGAAGTTCTTTATACTGATATCTTCTATATGATATAGTTACAATGTAAATCCAACAGGACAAAACTGGAGTTATCAACAAAATAAACCAGGGTTTGTTCTCACCACTTCCAATTATATACTCCTCCACCTTGTAAGTATCTTCCTTCTCAGCATGCCACAAGTATAACAAATCAGTCAGTTGACAAAGCGGATTTAATTCTTGGAGGAAACAGATAATAAAAAGCATGCTATGTAAAAATCCAGAACACCGACCTACAGTGAGTGCGAGCTGCATATGTTCAAATGTTATTCTTTCCATTTCAACCTGTTAAGTCTTATTTTCCTTTTTAGTCCGTTTAAAAGAAAATGTTTCTTTCCTGTTAAAAAAACTCCTTAGTGATAACATTCTACATGGCATGTTTAAAGGTCACAAACTTAAATTACATTTTGATACATTCTGGATACCATTATTTTAAGACCACAAGATTCAAGTCTTCTTTTCTTTCATAAACTTCGTGCCAAATCAAAACCAGAAAAAAAAAATGAAACAGAGGGAGTATTAAATTCAGATTCATCTTGATATATTTTTTTTACCTCTACTTATAGGCTGTCGAGCTGTTGAGACATAAACATTTGCAACAATTCCTCCTTTTGTTTCACAACCCTTCATCTGCATTTCTTCCTGTGAAGTCCCCGAGCAGAACGAAAGAGAAAACACGACCATCACCTGGAAAATCTATCATTCCGAGAGGTAGCAGAGATAGACAGTTGAAGCTAAAAGAGAGTAGAAATTCCCTTTACTTTGACGAAAGTGATAACATTCAGCCAAGAAACTTATCTCACAATTATAACACATTCCGAGCCAAACTTGACACTAAGAGAGTCAATCCAACAAGCTATTCGGTTAGGATCTCTAAAGATAGTGAGGATTTAAAAAGTGGGGAGATGAGTGAGGCAGTTGTTTGCAATGGATATGATCTACAGGAGAATATCTCACCAAAAGAAACTACGATCACTCCAAGCTCGTCAAGTTCAAGGGAAAAAACATGGTCCGAGGAACAAGAGCTTGTTTCTCCGGAGCATGTTAGTCGATTTGATGAGGGTGATACGAACAATAACAAGACAAAAGAGCTTGAGGTGTTAAGCAGTCCACTAGACCATGAGGAAGAAGATACAGTGGAATGTATCTTCGCAAAATCTAGCAGAATGACATTGTCTGATGGAAGATTCAACGATAAAACACGATCCTTCAATGAAGAAAGAACATCATCTACTTCACAGTCGGCAAACCCAGATCCAGAGGCAGCACCAAGATGTTGTGTTACTGAAACTGAAAATGGTAGCGAGTGTCGAGAAGTCTCTATTGGCTTCTTGTCAACTGAAAGCGATGGTTCACTTCTACACAAAGATGATCTATAAAAGAAAGCAATCACAGTTTATGACACCAAACAGGCTAAGAAAGATGATCTTCGAGCAATTGATGATAAGGTTTCACAGCTCAAGTCACTAGCCGCATTAGCTAGTAAGGAGGGCAAAGAGGACTGGGGTAATCCCACTGAACAAAGAGCTGTAGCTTTAGAGTCTCTTTTGGAGGTTTGTGCGCGGCTACTTAAGCACGAAAAAATCGATGAGCTTGCTGGTGTGCTGAAATCATTCGGGGATGATGGAATGTCGTCTAGAGAAATAGAAATCCGATTGACAAAAAGTCTCATGACTGCACAAATATTGTCCAAGGGGTCGTGATGTTGCACAAAAACTGTCTTTTGACATATAGAACGAGCCTCTGTCATACGTAAATCATCAAGTATTATTGGACCAAACTATTCCTCGAGGCTTAACGTGGTTGAGCATCCCTTAGTTTTGATTCTATTGTTGTAGGACAGTTGATGGAGCTGTGAAGATTATATATAGTGTACTTTTAAAGTTGATTTCTACTCTATGATAATACTTACCACATTTTCTACTGTTAGTTTTTTCTCCAAAACTACCTGCAGACAAAATTATACATGTTTTCAACTTCTTAGATATGATTGTGTTATTATCAGAGTCGATTTCTAATATAGTCACTCAACTAATAGTATTATCTCAGAAAGTCACGTTTTGAGAATCAAGAAGAAAGGTTATTTTCTGAGGTAATAACTATAAGCTGAGTGACTATCTAAGACGTCGGCGCGATATTATAGTTGTCTTATACAAAAAAGTATCAACAATCAAACTATTCCTTTTAATATTCCATTCCTCCAACCTCAAGCCCCTTGTGAAATGAATTTGCTATTCTTAAAAAGTTTTTTTATACTATTATTATAGTTTCCCTCATGCACATTTTGCCAATTTATAATAATTCTGTCTTGATTGTCATAATTTTTTGGTTTGATGTTACTTTTCTTATACGTTTCCTTATCCCGTTCAAAGTCGTCTCGCTCTCTTTCCCTGTCAGATATCCTACCACTATCAAGTTCATGAGACTTTAGTCTTCCTTGATCCTTACTCTTGATAAAATTTATTGTCCTTTATATGTGACATTTATTTATCTTTTATATCATTGATTTGTTTTTTCTATTTATACTTTACTGTTTATGGCCGTTGACTGGTGTACACTGTATTTGAAAGTTTACATCTGATGTTTTATTAGTATTTATATCCTCACGTTAGGATGTTATTCATTGAGAGAATGGTAACTTCCGTGTTATGTTTGTTAAATTTAGTGCTCTGTGAGTCACTCTCACTGTTGTCAAGTGACTGAACATTTAATCATAAGCTGACAGTCTGATGTTTCATGATTATTTTTAAATATCACAGAACATGGGCTAGGTAATGTACTTCCGGTAAGGAAAAAGTTTAGAAAGGAGAAACGTAAGGTTTTGAATGGTGCGAAAGCAAATAGGAGTGTGTAATTTGTGTTGACCTACCTAAAAAAAATTTAAAGGTCGGGCTATTAACTTTACTGTTTTGTGGTGGTTGTTGAAGACTAGCTTCTTGAAGAGCTCTCCAAGAGGTGCATTGCATCAGCTTGATATTTGTTGGAAACTAAGTATTCGGTGCGCGAGTAAATAAGTACAGAAACTAAAAACAAAATTATAGGAAATTCTTTGAAGTACGTTGAAGCTGAGGTCGCCAATATTGAATACTCAAAAGATTAATAGAAAACAGTTTGCTGCGGAGTGAATTCAGATCACGGTGCTTTTAAAAGGATCAAACATTCATTATGACAAAGTGAAATCAACATTTTCTACTCATGTTTAGAGTTTGTAAAAAATATGCTTGTTATACTGCTTGTTCTGACATACAGTATTTTCTTACTTGATGTTGCTGCATTTGAATTTGGAAAGCAAATTACACGGCTGACTAGTTAATGTAGGATATCATATCATGTGCTATGTCGGAACTGCACTCCTATCAATGTACCGTGAGAGTAAAGTATTGACGAGGCATATGACACTTTAGAGGAAATAGTGTAGAAGGATGTTGTGTCTTGGGTAGCTCACTGACTCAATCAATTTTTAATTCTAAACAAAAGAAGTTTGATCTTTGTAGTTGTGTTTGTTACTTTTTCCAATTTTAAGATGATATATGTGGAAAGTGAAGTCCCTCTAAATTCTTGTTTTCTTTAACTTTAGCTTAAAAAATCCAATTTTACTCGAGAAATCACAGTAATATGAACAATGAGTTGTCGAATAAAACTGGTTTACCCAACCAAAAACAATAAATTGCTCTCCGTGTTTTAAAATAAAAGGCTGAAAGTTTAAATTTTGATTGAAGTGATAAGGCTTTCACTTTAAAAAAAACAAATACTAAAAAAGAAAGTATTAATACATTTAAAATCATGTGGGTCCAATAAAGGTAAAAAAGATAATTGTGCTTTTGAAAAGTTTCCATATAAGGAAAGACGACATTTATTTTGGGACGGGCGACACATAATTTGGGTCGGAGGTAGTAACAGATTTTTGCATATGCATCCATTTAGGCTTATTGGGTTTCCTTTCAAATTGTTATTACATTTCAACCATTTTTTATTTTGTGCTTGTAATGTTCTACTTCAAACAGATGTTTACAAAGGGATTGTTCTTAATATTCATAAATGCAAAAGCATAAGTACAATAAGTCGAATAAGATGCAGAATCAATGATTTGTACAAAATACTTTTGTTGACATTATTGAGTCAAGATTTATCACCTGAGAACAACACTGATAGGCTTGCAACAAAGTCTCAAAAAGGGGAGCTACTAACAGTTCCACCAAATTTAGCTAGAACTGTAGAGGTCTAAAATAACTTCATCTACTAATTCTTGGAGAATATGCCTAGCAACTTCAATGCCACATTCATATTCTTGAATCTCGAAGTCCGTACATCTACCCAAAGAATCGCTCATATCCCATTCTATTAGTTCGTCTAGGATCAAACCAAAAAATTGTGTCCACTCTTCAACCTCATCAATAATATCAACAATCAGAATATCTTTGGTCATACTTGATGGTAGTTTGGTATAGGTTCTGAAACCAGAATCAGAGATTGGAGAAAATTTTGAGTCTAGGTACTCTAATAGACAATCAAAGGCAAATCCTTTTAATTGATTCATTTGTTTTGGGTCATTACAGCCAAGCAACTCACCGAAATCCATCCACAGAAAACTCAAAAACACTTCATGTTCATTGAGGAGAAAATGGCTCACAGAGAACCCATCCTCTACAGGTAGAGCCTGCTGTTGAGGTGTAGTTCCAAATATGAGTTCAGCATTCAAAATAACCTATTTTGCGTAGCTGAGTTTGCTTCCTTTTAACTGATCAATCTTGCTGAGCACTCCAGAAACATTATGAATCAGTTCTCTACAACTCCTCCTGCGGATAATGAGGTCTCACAATGCAAAAGATCTCTATCAGGTTCTGGAAAGAGTGGTTCATCATCAGCAGAGTCTACTAATTGAGCAAGCGCTTTGTCCTCTTGAATAAAACAAGCAGCATATTTATCAGAAGCATGTATGCATGAAATCCCAGTTCAGAGTTGTCTTATTTTTTAATTTATGTATTTGATAGAAAGAAAGGAAGTATGCAAATAGTAAAATGTCAAATCGGGGACCATACTTGAGCTACTATTGGGACTGCTGGAGAGGCAGCTATCAGTTGAATGGTGATCAAGTGATTTCCCAACTAAATCTGCTTCATCTTCCAAAGGAGAAAAATATCTAGTAGGATAAGTGAGAGCACATTTAGCTCTAAACCTTTGCAAACCTAGTTCTGAACTCTTTATTTCGGCCATCTCAAAATCCATATATTCTTTATTAGATCCGCCAGGTCGAGCACAAAGTTTTTCTGCCACATTGCTCCAAGTTTCAGAAGCTGAAGCCTTTTGGGGCTTACTGCCTTATCCTGCTAGCATCGATTCCAAACCCATGAACCTAGAAACCAAACTTGGAGCTTTTATTTCTCGCTTACTTTCACAACGTGTATGGGTCATTCCATTATTCTTTGCATTTTTAAAACCCCCACTGTTCTCATCAGCAATCTACATTGTTCATACAACAACCAAAAACAATAAAAAGAAAAACTTTCCTATCAGGCTAAAATCAGAGACAATAGAAGAAAAAGAAAGCTAAATGTGGGAGTATAGTTCAAGAAATAAGTACCAAAGAAGCTTTGGTTTCTTCTCATCCCCTCCATACTTTTGTGAATCTTGTTTCAAGCAAGCTATAAGAATGTAGTACAAAAAAAGAAATGATTTAGCCCTCTAGCTAGAATCACCTTCAAGAAATTAACCATTCTGCTTTAAAAATGAGTGGAATGTAGTAGTAACAAACCTGGTGAAAGCAGTTTCTTTGGAAACAGCTTCTTGGCAAATCTAAGGTTCTGATCAAAGATCTGAAAGAAAATGCCGACACAACCATAAGTCCCTTGAGGTTGTCTCTTATTCATTTCTCTAGATGAGCTATCATTTATCCTTCAAAATCCTCTCTTCAATTTCTTCACCTTTTCTCCCACTCTACTAAATGTGATTGACACACTTTGTCTTCCCAATAAGATTCTATCAAACATTATCTTCACATTAATTTGGAAAGAATTAAACAAAAAACCCCCCCACTGGCCCCTCTGCCCACCACATCACTGACCCTCCTTGGCCCAAAAAAAGAAAATGGGAAAAAGAACTTACATTTTCATGCGAGAAACAAAGCAAAAACCCAACAAAATATCAAAAAGAAAGTAGAAAATAGCTATGAAAAGTAAAACCCTGAGCTGTGTTCAATTACGACAAAACTTTCACAAGAAACCACAGTCAGTCAAAGCAATCACAGAACAAGAAATACAAACAACAATATCCAGAATGTCTTCAACTTGCACCAAATGTGCTACAGTTCATGAAAATAGCTAGAACTGGTTATAGTACACTCTAGTAAGCTATTCTTTTATTTTTTTAATCTTCTTTATAACACTGAGAAAAGCAAAATAATAATTATTTTAAATTAGTTCCTATATACATGCTTTCTATGCTTTGCTCTCACAAATGCTATAGAATAAGAAAAAAATGCGTCGATAGAGACTAAACGATTAGTCACAAAACAATAATAATAGAACCAAAAGCAATTGCAGCAAGGACAAGACCGAATGTTTTTCGAAATCCAAAGTGCCAAAGAACTTCAAAGTACTTCTAACAGAAAATAGAGGGAGTAATAGCGGAGGAGAAGTTTGTCCTCTTAGAGAAAGAGAATGGTGAGTTTATATAGTGAGGAGGGACATCCACAATCCCAAATAATGAAGGAAGAATAATATTTAATAGAAGAAGAATAACATATAATGAATCAATTAAGGGGATTGTTCCCTTAAATGGATGGGGTAAATCAATCTGTTCCACCTATCATGTTATAGTTGCCATAAATAAATAATACCCTTTTTTAATGTTAGAAATTTCCATGAATAGAACAAGTATAAAGAGATCCTTCCTACTTATTAAATGAAATCAAGAAGAGGTATCTAAATTTACCATAATTAATGTGTGAGGGGATATCTGTAAACCAAGTAAGGCAAGAAAAATAAAAAATCAATTACTGAGATGCTTTTCTCAAATCAAATTGGTACAGGATCATACCCAAACGGTCAAAACGCGCATATATTAGCCTTATTAAAGATTTACCAAAAAATCTGAAAAATAGAAAATCAATTACTGAGATGCTTTTCTCAAATAAAATTGGTACAGGATCATACCCAAACAGTCAAAACATGCACATATTAGCCTTATTAAAGATTTATGAAAAACTCCTCAAATCGTCACATACATGCTTTTCTCATACAAAATTACCCATATTGACTAAGAGGCATAAAAAATGTGAATTTGCAAGAAGTTAGGCGGGTTTGCACATACCAAAGAGAGACGAACAAATTGACTCACATTCAAGTTAAGCGTCACGAAATTTCAATCAAAAAGGACATGAAAATAGGGTCGAATAAAAATCACACACTTAAAATCAACACATTTATTCAGAACAAATCAAATGTGGCCACACTTATGAGAGACACAGATGAAGAAATAGTACTAAATTTTACACACATATTTCGAACACAGGATCAAACCTGAAGACAGATTCTTCATTTTCAATGAGGAAGGGTTGCGTGGTTGGAACGCCAAAGGGGTTTTCCAGAGGTATTGCTGTGGGAGAGGAGTCGAGGATGTCTCGTGGTTAATGGACGTTCGCCGGGGAGGAGAAATAAGGCGACAAGAGGATGGAGGATAGAGCGGCGGCGTGGAGGCTTGGCTGGCCGTCTCCATCGATGGCAGCGCTGTTCGCCAGTGGAGAATAAGAAGGGAGGGGGCAGTCCATCGGAGCAGCAGCTGTACTCGCCTGGGGTAGGAGCTGGCGGCGCGTATGGAGGAGAAGGAAGAGACGACGACAAAGGCTGTTCGTCGGAGATGGCGGCATGGCGACGAGGACTCAGAGCGGAGGAGGTGGTTTTGGTGGTTGATTGGCGACGGAGAGATCGGAGAAGAGGGGACGGAGGAGATCGTGATTTAGAGGTATTTGTAGAGAGAGAGAAGAGAGAGGTAGAGAGATAGAGGCGAAAGTTGGAGAAAAAAATTTGAGTTAGGGTTTGTAGGTTTGAAATTGGGAAATAGAGATCTTTTGATGTCAACCGTTTGATTGGTTTTTGATCGACGACTGTGATTTAGTGTCATGGGGGAATTAAAATGTGGCTAGGATGAAAAATAATACCTTAAATTGTAAGAAATTGGCTTAAAATTGTAATGGATTGGGTAAAAATAGGCTATAATTGTAAGAAGTTAAATAAAAATGAATTAAAAGGTAAAAAAAATCATGCAAGGTAATTTTGATTAAGATGTTATTTAAATGAAAGTAGGAATAATAATAATATATGATAATAGTAATTAAATAATAAATAACAACATTATATAATAAATAATAAACAATATAATAAAAGATAAATAATAATAATGAAAAAATAATAACTAAACAATAAATTTTACTAATAAATAATAAATAATAAATAATATTAATATATATAATAACAATGTCAATAAATAATAATAATATCAATAAATAGTATTAAATAAAGCAAAACTAGACAATGTATTCTGCAAAATTGTGAGTGTGCATAATTACGTGAAAATAATTTAATTAATAAAATTATAAAAATGTCATTTTTAATTTTAGAAAATTATTAAAATATGATTCTAAAAGATAATTGATGATTTATGCATTTTCTAAATTATGAATGCGATATGTCAGAAATCTGTTTGATGCAAGAAAATATGCAAAAATACTAATGTTTAAATATTAACGATTTTGTTAAAATAACAGACTAAAGTAGTGTCAGGAGGTCAAAATTGGGTGTCAACATCACAGTGTCAAAATTGGCTTCCAATACTGACTGCTAAAAAACTAATTCAAAATAATAAATAAATAGGAACAATTAAGTTTCTTAAATTCATGATATAAGAAATACAAAAATGAAGTATAAAAATAAATAAAAATTTCAACATTATTATTGAAACAATTAAATTACCTTAAATATCAACAATATCTAAACAATTCATTTATTATGAATATTGAGAAAGTATTGTCTAAAATATCGATGAATTAAGTGGACTCAATGTAAAATAGTTGAATAAACCTTTCAATCTTTTCTATTTACCCCATTTGAATTGGACACACTCCTTAATAAATTCTTTACTCTTGCAAGGTTAAAAGTAATTTCACTAATATATTTTGAGTTACTAAAATTTATACATTTTTTTAAAATAATAATGATTATATTTTAATCTTTTATATAAATGAAGACTTTAGTTACTACTATTTTGTCTTATTTGAGGATATTTTTGTTAACAACACCAACTGTAAGGGTATTTTGGTAACTAAAACCTCCAATCAATGACACTTTACCGTGTCTTTTCCCTCTACTGTTTTACTTTCCTAAAATCTTCTTTCATCTTCATTTTCTCTGTTTTTCCTTTTCTCTACTGTATTCCGTGTGTACCTTGACACCAAACCAAGCAAAATTCATTTTCTTAATCTCAATATTTATTAATCCATCATGATTTATTTTTTGTAAGTGCATCTTCGATGGTGGAGCAAGTTTTCGATCAAGTTTTCATTTGATGTTTGTTATATATATGATACATGATGATAATTATTTCAAGCCTTAATCCTTTTATTTCAAATCTGTTATTATTATTGATCTATTATACAAATTAATTAATTCAAGTTTTAATCTATTTTTTCTAGATCTGTAGTTAATATTGTTATGGTACTAACTAATTCAATTATCCTTTGGATATGTTCTTGTTCTGCGATACTAATTAATTTTTGCTATCCTTTGGTCCTTTTTACTTGCTCTAAAGAATTTTTTTTGATTTACATTTTCTATTTACAGAAGATTGATTTTTTAAATTTGTCTTAAGAGTTGTATAGAGCAATAGGTTTGAATCGGACCGACTCATTGTAACCTACTTGGAACTATAGAAAGTAATTTGCTTATGGATTGATGAACATTGAATATCATAATACTCCCTCCGTCTCAAATTATATGTCGCCATTTGACCGGACACGATATTTAAGAAATAGGCATTGACTTTGCTAAAGTTACTAAATTACCCCTCTTAAAAAAGTATTGGACCACTAGGTACTTTTATTAAATTTCACAATAATTAAAAAAATGCGACAGAGAGTACAATATTAAAAAAAAATCTACTAAAACACTACACCTACATAACTGTCTCTCTCTTTTGAAAAGAGTTAAGTAGTCCAAATCAGTGTATCGCTTTAATTTAAAATTTTACTCTCATTTTCTCTATCAACAATTAAGAAAAAATTGTTATTGCAAAATTCAATTTTCTAGAAAATAGGAACAATTTGCCGTCATGTACGGATTTTCCACAAAAAATTTGCGTTTCTGATTTGATTTTCATTTGAATTTTTGGGCGCTAAACCTACTTTTCATTTGAATTTTTAGCAAATGGTAATTTTTGGCGCCGAATCTTCTTTTCATTTGAGAGATATTCTTTTGCATCTTCTAATTACTGTATCCTTTCTTTTGTTTTGGATAATTTCCAAATTCTTCCTTTTATCTCCTCTCTTATTTTGCTATTACTCTAAAGATGAGGTTCGTCGTACCTATAGAGTCAACCTTCTGAAATAATTGATTGAAATTAGAAGAACGTCAAGCAATTGCAAAGTTTCTTTTGAAAGAAAGTAAGGAAGGAAGTCTTAAATACGGATCTATAACACAAGCTGCGATGTTGTTCAAGAAATCAATAAGAACTATTCAACGCATTTGCAAACAATGTCAATCATCAGTTGATAATGGTACGTCGTTGTTAGATGTGTCTTTAAGACATACAGGTAAAGTTTGAAGAAAACGGATTGGAGTCGACATTAATCAAGTCAAAGAAATTCCACTTTGTCGTCGAACAAATATTCGATCTCTAGCTTTTGCGATGAACATGGCAAAATCAACCATCTATCAGCGTGTGAAAGATGGAACTCTTCGGCCACATTCTAAATCCATCAAGCCTCAATTAACCGAAGGAAACAAAAAGGTACGACTTCAATACTGCCTCTCAATGATTGATCAGAATACAATCCACATAAATCCCATGTTTATGAATATGTTTAATTATGTTCATATCGACGAAAAATGGTTTTTTTTTTGTCAAAAAAAAGTTGAAAGGTTCTACCTGCTTCCCGGAGAGCATGAGCTAGATCCGTATCGGAATTACAAAAGTAAAAGTTTTGTTCCAAAGGTTATGTTTATGGATGCTGTAGCAGTTCCTCGATTTGATAAAAATGGAATTGAGTTGTTTGCTATAAAAATAGGTATTTTTTCGTTGTAGTTAAGGAACCAGCTAAGCAGAATAGCAAAAATCAAGTAGCAAGAACTTTGGCAACGAAGCCCATTCAGTAAGTAACTAATGATATCACTAGAGCTTGCTTGATAGAGAAAGTTCTTCCTGCTATTAGAGCAAAATGGTCAGCTTCCGATTCAAACAATCCTATCTTTTTACAACAAGATAATGCAAGGCCACATATTGGTAACAATGATTTGGAATTAGATTGTGTTTTCAACCATCGTATAGTCAAGATTTAAATGTTTTAGATCTTTTTTTTTCAGAACAATCCAAAGTCTTCAATATCAAAAGGCCCCTAAAAATGTTGATGAATTAGTGGTAGCAGTGGAAAGATCTTTTGATGAAATGAAAGTGAAACAACTTAATCATGTATTTCTTACTTTACAATCTTGTATGATTAACGTGATGAAAGATAGTGGCGGCAATAATTACAAAGTGCCTCATTTGAACAAAAACGGACTAGAAAGAGAAGAAAACTTTTCTCTCCAACTTCATTGTGATATTGATATCGTCAATAAAGATTTGGCTCTACTTCAACAATGATATGGGTTATTATTATGGTAAGGCTCTTTATTTTGAAATTGGAATGGTGTTTTTTCAAGTAGTATGTAGAAGTACTGTACTACTTTTGTGTATAGCCGTAGTGATCATCATGTAACTTTTACAATGATGTTTTGTCAAATATGTTAGGAGTACTATTTTTGTGTATAGCCGTAGTGATCATCATGTAACTTTTACAATGATGTTTTGTCAAATATGTTAGGAGTACTATTTTTGTGTATAGCCGTAGTCATCATCATGTAACTTTTACAATGATGTTTTGTCAAATATGTTAGAAGTACTATTTTTGTGTACACACATGGTGATCATAATATATTTTTTGTACGCATGAATAACTCTACTTAAAATGATATAAGTCTCAGCAGTTTATATATACTTACACTTCTTTTTTCAAGCTTTATTGTTGTTTTATACATCTATTTGTTTCATACTTTCTTATCACATAATAGAGGGTTGCGTAAATGGAAGGAAGGAGAAAAGGGAAGTGGGAGTCATACCGTCACATTTGTATGAATTTTTATTTTTAAACTAGGAAGTCTATTTCGAGAACAATTAATTGAATGTTTAAGAGTTTGTGCAAACCAAATATATTTGTACAGCATGGGGATGTCAATTGTTCAGGGAAACTAAATGAAAATAGTTGAAATCAATGTTGCGATTATGAGAGACCTTGGTTTATGCAAAAGGGTGTGGTACAGTTTCACTAATAAAGGCAGCACCCTCAGCTATTAGGCAAAGAACAGTAGCTACGATCCATAAAGACAACATATTGGGCATGGTAACATTTTGTCAGGCTGCTCTAAGCTAATGGTGTCTATTACAATTCTTCTCTCGTGATGAATAAGATTGGTAATCACGATCCCGAGAAGAGTCATGTTTTGGTTTCTCCGAGTGACCTTTGTCTATTCAACGATGACTCCTTTCCTTATACCTTTTATTGTCCAGTTCAAAGTCGTCTCGCTCCCTTTCCCTGTCACATATCCTACCACTATTACATTCATGAGACTTTAGTCTTCCTTGATCCTTACTCTTGATAAAATTTATTGTCCTTTATCTGCGACATTTATTTTTCTTTCATGTTGTTGATTTGTTTTTTTCTATTTATACTTTACTATTTATGGCCGTTGACTGGTGTACACTGTATTTGAAAGTTTGCATCTGAAGCTTTCTTGGTATTGATATCCTCACTTTAGGAAGTTATTCATTGAGACAACGGTAACTTCCATGGTATGTTTGTTAAATTTGGTGTTCTGTGACTCACTCTCACTGTTGTCGAGTGACTGAATATTTAATTATAAGCTGATAGTGTGATGATCTATGTTTATATTGAAATATCATAGAACATGGGCTAGCCTATGTACTTCTGGTG
The DNA here is from genome assembly GCA_030864225.1 of Capsicum baccatum var. pendulum. Classification (NCBI taxonomy): domain Eukaryota; kingdom Viridiplantae; phylum Streptophyta; class Magnoliopsida; order Solanales; family Solanaceae; genus Capsicum; species Capsicum baccatum. Next base: position 311,331,394 of record CM061552.1, read on the forward strand.
AAGAGATAGCTGAGAAAGGAGAAACATAAGGTTGTGAATGGTGGGAACGTAAATAGGAGTGTATCATCTATGTTGACCTACCTAAAAAAATGAAAAGGTCGGGCTATTAACTTTACTGTTTTGTGGTGGTTGTTGAAGACTGGATTCTTGAAGAGCTCTCTGAGAGGTGCATTGCATCAGCTTGATATATTTTGGAAACTAAGTATTTGGTGCGGGACTAAATAAGTGCAGAAACTAAAAACAAAATTGTTGGAAATTGTTTTGTTATGTATTTTCATTTTTGTGGTAATACATGTGAAGAGGAAGTACGTTCAAGCTGAGGTCGACAATATTCAATACTCGAAAGATTAACCGAAAATAGTTTGCTGTGGCGTGAACTTCAGATCACGGTGCTTCTAAAAGGATCAAACATTCATTAAGACAAAGTGAAATAGACATTTTCTAGTCATGTTTAGAGTTTGCAAAAAATATGCTTGTTGTACTGCTTGTTCAGACATATAGTATATTCTTACTTGATGTTGCTGCATTTGAATTTGGAAAGCAAATTACACGGCTGACTTGTTAATGTAGGATATCATATCATGTGATATGTTAGAAATTCACTCCTACCAATGTACCGTGAGTGTGAAGTATTGACGAGGCATTCTACGCGTTAGAGGAAATAGCGGAGAAGGATGTTGTCTCTTGGGTAGCTCACTGTCTCAATCAATTTTTAGTTCTAAACAAAAGAAGTTTGATCTTTGTAGTTGTGTATGTTACTTTTTCTAATTGTAAGATGATATATGTGGGATGTAAGGTCCCTCTAAATTCTTGTTTTCTTTAACTTTATCTTTAAAGATCCAATTTTTGCTCGAGAAATCACAGTATTATGAACAATGAGTTGTCGAAGAAAACTGGTTTACCCAACCAAAAAGAATAAATTGCTCTCTATGGTTTAAAATAATTTTGATACTGCTGAAAGTTTATATTTTGATTGAAGTGATAAGGCTTTCACTTTAAAAAAACAAATACTAAAAAAGAAGTATTAATATATTTAAAATCAAGTGTGTCCAATAAAGGTAAAAAGGTAATTTTGCCTTTGAAAAATTTCCAAATAAGGAAAAACGACATTTATTTTGGGACGGGCGACACATAATTTGGGGTGGAGGTAGTAACAGATTTTTGCATATGCATCCATTTAGGCTTATTGGGTTTCCTTTCAAATTGCTCTTACATTTCAACCATTTTTAATTTTGTGCTTGTAATGTTCTACTTCAAACAGATGTTCACCAAAGGATTGTTCTCAATATTCATAAATGCAAAAGCACAAGTACAATAAGTCGAATAAGATGCAGAATCAATGATTTGTACAAAATACTTTGCTTGACATTATTGAGTCAAGAGTTATCACAAGAGAACAACACTGATAGGCTTGCAACAAAGTCTCAAAAATAGGAGCTACTAACTGTTCCATCCAAATTTAGCTAGAATTGTAGAGGTCTAAAACAACTTCATCTACTAATTCTTGGAGAATATGCCTAGAAACTTCAGTGCCACATTTATATTCTTCAATCACGAAGTCCGTATATTTACCAAAAGAATGGCTCATATCCCATTCTATTAGCTCGTCTGGGATCAAACCAACAAATTGTGTCCACTTTTTGACCTCATCAATAATATCAGCAATCAGAATCTCTTTGGTCATACTTGATGGTAGTTTGGTACAGGTTCTAAAAGCAGAATCAGAGATTGGAGAAAATTTTCTGTGTAGGTACTCTAATAGACAATCAAAGGCAAATCCTTTAAGCTGATTCATCTTCTTTGGGTCATTACAGCCAAGCAACTCACCGAAAGCCATCCACAGAAAACTCGAAAACATTTCACGTTCATTGAGGAGAAAATGGCTCACAAAGAACCCATCCTCTAAGGTAGAGCCTGCTGTTGAGGTGTAGTTCCAAATATGAGTTCAGCATTCAAAATAAACTGTTTTGCGCACCTGAGTTTGCTTTATTCTAACTGATTAATCTTGCCGAGCACTCTAGAAACGTTATGAATTAGCTCTCTGTAACTCCTCCGGGTGGATAATGAGGTCTCACAAGCCGAAAAATCTCTATCAGGTTCTGGGAAGAGTGGTTCATCATCAACAGAGTCCACTAATTAAGAAAGCACTTTGTCCTCTGGAAGAAAACAAGCATCATATTTATTAGAAGCATGGATGCATGAAATCCAAGTTCAGAGTTGTCTTATTTTTTAATTTATGTATTTGAGGGAAAGAAAGAAAGTATGCAAGTAGTAAAATGTCAAATCGGGGACCATACTTGAGCCACTACTGGGACTAGTAGAGAGGTAACTGTCAATTGAATGGTGATCAAGTGAATTACCAACTAAATCTGCTTCATCTTCCAAAGGAGAAAAATAACTAGTAGGATAACTGAGAGCACATTTAGCTTTAAACCTTTGCAAACCTGGTTCTGAACTCTTTATTTCAGCCATCTTAAAATCCATATCTTCTTTATCAGATCTGCCAGGTCGAGCACCAAGTTTGTCTGCCACATTGTTCCAAGTTTCAAAAGCTGAAGCCTTTTGGGGCTTACTGCCTGATCCTGATGGCATCGATTCAAAACCTATAAGCCTAGCAACCAAACTTGGAGCTTTCATTTCGCTCTTGCTTTCACAACGTGTATAGGTCATTCCACTATTCTTTACATTTGGAAAACCCCCACAGTTCTCATCATCAATCTATATTGTTCATTCAAGAACCAAAAAACAATAAAAACTAAAACTTTCCTGTTAGTATAAAATCTGAGACAATAGAAGAAAAAAAAAGCTAAATGTCGGAGTATAGTTCAAGATATGAGTACCAAACGAAGCTTTGGCTGCTTCTCATACCGTCCAAACTTCTTTGAAGCTTGTATCAACCAAGATATAAGAATGTAGCACAAAAAAAGAAATAATTTAGCCCTCTAGCTAGAATCACCTTCAAGAAATTAACCATTCTGCTTTAAAAATGAGTGGAATGTAGTAGTAGCAAACCTGGTGAAAGCAGTTTCTTTGGAAACAGCTTCTTGGCAAACGTAAGGTTCCGATCAAAGAGCTGAAAGAAAATGCCGACACAACCATAAGGCCTTTGAGGTTGTCTCTTATTCATTTCTCTAGCTGAGCTATCATTTATCCTTCAAAATCCTCTCTTAAATTTCTTCACCTTTTCTCCCACTCTACTAAATGTGATTGACACACTTTGTCTTCCCAATAAGATTCTATCAAACATTATCTTCACATTAATTTGGAAAGAATTAAAGAAATGACCCCCCACTGGCCCCTCTGCCCACCACATCACTGACCCTCCTTGGCCCAAAAAAAGAAAATAGGGAAAAAGAACTTACATTTTCATGCGAGAAACAAAGCAAAAACCCAACAAAATATCGGAAAGAAAGTAGAAAATAGCTATGAAAAGTAAAACCCTGAGCTGTGTTTAATTATGATAAAACTTTCACAAGAAACCACAGTCAAACAAAGCAAACACAGAACAAGAATATACAAACAGCTAGAACTGGTTATAGTGGCAAATGTGCTACTGTTCAAGAAAACAGCTAGAACTGGTTATAGTACACTCTATTAAGCTATTCTTTTCTTTTTTTAATCTTCTTTATGACAGTGAAAAAAGAAAAATCATAATTATTTTAAATTAGTTCCTATAGACATGCTTTCTATGTTTTGCTATCACAAATGCTACAAAATAAGAAAAGAATACGTCAATAGAGACTAACCGATTAGGCACCAAACAATAATAATAGAACCCAAAGCAATTGCAGCAAGGACAAGACCGAATGTTTTTCAAAATCCAATGTGCCAAAGAACATCAAAGTACTTTTAAGAGAAAATAGAGGGAGTAATAGCGAAGGAGAAGTTTGTACTCTTAGAGAAAGAGAATGGGGAGTTTATATAGTGAGAAGGGCCGTCCACAATCCCAAATAATGAAGGAAGAATAATATTTAATGGAAGAAGAATAACATATAATGAATCAATTAAGGGGATTGTTCCCTTAAATGGATGGGGTAAATCAATCCGTTCCACCAATCATGCTATAGTTGCCATAAATAAATAATACCCTATTATAACATTTGAAATTTCCATGGATAGAACAAGTAAAAAGAGATCCTTCCTACTTATTAAATGAAATCAAGAAGAGGTATCTAAATTTACCATAGTTAGCATGTGAGGGGATGTCTGTCAACCAAGTAAGGCAAAAAAAATATAAAATCAATTACTGAGATGCTTTACTCAAATCAAATTGGTACAGGATTACACCCAAACAGTCAAAACGTACAGATATTAGCCTTATTAAAGATTTAAGAAAAAATCCGAAAAATAAAAAATCAATTACTGAGATTTTTTTCTCAAATCAAATTGGTACAGGATCATATCCAAACAGTCAAAACGTGCACATATTAGCCTTATTAAATATTTACGAAAAAATCTGAAAAAAAAACAATTACTGAGATGCTTTTCTCAAATAAAATTGATACAAGATCATACCCTAATAGTCAAAAAGTGCACATATTAGCCTTATTAAATATTTATGAAAAAATCCTCAAATCGTCACATACATGCTTTTCCCATACAAAATTACCCATATTGACTAAGAGGCATAAAAAATGTGAAGTTCCAAGAAGTTAAGCATGTTTTCACATACCAGAGAGGGATGAACCAATTGAATCACCATTCAAGTTAAGCGTAACGAGATTTCAATCAAGCAGGACATGCAAATAGGGTTAAATAAAAATCACAGACTTATAATCAACACATTTATTTAGCAAAAATACTTAAAATCAACACATTTATTTAGAAAAAATCAAACGTGGCCACACTTATGAGAGACACAGATGAATAAATAGTACTAAAGTTCACACACATATTTTACACACGGGATCAAACCTGAAGATGGATTATTTATTTTTAATAAGCAAGGGTTACATGGTTGGAACGCCGAAGGGGTTTGCCGGAGGTATCGCTATGGGAGAAGAGTCGAGGTTGTCTTGCGGCTGTTGGACGTTCGCCAGAGAGGAGAAAGAAGCCAACTGGAGAACGGAGTGTGGAGCAGCGGCGTGGAGGCTTGGCTGCCCACCTCCATCGATGGCGACGCCACTGGTGGCAGTGTTTGCCGGTGGAGGACGAGAAGGTAGGGGGCTGGCCATTAGAGCTGCGGCTGGAATCGCCTGGGGTAGGAGCTGGTGGCGCGTATGGAGGAGAAGGAAGAGGCGATGGCGAAGGCTGTTCGCCGGAGATGGTGGCATGGCGACGAGGTCTCTAAGCGAAGGAGGTGGTTTTGGTGTTCGATTGGTAACAAAGAGATTGGAAGAGAGGGGGGGAGATTAAGATTTGGAGGTGTTTGTAGAGAGAGAGAGAAGAGAGAGGTAGAGAGATAGAGGTGGAAGTTGGGGAAAAAAATTTGAGTTAGGGTTTGTAGGTTTGAAATAGGGAAATAGTGATCTTTTGATGTCAACCGTTGGATTAATTTTTGATCGACGACTGTGATTTATTATCATGGGGGAATTAAAATATGGCTAGGATGAAAAATAATGGCTTAAATTGTAAGAAATTGGGTTAAGATTGTAACGGATTGGGTAAAAATAGGCTATAATTTTAAGAAATTAAATAAAATTAGATTAAAAGGTAAACAAAATCATGCAAGGTAATTTTGATTAGGCTGTTATTTAAATTAAAGTAGGAATAATAATAATATATGATAATACTAATTAAATAATAAAAAAACATTAAATAATAAATAATAAAAAATATAATAAAATATAAATAATAATAATGAAAAAAATAATAATTAAACAATAAATGATAATAATAAATGATAAATAATAAATAATATTAAAATATATAATAACAATGCCAATAAATAATGATATCAATAAATCGTATTAAATAAAACAAAACTAAACAATATATTTTCCAAAATTGTGAGTGTGCATAATTAAGTGAAAATTATTTAATTAATAAAATTATAAAAGTGTCATTTTTAGTTTTAGAATATTATAAAAATATGATTCTAAAAGATAATTGATGAATAGTGCATTTTCTAAATTATGAATGCGATATGTCGGAAATTTACTTCATGAAAGAAAATATAAAAAAATACTAATGTTTAAAAATTAACGATTTTGTTAAAATAACAGACTAAATGTAGTTTCGGAAGGTCAAAATTGGGTGTAAACATCACAGTGTCAAAATTGGCTTCCAATACTGACTTTTAAAAAATTAATTCAAAACAATAAATAAATAGGAACAATTAAATTTCTTAAATTCATGATATAAGAAATACAAAAATGAAGTATAAGAATAAATAAAAATTTCAACATTATTATTGAAACAATTAAATTACCTTAAATATCGACAATATCTAAACAATTCATTTATTATGAATATTGAGGAAGTATTGTCTAAAATATCAATGAATTAAGTGGACTCAATGTAAAATAGTTGAATAAACCTTTCAATCTTTTCTATTTACTCCATTTGAATTGGACATACTCCTAAATAAATTCTTTACTCTTGCAAGGTTAAAAGTAATTTCACTAATATATTTTTAGTTACTAAAATTTATACATTTTTTAAAAATAATAATGATTATATTTTAATCTTTTATATAAATGAAGACTTTAGTTACTACTATTTTGTCTTATTTGAGGATATTTTCGTTATCAACACCAGCAGTAAGGGTATTTTGGTGACTAAAACCTTCAATCAATGACACTTTACCATTTCTTTTGCCTCTACCATTTTACTTTCCTAAAATCTTCTTTCTTCTTCATTTTCTCTGTTTTTCCTTTTTCTCCATTGTATTCCCTGCGCACCTTGACACCAAAACACAAGTTTCAAGCAAAATTCATGTTCTTAATCTCAATTTTTATTAGTCCATCATGATTTATTTTTGGCAAGTGAATCTTTGATGGTCGAGCAAGTTTTCGATTAAGTTTTCATTTGATGTTTGTTATATATATGATACATGGTGCTAACTATTTCAAGCCTTAATCCTTTTATTTCAAATCTATTATCATTATTGATCTATTATACAAATTAATTAAAAAAATGCAACAGAGAGTACAGTATTAAAAAAAATCTACTAAAAAAATACATCACCTACATAACTGTCTCTCTCTTTTGCAAATATTTAAGTAGTCCAAATCAGTGTATCGCTTTAATTTAAAATTTTACTCTCATTTTCTCTATCAACAATTAAGAAACATTTGTTATTGCAAAATTCAATTTTATAGAAAATAGGACAAAAATTTACGTTTCTGATTTGATTTTGGTTTCAATTTTTGGGCGCTAAACCTACTTTTCAGTTGAATTTTAGCAAATGGCTATTTTGTGGCGGCAAATCTTGTTATTATTTGAGAGATGTTCTTTTGCATATTTTGGTTACTGTATCCTTTCTTTTGTTTTGGATAATTTCCAAATTCTTCCTTTTATCTCCCCTCTTATTTTTTCCATTACTCTAAAGATGAGGTTCGTCGTACCTGTAGACCCAACCTTCAGAAATAAATGATTGAAATTAGAAGAACGTCAAGAAATTACAAAGTTTCTTTTTAAAGAAAGTAAGGAAGGAAGTCTTAAATACGGATCTATAACACAAGCTGCGATGTTGTTCAAGAAATCAATAAGATCTACTCAGCGCATTTGGAAACAATGTCAATCATCGGTTGATAATGGTATGTCATCGTTAGATGTGTCTTTGAGACTTACAGGTAAAGTTGGAAGAAAACGGATTGGAGTTGACATTAATCAAGTCAAAGAAATTCCACTTTGTCGTCGAACAAATATTTGATGTCTAGCTTTTGCGATGAACATGGCAAAATCAACCGTCTTTCGGCGTGTGAAAGATGGAACTCTTCGGCCACATTCTAATTCCATCAAGCCTCAGTTAACCGAAGGAAACAAAAAGGTACGACTTCAATACTGCCTCTTAGTGATTGATCATAATACAATCCACATAAATCCTATGTTTATGAATATGTTTAATTATGTTCATATCGATGAAAAGTGGTTGTTTTTGTCCAAAAATGTTGAAAAGTACTACCTTCTTCCTGGTGAGGATGAGCTAGATCCGTATCGTTCATACAAAAGTAAATTTTTTTCCGAAAGGTTATGTTTATGGATGCTGTAGCACGCCCTTGATTTGATGAAAATAAAATTGAGTTATTTTCTAGAAAATAGGTATTTTTTCATTTGTAGTTAAGGAACCAGCTAAGCGGAATAGCAAAAATCGAACAGCAGAAACTATTGAAACAAAGCCCATTCAGTCAGTAACTAAAGATATCACTAGAGCTTGCTTGATAGAGAAAGTTCTTCCTGATATTAGAGCAAAATGTCCAGCTTCCGATTCAAATAATCCTATCTTTTTACAAAAATATAATGCAAGTCCACATATTGGTAACAATGATTTGGAATTTATTGAAGTTGCGCAAGATGGATTTGACAATAGATTGTGTTTTCAACCATCGAACAGTCCAGATTTAAATCTTTTAGATCTTGGGTTTTTTAGAGCAATCCAAAGTCTTCAATATCAAAAGGCCCCTAAAAATGTTGATGAATTAGTGGAAGTAGTGGAAAGATCTTTTGATGAAATGAAAGTGAAACAACTTAATCATGTGTTTCTGACTTTACAATCTTGTTTGATTGAGGTGATGAAAGATAGTGGCGGCAATAATTACAAAGTGCCTCATTTGAACAAAAATGAACTAGAAAAAGAAGAAAACCTTCCTCTCCAACTTCATTGTGATATTGATGTCGTCAATAAAGGTTTGGCTCTACTTCAACAATGATATGAGTTATTATTATGGTAAATCTCATTATTTTGAAGTTGGAATGGTGTTTTTTCAAGTAGTATGTAGAAGTACTGTACTATTTTTGTGTATAGCTGTAGTGATCATCATGTAACTTTTACAATGATGTTTTGTCAAATATGTTAGGAGTACTATTTTTGTGTATAGCCGTAGTGATCATCATGTCACTTTTACAATGATGTTTTGATAAATATGTTAGGAGTACTATTTTTGTGTACAGACATGGTGATCATAATGTTGTTTTTGTACTCATGAATAACTCTACTTACAATGATATAAGTCCCACCAGCTTATATATACTTACACGTCCTTTTCTAGCTTTATTTTTATTTTATGCCTCTATTTTGTTTCTTACTTTCTTATAACATAATAGAGGGCTGCGTAAATGGAAGAAAGGAGAAAAGGGAAGTGGGAGTCATACCGTCACATTTGTAATCACGATCCTGAGAGGAGTCATGTTTTAGTTTCTCCGAGTGACCTTTGCCTATTGAACGATGACTCCTTTCCTTATACTTTTTATTGTCCCATTAAAAGTCGTCTCTCTCCCTTTTCTTTCGGATATCCTGCCTTTATCACGTTCATGAGACTTTAGTCTTACTTGATCCTTACTCTTGATAAAATTTGTTGTCCTTTACCTGTGACATTTATTTTTCTTTCATGTCATTGATTTGTTTTTTCTATTTATACTTTACTGTTTATGGCCGTTGACTGGTGTACACTGTATTTGAAAGTTTGCATCTAAAGTTTTCTTGGTATTGTTATCCTCACTTTAGGATGCTATTCATTGATACAATGGTAACTTCCGTGTTATGTTTGTTAAATTTGGAGTTCCGTGACTCACTCTCACTGTTGTGGAGTGACTGAACATTTAATCATAAGCTGACAGTGTGATGATCTGTGTTTATGTTGAAATATTACATAACATGGGCTAGCCTATGTGCTTCTGATGAAGAGAGAGCTGAGAAAGGAGACACGTAAGGTTGTGAATGGTGGGAAAACAAATAGGAGTGTGTCATCTGTGTTGACCTACTTTAAAAAATAAAAAGGTCGGGTTATTAACTTTATTGTTTTATGGTGGTTGTTGAAGACTGACTTCTTGAAGAGCTCTACGACAGGTGCATTGGATCACATTGATATTTGTTGGAAACTAAGTATTCCGTGCGGGAGTAAATATGTGCAGAAACTAAAAACAAAATTGTAGGAAACTGTTTTATCGTTTATTTTTATTTTTGTGGTAATACATGTTAAGTGGAAGTACGTTGAAGCTGAGGTCGACAATATTCAATACTCAAAATATTAACAAAAACAGTTTGTTGTGGAGTGAACTTCAGATCACGGTGCTTCTAAAAGGATCAAATATTCATCAAGACAAACTGAAATGGACATTTTCTACTCATGTTGAGAGTTTGTAAAAAATATGCTTGTTATACTGCTTGTCCAGACTTACAATATTTTCTTATTTGATGTTGCTGCATTCGAATTCGGAATGAAAATTACACGGTTAACTTGTTAATGTAGGATATCATATCATGTGCTATATCAGAAATGCACTCCTACCAATGTACTGTGATTGTGAAGTATTGACGAGGCATATGACGCATTAGAGAAAATAGCGGAGAAGGATATTGTCTCTTTGGTAGTTCACTGTCTCAGTCAATTTTCAGTTCTAAACAAAAGAAGTTTGATCTTTGTAGTTGTGTTTGTTACTTTTTCCAATTGTAAGATATATGTGGAAAATGGGATCTCTCTAAATTCTTGTTTTCTTGAACTTTAGCTTTAAAGATCCAATTTTTACTCGAGAAATGACAGTAATGTGAACAATGAGTTGTCAAAGAAAATTGGTTTACTTATGTAGAACCAACCAAAAAGAATAAATTGCTCTCTGTGGTTTAAAATAAATTTGATACTATAAAAATAAAAGGCTGAAAATTTAAATTTTGATTGAAGTGATAAGACTTTTACTTTAAAAAAACAAATACTAAAAAATAAGTATTAATATATTTAAAATCAAGTCGGTCCAATAAGGGTAAAAAAGTAATTGTGACTTTAAAAAAACTCCAAATAATAAAAGACGACATTTATTTTGGGACGGACAAAAAAGGAAATGGCGACACGTAATTTGGGACGGAGGGAGTAGTATTTTTATTAGGTTCGAATGATATCATGTTCCTCAGCAGAGAAGTAAAGTTCTGCTCTCCTCTCTTTCTCTTACGTATCTAGTTCTATAGGTTAACCCTTACTTTTATAATGAAAGGGCAGAACGCATGTCAAAAGTTATTTAATTTCGCTATTATGAGAATTTTTTGGGGTGTTAGAGACTTAATTATAAAGTATTAATACTACGTAATATTGATTGGTAATATTTATGTCTATTAACATTCTAAACTTAAATTATAAAATATTATTTTCTTAAAGTGAGATGGCCCGTAAGGCCCGAAACCAACAGAGTAATAGTGTGGGCTTGATATTTTTTGGCTCATCATTTTGATAGGCTAGCCCAACCTGACCCGTCAAACTCAAAGCCTGTGTGGGCTAGCTCGGATGGGCAGAGCCAACCCGTATTGACATCTCTACAAAAAAAAACTCTACATTATTGATACTCAAAGGAGACTTTGGAATCTTGAAGAATGCACTAAGGCGAATTCAGGATTTCAAAACGCAGATGTATGAATGAGAAATTCATCAAGATGACCTACATTAAACATATTCTACTAGACAAGGATCCCAGAAATGGGGACAAAACAAGAACAAATTCCATGAAAATGTGCACCAAGATCATAAATAACGTACACACCAGGATTATCTAGGCTCCAGGGTGCCCCCACCCCCACCTCCATGCAAAACTTTCATCATCACCCTATAAGACCAGGCCAACTTATCGAAAGATTGACATTGCTTCAGTTCATACAACCTTTCGATAAGTGCTTGTTAGATCTTATTAAGCTTTTCTTCTTCGATGATAGGATTTGCTTTTGCAATTGCATTCTGACCAGCATTCCTATAATCAAACAGGCAGTTGTGTTTGTCTGAATAATGATGAATTTCGCAGAAAAAATCACCACATTTACAACTAAACCTCGTTAATCCCATACGCTTACGACAAGCGGTGCACTTTTTCAAACCCTCTTTTGACTTCACTTGTGAAATCTGAGAGGCTAAATTTGCAGATGCAACCGTGGCACCTGCAAGAGCAAGTTCTGATTCATAACTTCTTGAGCTTCTGCGTACGACATCTTTGCTGGATGTAGTTACAAGCTTTGCATGTTCCTGCTTCAGTAGTATCATGTCCTTTTAACACTTGGAACACATATTCATCGTACTACTGAAAAATCACAGTCGTTGATGCAGAGGACGGGGTCTTCTGGAGGTCGACAACCTGTCTCTTTAGATGACTCCATCTCTGCAGTTAACTAGTCACGTTCAACACCACAAGTGTCATGCCAAAAATCTTATTGGGACTGACTGGCACTCGTAACCGAGGAGGCCCGGGTGAACCAGCTCATCACCTTATACCTCTATGACAACCCAAAATTCGGACAATATCATATCACATATAAAAGGAAATAATCACCTGTATAAGCTTGAGCACACATATATATATGTATATACAATAATTGTCTATTGGAGTCATCACGTATATTAACAAAACACCCCTTTGACTGTACATTAGGTCTACAAAGCCTCTAGACAATAAACAGAGTTTAACTAAGGTCGGGACACACCCCGCCATATAACTAACTTCTATACAATACCAAAAGTGATTGGATATTACACGGAAAGCCCCGAAGCAAACTGGAGCTCACCAAAAGCAGCTGGATATCCTGACTCCTACTTGTGCAGTGTTTGAGCTGAGGTACCTATGCCTGTAGCATGAAATGTAGGTCCCCCGTGGGGGATGTTAGTACAAAATATGTACTGAGTATGCAAAGCTGTAGATAATTACATATGATATATGAGCTCAATAAAAATTAGAAACAAGTGAATAAATCGTAATAGGAGTGGACCACACTTATTAGAACTTGGGACAACCTGTACATTGTATTTATTCAATCACTTTACCTTCGTTCTTATCATCTTTGTAATCATTACTGTACTGTACTGTGACCATTAGGCTGCCTCCAGTACATATCAACTGGGATCGATCCATGATCATCTTATGCCCTTGGGATACCACCCATAAACACATAAATAGGGATCAACCCATGATAGGCTTATGTCCCTGGGATACCACCCGATAGGAGAGAACTTCTATCACTTAGTTCGATTAATTTTTGAGATTGTTATTTCGGTCGCCACCGCATTTTTGATACTTTGAAACAATGATAAATCAATAAAAGACATATAAATAGACCATAAATGCAATAACGATGAACAAAGAACTCATTGGCACATCAATGAAGTGTTTTGGAGTCATCAATGCCATAACAATGATGTAGGAACTTATTAGTATATCAATGAAATGTTTTGGAGTCAGCAATAGCACATGGATCTTGTTTGAGTAACCGGATACATTCTGACATTCATTAGTGCAATAAACATGTAAGATTTGGAAAACAAGTAAGTGTTGGAATGTCTTGACATCTTGTAGGGTGGAAACAAGTTCATCTGTAAAGTAGGACATCATACAAGACCATTAAGGATCACACGTTAGTGAATAACTTTGGAAACTTTCTTAATAGAACAATTGTTCACTTTTATGCCAAAGATATGGTAATAGAGTATGCTTTACATACCTGACTGTCAACCTTCAATACTAGTCCCAAATGGACTTCCCTTCTTTTCGGATTACTTATGTACAATGAACATATATAGCAATGTAGTATTAGCAACCAAACGTCATAATTCAATTATTTGAATTCACCCAACTAGTGGTTAAGTAGTAAGCCTTAATTACACCATAAAGGGTGTCACTTTAACCCTCTTATACTCCAATTACATTCACATGTCATCCATATTCATACAACATCCTCTAATATCAAGTTTGGATTCATTTATCCTTCCAACCAATCCATTAAACCAAATTGAGCCATAGACATAAATAATCATCAATTCAATCGTATATCACCATATCCACCTTCCATTACTCAATTACCATATCCAGCTTCTATAATTCAATACAACCAAACCATGCAAAATAGTCCATAACCCTATTTCCATCACCTTTCAATAACAACCAATATATATAATCCTCTATCACACATATACATATGGAAAAGAATAAAGGCAAACAATATTCATACCTTAGAATTCACCTCTTGATTATGCAATCCTTTTTGCACAAATAATAGGAGTCGTTCAAAGCTCTCGAGATGACAAACATAGTTATCGGATTACTTTGGAATTTCTACAGTTGAATTGAAAGTAACTTAAAAGTCAAATTTAGCTAGGGTTTGTTCTTTCTCAATGATTGATGATGAAAATGAGTTTTTGAACTCATATACATGTATATATACACATATTTCCGTCCATAATATAATAGGAAATGGCCAAAATGCCTTTAAAATTTAAATAATGTCAAAACTGTCCTTTGGTAAACTGTTTTGGTAAGCTAAAGTAGATTGACCATAACTCTTTGCTCCAATATCGGATTAGGATGAAATTGGTATGTTTGGAAGGAGAATTCAAAGGGATTTCATTTCATATAAAGTAGTCCACCCAGTTCGTCCTGTACAAAGAGTTATGGTCATTTGAAGTTGACCCTAAAAATCTGTTTTGATAGGCCGAAGTAAAACGAGTATAAATCCTTACTCAGACGTTGGATTTGGATGAAACCAATTGCATTGGAAAGAAGACTCAAAGATATTTCTTTTCATAGGCCGAAGCTCTCCTATTTTATTATATTAAGGTAGTTATTATCGTTCAAAGTAGACCTAAAAATTTGGCTGGTCTCAGTAGTTTGTGTGCCGGAAATTTTCCGGCACATTTACTATTCCGAAATATCCCGGCCACCATTTTATAGTTTCGAACGTGCTCGATTATATCCAAAACCTATCTGTTTTTGGAAATATTTATATCATTGGAATGATTATTCAATAACCTTCGTATGGAACCATCGACGGGCAAATTCTGGTATAAATAAAAAAATAAATTAATTCCATATAAATAAGACCAATACACGTACTTGAATACGCCAATACATGTACTTGAATACGGGGTGTTAAAACAGGTTCGTTAAGTACATCACAAAACAACAAAGGGACAAACATAAACTTCAACCAAGGAATATCGCGTTTATGAAATATAAAGCAATTCAGAATTATGCATACATTCAATATCTCGTACTTGTTAGATCTTTGTCTAATTGAATAGTTCTGCTCATATTTTTGGTAGTGAGCTACATTGTATGAGGTGTTCCATCATAAAGTATTTGATAAACCAATTTTTATTGATGTTCTTCTATTTCAATTACCGGGGGTCTATCGGAAACAAGCTCTCTACTTCTTCGGGGGTAGTGGTATGGACTGTGTACATTTTATCCTCTCCAGATACACTGGGCTTCTTCTTGTTGTTATTCTATTTCAATTGTTCTTCTTCTAAACATCTTGGATTATCACTCTCGTACCACCACATTCTTCCATTGTTGTTACCATTTTAACTATCTTATCGTACGACTTGAAGCGTGTGTTGCCATGCAAACCTTTTTTCTTCTAAGAGTGTTTAGCATGCTGGACTATGTAAGGAGTAATTGTCCTGACCAATGCATTGAGCATCCTATGAATTCTATCTATGGAAACCTTTAGACATCTTCATTCTTATCTGCATGAATGGTAGTTTGTATCTGATGAGCTTAGGTTTTGGAGAAGATTGTTTCAACAGAATAATATATATGCCCCAATGTCTTAACTCAAGGTTTGAGTTTGAAGGACCAAGCATCCATAAGACGAGCTTCCAAAAAAATGACATGAGCTGACAAGTAGGATTGAACTGAAGTAGAAATTTAGAACTTTCTCGTTGGAGTCACACGTGAAGTAGTCTTCTTTCTTCTTAGCAATAGAAAAGAAGAACTAGTAAGTACTTTGCACCTATGATTTTCCCTGTATCAATAACACTACTTTATTGAAGTGGATAATCTGTACGCGAAGAGGTATACATGTCTCTACCAAATATTCATTTTGATGAATAGGCAGTATGGAATATGGACACGCTTAAATGTCGAGTAAAAGAAGTTATGTCATCAAAACGTTGCTCCAATCATTCCTTTCGAACTAAGCACATTTAGATACAAAATCTTCGACACATCTTATAATTTATTATATGAAAAGTTTTACTTGGATAATATTCTACTAATCTGATGATAGATGGTTATTTTTCCATTGCAGGTGATTTTGATAGCTAAACTAAGCCATCCATATCTTTTAGAGTACAAAGATGCTTGGGTGGACAAGGTATCCTATCATCCAGTTTTGTGGTTGCTTGGATCAGAAAGTGCAAAATGTAGCCTTTAATAGTTGTGAGTATATTTGCATAAGCTGCACCAGAGAAAAAGCTCGACTTTATTTTTTTTTAGGGGAGCTGTATATGCATCGTTGCCGATTATTGCGAAGATGAAAATATGTGAGTTATTATCCCTGATTTTTCTAACATTTTAAATGTGTACCTATAAGGAAAGATAAGAATAAAGAACAAAAGGAGCCACTAAACGTGGGAAGGTAAAACAATTATTAAGTAAAATTCTTAATCATTGTCACCGGCTATATTTTATCGTAAAATATGGCTAACCTGTGTTTGTGGAGAGCTACCTTTTGCCAAGATCGTGGCTGTTTTCAGCCTGTTTTGTAAGCACATCCAGGTATCTAGAGAATGAAAGACCTCAGATTTCATAAATACTCCCTCGTACCAAGAACGATTGAAAGGGTAATGAGGTTGAAAATAAAGAAATAAATAGGTTGATCATAGAACTTCTTTTGTGGTGTAATCTGAGGACGGTGACAATTTTTTTTCCCCGTGTTCAGGGCGGAGGTCATGAGGAAGTCTAGAGGAGCACTTTTCCCAGAAGAGGTAGTTAAATGCAATTTAAATACTTATGAAGCTTCTCTGTGCCTTCCCGGTAGCTTAACAAATTACGTGTTTTTATGTTGTTTTTTTCCTCCTATTATAGCAACTCTGCAAATGGCTGACATATCTATTGTTAGCTTTGGATCATCTGCATTCCAACCGCGTTCATCATAGGGACCTCAAGGTAAAAACTTGCAGTAATCAACGAAATAGAAATGCCTTCTTAGCATGAAACATTTTTAACGTAAACTATTTTGAATTCAGTTATGTAACATATTCATCACAAAGGACAACGTTATCAGGTTAGGTAAGAATGCCCGAACAATTGCTTGATTGGGTTGTCTTTGCTTCTTTACTATCCTTCAAATTCGCTTGATTATCGAAGGTGATTTTGGATTAGGAAAATTGCTAGATGTAGAAGGCCTTGCTTCCTTGGTCTGAATTTCTATTGCGGAAAAATGATCCTCTTACTTACATGCAAGATTCGACCATCAATTGTCACCTAACAATCGATTGAGCATATCTATTTAGCAAGAGAGAAATCCCTTCTCCCTCCAAGACCGAGAAAACCTAAAATTTGCTTTTATTTTCGGTAATAGGTACCAAATTGTTGAGGTGGTCATCTTCCTTTTTATCAAAAAAAATATTGTGGTATTCATCATATTACAAAGCTCCTATCGCCATAGCACCTAGCTTAATGCATTAGAGAAAAAGATGTCGATTTGTATAGCTAATCCTTAATTTTGGAATAAATTTCATGTAATAGGTATCTGGCACACCAAATGACATATGCCCTAAGCTCCTTGCCGGCATACCCTATGGCTATCAATCTAATATATGGTCCCTTGGTAAGAAATAAGAATGTTGATGAAGCAATGTATTTCAGCTCTTTACATCATGCCCCTAATACAAACACTTTAATGTGATGTTAGGATACTGTATATTTGACATTGCTGCACTTCAAGCCCCGTTTAAAGCTTCTGTGAGTTGATTATCCAGCTATCTGAACTTCGTAAACAATACCTCAAAAAGTTATACCTGTTAAGAATACAAAAATAGAGAAGTTCTTTATCCTGATATCTTCTATTTGATATAGTGACAATGTAAATCCAATAGGACAAAACTGGACTTATGAATAAAAATAAACCGGGGTTTGTTCTCACCACTTCCGATTACATACCCCTCCACCTTGTAAGTATCTTCCTTCTCAGAACGCCACAAGTAGAACAAATCAGTCAGTTGACAAAGCGGATTTAATTCTTGCAGGAAACAAATAATAAAAAGCATGCTAAGGAAAACTCCAGTACACCGACCTACAGTGAGTGCAAGCTACGTATGTTCAAATGTTATTATTTCCGTTTCAATCTGTTAAGTCTTATTTTCCTTTTTAGTCCATTTAAAAGCGAATGTTTCTTTCCTTTTACAACAACTCCTTAATTCTAACTTTATACGTGGCATGTCTGAAGATCACCAACTTAAATTACATTTTTATACATTCTGCATACCTTTATTTTAAGACCACAAGATTCAAGTCTTCTTTCTTTCTTGAACTTCGTGTCAGATCAAAACCAGAATAACAAAATGAAACAAAAAGAGTATTAAATTGAGATTCATCTTGATATATTTCTTTAACTCTACTTATAAGCTGCCGAGCTGTTGAGACATCAACATTTGCAATCACACCTCCTCTTGTGTCACAAACCTTCATCTATGTTTCTTCCTGTGAAGTCCCCGAGCAAAACGAAAGAGAAAACACGAACATCACCTGGAAAATCTATCAGTACGAGAGGTAGCAGAGACAGACAGTTGAAGCTAAAAGAGAAGAGAACTATCCTTTACTTTGACGAAAGTGATAACATTCAGCCAAGAAACTTATCTGACAATTATAACACGTTTCGAGCCAAACTTGACACTAAGAGAGTAGATCCAACAAGCTACTCGGTTAGGATCTCTCATAGTAAGGATTCTAAAAGTGGGTAGATGAGTGAGGCAGCTGTTTGCAATGGATATGATCAACAGGAGACTATCTCACAAATAGAAACTACGATCACTCCAAGATCGTCAAGTTCAAGGGCAAAAACATGGTCCGAGGAGCAAGGGCATGTTTCTCCGGAGCATGTTAGTCGATTTAATGAGGGTGATATAAAGAATAACAAGACAAAAGAGCTTGAGGTGTTGAGCAGTCCACTGGACCATGAGGAAGCTGATATAGTGGAATGTATCTCCGCAAAATCTAGCAGAATGACATTGTCTGATTGAAGATTCAACGATAAAACACAATCCTTCGATGAAGAAAGAACTTCATCTAATTCACAGTCGGCAAAACCATATCCAGAGGCAGCACCATGATGTTGTGTTACTGAAACTAAAAATGGTAGCGAGTGTAGAGAAGTTGCTATTGAGTGCTTGTCAACTGAAAGCGATAGTTCACTTCTACACAAAGATGAGCTAGAAAAGAAAGCAACCACGGTTTATGACTCAAAAAAGGCTAAGAAAGATGATCTTCGAGCACTGGATGATAAGTTTTGTAGCTCAAGTCACTAGCCTCATTAGCTAGTAAGGAGGACAAAGACGACTGGTGTAATCTCACTGAACAAAGAGATGAAATTTTAGAGTCTCTTTTGGAGGTTTGTGCGCGACTACTTAAGCAAGAAAAAATCGATGAGCTTGCTGGTGTGCTGAAACCATTCGGGGATGATGGAATGTCGTCTAGAGAAACAGTAATCTGGTTGACAAAAAGTCTCTTGACCGCACAAAAGTTGTCCAAGGGGTCGTGATGTTGCACAAAAACTGTCTTTTGACCTATAGAACGAGCCTCTTTCTTACATAAATCATCAATTATTGTTGGACTAAACTATTCCTCGAGGCTTAACGTGGTTGAGCATACCTTAGTTTTGATTCTATTATTGTAGGACAGTTGATGGAGCTTTGAAGATTATATATAATGTACTTTTAAAGTTGATTTATACTCTATGATGATACTTACCACACTTTCTACTGTTAGTTTTTTCTCCAAAACTACTTGCAGACAAAGATTATACATTTCTTTAGCTTTTTAGATATGATTGTGTTATTATCGGAGTCGATTTCAAATATAGTCACTCAACTAATAGTATTATCTCAGAAAGTCACATTCTTAGAATCAAGAAGAAAGGTGATTTTTTGAGGTAATAACTATTAGCTGAGTGACTATCTAAGAGGTCAGCGCTATATTATAGTTCTCTTATTGAAAAAAGTATCAATAAGAAAACTTTTCCTTTTAATATTCCATTCCTCCAACCTGAATCCTCTTGTGAAATGAATTTAATATTCTTAAAAAGTTTTTTTTATACTATTATTATAGTTTCCCTCATGCACATTTTGCCAATTTATAATAATTCTATCTTGATTGTCATAATTTATTGGTATGATGTTACTTTTCTTATACTTTTCCTTGTCCCGTTCAAAGCCATCTCACTCCCATTCCCTGTCAGATATCCTACCACTATCACGTTCATGAGACTTTAGTCTTCCTTGATCCTTACTCTTGATAAAATTTATTGTCCTTTATTTGTGACTTTCAATTTTCTTTCATGTCATTGATTTGTTTTTTTATTTATACTTTACTATTTATGGTCGTTGACTGGTGTACACTGTATTTGAAAGTTTGAATCTGAAGTTTTATTGGTATTGATATCCTCACTTTAGGATGTTATTCATTGAGACAATGGTAACTTCCGTGTTAGGTTTGTTAAATTTGGTGTTCTGTGAGTCACTTTCACTGTTGTCAAGTGACTGCACATTAAATCATAAGCTGACAGTGTGATGATCTGAGTTTATGTTAAAATATCACAGAACATGGGCTAGCCTATGTTCTTCCGATGAAGAGAGAGTTGAGAAAGGAGAAACGTAAGGTTGTGAATGGTGGGAAAGTAAATACAAGTGTGTCATCTGTGTTGACCAACCTAAAAAATGAAAAGGTCGGGCTGTTAACTTTACTATTTTGTGGTGGTTGTTGAAGACTAGCTATTTGTAGAGCTCTCCGAGAGGTGCATTGCATCAGCTTGATATTTGTTGGAACCTAAGTATTCGGTGTGGGAGTGCATAAGTGCAGAAACTAAAAACAAAATTGTAGGAAATTGTTTTGTTGTGTATTTTCATTTTTGTGATAATACATGTGAAGTGGAAGTATTTTGAAGCTGAGGTGGACAATATTCAATACTCAAAAGATTAACAGAAAAATTTTTGCTGTGGAGTGAACTTCAGCTCACGGTGTTTCTGAATGGATCAAACATTCATCAAGACAAAGTGAAATTGACATTTTCTACTCAAGTTTAGAGTTTGTAAAAAATATGCTTGTTATACTGCTTGTTCAGACATATAGTATTTTCTTACTTGATGTTGCTGCATTCGAATTTGGAAAGCAAATTACATGGCTGACTTGTTAATGTAGGATATTATATCATGTGCTATGCCTGATCCTGCTGGCATCGATTCCAAACCCATGAGCCTAGACACAAATCTTGGAACTTTCATTTCGCGCTTGCTTTCAAAATGTGTATCGTTCATTCCATTATTCTTTACATTTGAAAACCCCCACTGTTCTCATCAACAATCTACATTGTTCATACAAGAACCAAAAACAATAAAAACAAAAACTTTCCTGTCAGGCTAAAATCTGAGACAATAGAAGAAAAAGAAAGCTAAATGTGGGAGTATAGTTCAAGAAATGAGTACCAAATGAAGCTTTGGCGGCTTTTCATCCCCTCCAAACTTTTTTGAAGCTTGTTTCAAGCAAGCTATAAGAATGGAGCACAAAAAAAAAAAGAAATGATTTAACCCTCTAGCTAGAATCACCTTCTAGAAATTAACCATTCTACTTTAAAAATGAGTGGAATGTAGTAGTAGCTAACCTGGTGAAACCAGTTTTTTTGGAAACAGCTTCTTGGAAAATTTACGGTTCCGATCAAAGAGCTGAAAGAAAATGCCCACACAACCACAAGGCCTTTGAGGTTGTCTCTCTTTCATTTCTCTAGCTTAGCTATCATTCATCTTTCAAAATCCTCTCTTAAATTTCTTCACCTTTTCTCCCACTCTGCTGAATGTGATTCACACACTTTGTCTTCCCAATAAGATTCTATCAAACATTATCTTCACATTAATTTGGAAAGAATTAAACAAAACACCCTCCCCCCCACTGGCCCCTCTGCCCACCACATCACTCACCCTCCTTGGCCCAAAAAAAGAAAATGGGGAAAAAGAACTTACATTTTCATGTAAGAAACAAAGCAAAAACCCAACAAAATATCAGAAACAAAGTAGAAAATAGCTATGAAAAGTAAAACCCTGAGCTGTGTTCAATTATGACAAAAATTTCACAAGAAACCATAGTCAAACAAAGCAAACACTGCACAAGAAAATACAATAGCAATATGTAGAATGTCTTCAACTTCCACCAAATGTGCTACTGTTTAAGAAAACAGCTAGAACTGGTTATAGTACACTCTAGTAAGCTATTGATTTCTTTTTTTAATCTTCTGTATGACAGTGAAAAAAGCAAAATCATAATTATTTTAAATTAGTTCCTATAGACATGCTTTCTATGCTTTGCTATCACAAATGCTATAGAATAAGAAAAGAATGCGTCGATAAAGACTAACTGATTCGGCACCAAACAATAATAATAGAACCCAAAGCGATTGCAGCAAGGACAAGACCGAATGTTTTTCGAATTCCAAAGTGCCAAAGAACTTTGAAGTAATTTTAAGAGAAAATAGAGGGAGTAATAGCGGAGGAGAAGTATGTCCTCTTAGAGAAAGAGAATGGTAAGTTTATATAGTGAGGAGGACCGTCCACAATCCCAAATAATGAAGGAAGAATAATATTTAATGGAAGAAGAATAACATATAATGAATCAATTAAGGGGATTGTTCCCTTAAATGGATGGGGTAAATCAATCCTTTCTACCAATCATGCTATAGTTGCCATAAATAAATAATACCCTATTATAACATTTGAAATTTCCATGAATAGAACAAGTAAAAAGAGATCCTTCCTACTTATTAAATGAAATAAAGAAGAGGTATCTAAATTTACCATAATTAACGTGTGAGGGGATGTCTGTCAACCAAGTAAGGCAAGAAAAATAAAGAATCAAATACTAAGATGCTTTTATCAAATCAAATTGGTACAGGATCATACCCAAACAGTCAAAACATGCACATATTAGCCTTATTAAAGATTTACTAAAAAATCTGAAAAATAAAAAATCAATTACTTTACAGATTTACGAAAAATCCAATAAATAAAAAATCAATTACAAAGATGCTTTTCTCAAATCAAATTGGCACAGGATCATACCCAAATAGTCAAAATGTGCACACACTAGCCTTATTAAAGATTTATGAAAAAATCCTCGAAGTGTCACATACATGCTTTTCCCATACAAAATTACCCATATTTCCTAAGAGGCATAAAAAATGTGAAGTTGCAAGAAGTTAGGCGTGTTTACACATACCAAAGAGATATGAACAAATTGGCTCACCATTCAAGTTAAGCGTCACGAAATTTCAATCAAGTAGGGCATGCAAATAGGGTTGAATAAATATCACAGGCTTAAAATCAACAAATTTATTCAGCAAAGATCAAACGTGGCCACACTTATGAGAGACACAGATGAAGAAATAGTACTAAAGTTCACACACATATTTTGAACACAGGATCAAACCTGAAGAAGGATTTTTCATTTTCGATGAGGAAGAGTTGCATGGTTGGAACGCCAAAGGGGTTTGCCAGAGGTGTCGCTGTGGGAGGGGAGTCGAGGCTGTGTCATGGCTATTGGACATTCATCAGAGGGGAGAAAGAAGGCGATAGGAGGATGGAGGATGGAGCGGCGGCATGGAGGCTTGGCTGGCTGTCTCCGTCGATGGCGGCGCTGTTCCCCGGTGGAGGACGAGAAGGAAGGGGCTGGCCATTGGAAAAAGGCTGGACTCGCCTGGGGTAAGAGCTTGACGGTGAAGGCTGTTCGCTAGAGATGGAGACATGGCGATGAGGACTCAGAGCAGAGAGGGTGGTTTTGGTGGTCGATTGGCGACGGAGAGATCGGAGGAGGGGGAGATAGAGATTTGGAGGTGTTTGTAGAGAGAGAGAACAGAGAAGTTGAGAGATAAAGGCGGATGTTGGGAAAAAATTGAGTTAGGGTTTGTAGGTTTGAAATTGGGAAAGAAAGATCTTTTGATCTCAACCGTTGGATTCGTTTTTGATTGACGGTTGAGATTTAATGTCACGGGGGAATTAAAATGTGGCTAGGATGAAAAATAATGGCTTAAATTGTAAGAAATTGGGTTAAGATTGTAATGGATTGGGTAAAAATAGGCTATAATTGTAATAAATTAAATAAAATTTGATTAAAAGGTTAACAAAATCATGCAAGGTAATTTTCATTAGGCTATTATTTAAATTAAAGTGGGAATAATAATAATATATGATAATAGTAATTAAAAAATAAATAACAACATTAAATAATAAAAAATAAAAAATATAACAAAAGATAAATAATAATAATGAAATAATAATAATTAAACAATAAATTATAATAATAAATGATAAATAATAAATAATATTAATATATATAATAATAATGTCAATAAATAATAATATCAATAAATAGTATTAAATAAAGCAAAACTAGACAATGTATTCTGCAAAATTGTGAGTGTGCATAATTACGTGAAAGTAATTTAATTAGTAAAATTATAAAAATGTCATTTTTAATTTTAGAATATTATAAAAATATGATTCTAAAAGATAATTGATGATTTATGCATTTTCTAAATTATGAATGCGATATGTCGGAAATCTGTTTGATGCAAGAAAATATGCAAAAATACTAATGTTTAAAAATTAACGATTTTGTTAAAATAACTGACTAAATGTAGTGTCAGGAGGTCAAAATCGGGTGTCAACATCACAGTGTCAAAATTGGCTTCCAATACTAACTTTTAAAAAACTAATTCAAAACAATAAATAAATAGGAACAATTAAATTTCTTAAATTCATGATATAAGAAATACAAAAATGAAATACAAGAATAAATAAAATTTCAACGTTATTATTGAAACAATTAAATTACCTTAAATATCAACAATATCTAAACAATTCATTTATTATGAATATTTAGGAAGGATAGTCTAAAATATCAAGAAATTAAGTGGGCTAAATGTAAATTAGTTGAATAAGCCTTTCAATCTTTTCTATTTACCCCATTTGAATTGGACACAATCCTTAATAAATTCTTTACTCTTGCAAGGTTAAAAGTAATTTCACTAATATATTTTTAGTTACTAAAATTTATACATTTTTTTTAAAAATAATAATGATTATATTTTAATCTTTTATATAAATGAAGACTTTAGTTACTACTATTTTGTCTTATTTGAGGATATTTTCGTTAACAACACCAACAGTAAGGGTATTTTGGTAACTAAAACCTCCGATCAATGACACTTTACCGTGTCTTTTGCCTCTACTGTTTTACTTTCCTAAAATCTTCTTTCATCTTCATTTTCTCTGTTTTTTCCTTTTCTCCACTGTATTCCCTGCGCACCTTGACATCAAAACACAAGTTTCAAGCAAAATTCATGTTCTTAATCTCAATTTCTATTAGTCCATCATAATTTATTTTTGGTAAGTGCATCTTTGATGGTGGAGCAAGTTTTCGAGCAATGTTTCATTTGATGTTTGTTATATATATGATACATTATGCTAACTATATCCAGCCTTAATCCTTTTATTTCAAATTTGTTATTATTATTCATCTATTATACAAATTAATTAATTCATGTTTTAATCTATTTTCTCTAGATATGTGGTTAATATTGTTATGGTACTAATTAATTCAATTATCCTTTGGATATCTTCTTGTTCTGCGATAATAATTAATTTTTGCTATCCTTTGGTCCTTTTTACTTGCTCTAAAGATTGATTTCTTATTTATATTTTCTATTTACAGAAGATTGATTTTATAAATTTGTCTTTAGAGTTGTATAGAGCAATAGGTTTGAATCGGACCGACTCATTGTAACCTACTGGGAACTATAGAAAGTAATTCTCTTATGGATTGATGAACATTGAATATCATAATACTCCCTCCGTCTCAAATTATATGTCGTTATTTGACTAGACACGATATTTAAGAAATAGGCATTGACCTTGCTAAAGTTACTAAATTATCCCTCTTAAAAAAGTATTGAACCACTAGGAACTTTTATTAAATTTCACAATAATTAAAAAAATGCAATAGAGAGTACAGTATTAAAAAAAATCTACTAAAAAAATACACCACCTACATAACTGTCTCTCTCTTTTGCAAAGAGTTAAGTAGTCCAAATCAGTGTATTGTTGTTTTATGCTTCTATTTGTTTCTTACTTTCTTATCACATAATAGAGGGCTGCGTAAATGGAAGGAAGGAGAAAAGGGAAGTGGGAGTCATTCCATCACATTTGTATAAAGTTTTATTTTTAAACTTGGAAGTCTATTTCGAGAACAATTAATTGAATGTCAAAGAGTTTCTGCAGACCAAATATATTTGGACATCATGGGGATGTCAATTGTTCAAGAGAACTAAATGGAAATAGTTTAAATCAATGTCGCGATTATGAGAGACCTTGGTTTATGCAAAAGGGTATGGTACAGTTTCACTAATAAAGGCGGCACACTCAGCTATTTTGCAAAGTGCAGTAGCTATGCTCCATAAAGACAACATATTGGGCATGGTAACATTTTCTCAGGTTGCTCTAAGCTAATAGTATCTATTACAATTCTTCTCTCGTGATGAATAAGATTGGTAATCACGATCCTGAGAAGAGTCATGTTTTGGTTTCTCCGAGTGACCTTAGTTTATTGAACGATGACTCCTTTCCTTATACTTTTTCTTGTCCCATTCAAAGTCGTCTCGCTCCCTTTCCCTATCAGATATCCTACCACTATCACGTTCATGAGACTTTAGTCTTCCTTGATCCTTACTCTTGATAAAATTTATCGTCCTTTATGTGTGACATTTATTTTTCTTTCATATCATTCATTTGTTTTTTCTATTTATACTTTACTGTTTATGGCCATTGACTGGTGTACACAGTGTTTGAAAGTTTGCATCTGAAGTTTTGTTGGTATTGATATCCTCACTTTAGGATGTTATTCATTGAGACAATGGTAACTTCCGTGTTATGTTTGATAAATTTGGTGATCTGGGACTCACTCTCACTGTTGTCGAATGACTGAACATTATCATAAGCTGACAGTGTGATGATCTGTGTTTATGTTGAACTGTCACAGAACATGGGCTAGCCTATGTACTTCTGGTAAAGAGAGACCTGAGAAATGAGAAACATAAGGTTGTAAATGGTGGGAAAGCAAATAGGAGTATGTCACCTGTGTTGACCTACTTAAAAAAATGAAAAGGTCGGGTTGTTAACTTTACTATTTTATGGTGGTTGTTGAAGACTGGCTTCTGGAAGAGCTCTCCGAGAGGTGCATTGCATCATCTTGATATTTGTTGGAAAATAAGTATTCTGTGCGGGAGTAAATAAGTGTAGAAACTAAAAACAAAATTGTAGGAAATTGTTTTATTGTGTATATTCATTTTTGTGGTAATGCATGTGAAGTGGAAGTACATTGAAGCTGAGGTCGACAATATTCAATACTCGAAAGATTACTAGAAAACAGTTTGTTGTGGAGTGAACTTTAGATCACTGTGATTCTAAAAGGATCAAACATTCGTCAAGACAAAGTGAAATGGACATTTTCTACTCATATTTAGAGTTTGTAAAAAATATGCTTGTTATGCTGCTTGTTCAGACATACAATATTTTCTTACTTGATGTTGCTGCATTCGAATTTGGAAAGCAAATTACACGGCTGACTTGTTAATGTAGGATATCATATCATATGCTATGTCGGAAATGCACTCCTATCAATGTACTGTGAGGGTGAAGTATTGACGAGGCATATGACACATTAGAGAAAATAGCGGAGAAGGATGTTGTCTCTTGGGTAGCTCACTGTGTCAATCAATTTTCAGTTCTAAATAAAAGAAGTCTGATCTTTGTAGTTGTGTTTGTTACTTTTTCCTATTGTAAGATGATATATGTGGAAAATGGGATCCCTCTATATTCTTGTTTTCTTTAACTTTAGCTTTAAAGATCCAATTTTTACTCGAGAAATCACAGTAATATGAACAATGAGTTGTCAAAGAAAACCGGTTTTCTTATTTAGACGCAACCAAAAAGAATAAATTGCTCTTTGTGGTTTAAAATAATTTTGCTACTATAAAAATAAAAGGTTGAAAGTTTAAATTTTGATTGAAGTGATAAGACTTTTACTTTAAAAAAACAAATACTAAAAAAGAAGTATTAATATATTTAAAATCAAGTGGGTCCAATAAGGGTAAAATGGTAATTGTGCCTTTAAAAAAATTCCAAATAAGAAAAGACGACATTTATTTTGGGACGGACAAAAAAGAAAATGGCGACACATAATTTGGGATGGAGGGAGTAGTATTTTTGTTTGGTTCGAAGGATATAATCTACCTCAGCAGAGAAGGAAAGTTCTGCACTCCTCTCTTTCTCTTACATATCTAGCTCTATTTTAGAACGCATGTCAAAAGTTATTTAATTTCACTATTATGAGTACTTTTGGGGGTGTTGGAGACTTGATTAGAAAGTATTAATACTATGTAATATTGATTGGTAATATTTATGTCTATTATCATTCTAAAATTAAATTATAAAATATTATTTTTTTAAAGTGGGTTGGCCCGTAAGGCCCGCAACCCACAGAGTAATAGTGCGGGCTTGATATTTTTTGGCTCATCATTTTGATAGGCTAGCCCAACCTGACCCATAGAACTCAAAGCCCGTGTGGTCTAGCTCGGATGGGCTGAGCCAACCCGTATTGACATCTCTACAAAAAAACACTCTACATTATTGATAGTCAAAGGAGACTTTGGAATCTTGATGAATGCACGGAGGCGAATTCAGGATTTCAAAACGCGGATGTATGAATGTGAAATTCATCAAGATGACCTACATTATGCTTATTATACTAGACAAGGAACCCAGAAATGGGGACAAAACAAAAACAAATTCCATGAAAATGTGCACCAAGATCATAAATAACTTACACACCAGGATTATCTAGGCTCTAGGGTACCCCCCACCCCTTCCCCTACACAAAACATTCATCATCACCTTGTAAGATGAGGCCAACTTATCAAAGATGGACGTTGCTTCAGTTCATACAACCTTTCGATTGGTTCTTGTTAGAGCTTATTAAGCTTTTCTACTACGATGATAGCATTTTCTGACCAGCTTTCCCATAATCAAATGGGCAGCTGTGTTTGTCTGAATAAAGATGAAATACGCTAAAAAGATCACCTCATTTGCAACTAAAACCCGCTAATCCCACATGCATATGACAAGTTGTGCACTTTTTCAAACCCTCTTTTGAATTCACTTGTGAAATCTGAGAGGCTAAATCTACCGATGCAACCGTGGCACTTGCAAGAGCAAGTTCTAATTCATCGCTGTTTGAGCTTCTGCGTACGACGTCTTTGCTAGTTTCAGCTGCAAGCTTTGCATGTTCCTGCTTCAGTAGTATAATGTACATTTGATACTTGGAACACATATTCATTGTAGCTGCACTACCGAAAAAATCACAGTCGTTGATGCAGAGGATGAGGTCTTCTAGAGCTCAACAACCTGTCTCTTTAGATGACTTCATTTCTGTAGTTAACAATTTAAGTTCAACACCACAAGTTTCACGCCTCAAATCCTATTGGGGCAGAATGGGACCCGTAACTTAGGAGTCCTGGGAGAACCAGCTCATCACCTTATACTTCTCATGCATACCTCTATGACAACCCAAAATTCTGACAATATCATATCGCATATAAAAGGAAATAATCACCTATATAAGCTCGAGCACATATATAGATATGTATATATAATACTTGGCCATTGGATCCATCACGTCTATTAACAAAACACTACATTGACTGTACATTAGGTCTACAAAGCCTCTAGACAATACACAGAGTTTAACTAAGGTCGGGATACACCCCGCCATATAACTAACTTCTATACAATACCAAAAGGGACTGGATATGACAAGGAAAGCCCTGAAGTAAATTGGATCTCACCAAAAGCATCTAGATATCCTGACTCCTTCTTGTGCGGTGTTAGAGATAAGGTAACTGTGCCTGCAGCATGAAATGTAGGTCCCCCGTGGGGGACATCAGTACAAAATTTGTACTGAGTATGTAAAGCTGTAGATAATCACATATGATATAGGAGCTCAATAAAAATTAGAAACAGGTGAATAAATCGTAATAGTAGTGGACCACACTTACTAGAACTTCTGAAAACCTGTACATTGTATTTATTCAATCACTTTACCTTCGTTCTTATCATCTTTGTAATCATTACTATATTGTACTGTGACCATTAGGCTGCCTCCAGTACATATCAACTGGGATCGACCCATGATAGGCTTATGCCCTTGGGATACCACCAATAAACATATAAATAGGGATCAACCCATGATAGGCTTATGTCCCTGGGATACCACCCGATAAGAGAGAACTTCCATCACTTAGTTCGATTAATTTTTGAGATTGTTATTTCGGTCACCACCGTATTTTTGATACTTTGAAACAATGATACATCAATAAGAGACATATAAATAGACCATCAATGCAATAACGATGAAGTAAGAACTCATTGGCATATCAATGAAGTGTTTTGGAGTCATCAATGCCATAACAATGAAGCAGGAACTTATTAGTATATCAATGAAACGTTTTGGAGTCATTAATAGCACATGGATCTTGTTTGAGTAAATGGATACCTTCTGACATTAAACAATGCAATAAACTTGTAAGATTAGGAAAACAAGTATGTATTGGAATGTCTTGACAACTTGTAGGGTGGAAACAAGTTCATTGGTAACGTAGGACATCATACAAAACCATTATGGATCACATGTTATTGAATAACTTTGGAAACTTTCTTAATAGAACAATTGTTCACTTTTATGCCAAAGATATGGTATAGAGTATGCTTTACATACCTGACTGTCAACCTTCAATACTAGTCCTAAGTAGACTTCCCATCTTGTCGGATTACTTATCTATAATGAACATATATAGCAATCTAGTATTAGCAACCAAACGTCACGATTAAATTATTTGAATTAACCAAACTAGTGGTTAAGTAGTAAGCCTTAATTACACCATAAAGGGTGTCACTTTAACCCTCTTATGCTCCAATTACATTCACATGCCATGCATATGCATATAACATCCTCCAATATCAAGTGTGGATTCATTTATCCTTCCAACCAATCAATTAAACCAAATTGAGCCATAGACATAAATAATCATAAATTAAATAGTATATCACCATATCCACCTTCCATAATTCAATTACGATATCCACCTTCCACAACTCAATAGAACCAAACCATGCAAAATAGTCCATAACCGTATTTCCATCACCTTTCAATAACAAACAATACATATAATCCTCTATCACACATATACATATGGAAAAGAATAAAGGAAAACAATATTCATACCTTAGAATTCACCTCTTAATTATGCAATCCTGTTTGCATAAATAATAGAACTCGTTCAAAGCTCTCAAGATGACAAACGCAGTTATCGGATTACTTTGGAATTTCTACAGTTGAATCAAAAGTAATTTAAAGGTCAAATTTGTCTAGGGTTTGTTCATTCTTAATGATTGATGATAAAAATGAGTTTTTGAACTCATATACATGTATATATACACATATTCCCGTCCATAATATAATAGGAAATGACCAAAATGCCTTTAAAATTTAAATAATGTCAAATCTGTCCTTTGGTGGACTGTTTTGATAAGCTAAAGTAGATCAACCATAAATCCTTGCTCCGATATAGGATTTGGGTGAAATTGGTATCGTTTGAAGTTGACCCTAAAAATCTGTTTTGATAGGCTGAAGTAAAACGAGTATAACTCCTTACTCAGACATTGGATTTAGATGAAAGCAACTGCAATGGAAAGAAGACTCAAAGCTATTTCTTTACATAGGTCGCAGCTCTCCCATATCATTATATTAAGGTAGTTATGATCGTTCGAAGTTGACCCAAAAATTCACCTGGCCTCAGTAGTTTGTGTGCAGGAACTTTTCTTGCACATTTACGATTTTCAAATATCCCGACCAATATTTTATAGTTTTGAACGTGATCGATTATATCCGAAACCTATCCGTTGCTGGAAATCTTTACATCGTTGGAAATATTATTCAATAACCATCTTATGGAACCATCGACGGGCAAATTCCGGTATAAATAAAATAAAAAAAATAATTCTATATAAATAAGACCAATACATGTACTCGAATACGCCAATACACATACTTGAATACGGAGTGTTACAACAAGTTCGTTAAGTACATCATGAAAGAACTAAGGGACCAAAAAAAACTTCAACCAAAGAACATCACGTTTATGAAATGTAAAGCAATTCAGAATAATACATACATTCAATATCTCGTACTTGCTAGATTTTTGTCTAATTGAATAGGTCTCCTCATAGTTTCGGTAATGAGTTACATTGTATGAGGCATTCCATCATAAAGTATTTGATAAACTAATTTATATTGGTGTTCTTCTATTTCAATTGTCGGGGATCTATCGAAAAAAAACCTTTCTACTTCTTCGGGGGTAGCGGTATGGACTGTTTACATTTTACCCTCCCCAGACACACCGGGCTTCTAGTTGTTGTTGTTCTATTTCAATTGGTCTGCTTCTAAACATCTTGGATTATCACTCTCATACCAGAACATTCTTCCTTTCCTGTTACCATTTTAACTATCTTATCGTACGACTTGAAGCGTGTTTTTCCATGAGAACCTTTTTTCTTCAAAGAGTGTTTATCATGCTGGACTATGTAAGGAGTGATTGTCCTGACCAATGCATTGAGCATCCTATGAATTCTATCGATGGAAACCTTTAGATATCTTCATTCTTATCTGCATGAATGCTAGTTTCTATCTGATAAGCTTAGGTTTTGGAGAAGATTGCTTCAACAGAATAATATATATTCCCCAATGTCTTAACTCAAGGTTTGAGTTCGAAGGACCAATCATCCGCTAGATAAGCTTCCAAAAAAAAAAATGACATGAGCTGACAAGTAGGATTGAACTGAAGTAGAAATTTAGAACTTTCTCGTTGGAGTCACACGTGAAGTAGTTTTCTTTCTTCTTAGCAATAGAAAAGAAGAACCAGTAAGTACTTCGCACCTATGATTTTCCCTTTATCAATAACACTACTTTCTTGAAGTGGATAATCTGTACGCGAAGAGGTATACATCTCTCTACCAAATATTATTTTTGATGAATAGGCAGTATGGAATATAGATACGCTTAAATGTCGAGTGAAAGAAGTTATGTCATTAAATAGTTGCTCCAATCTTTCCTTTCGAACCAAGCACATTTAGATACAAAATCTTTGACTCGTCTTATAATTTATTACATGAAAAATTTTACTTGATGATAAGATATGCTTGGAGAATATTCTTCTAATCTGATGATAGATGGTTATTTTTCCGTTGCAGGTGAATTTGATAGCTAAACTAAGACATCCATATCTTTTAGAGTACAAACATGCTTGGGTGCACAAAGTATTCTATCATCCAGATTTGTGGTTGCTTGGATCAGAAAGAGCAAAACGTATCCTTTAATAGTTGCGATTATTGCTACATAAGATGCACCAGAGAAAAAGCTTGACTTTTCTTTTCTTTCAGGGGAGTTGTAAATGCATCGTTGCCGATTATTGGGAAGATAAAAATATGTGAGTGATTATCCCTGATTTTTCTAACATTTTAAATGTGTACCTACAAGGAAAGATAAGAATAAAGAACAAACGGAGCCACTAAACAAGGGAAGGGAAAACAATTGTTAAGTAAAATTCTTCATCCTTGTCACCGGCTATATTTTATCGTAAGATATGGCTAACCTGTGTTTGTAGAGCGCAACCTTTTGCCAAGATGGTGGTTGTTTTCAGCCTGTGTTGTAAGCACATCCAGGTAGTTGGAGAATGAAAGACCTCAGATTTCATAATTACTCCCTTGTACCAAGAACGATAGAAGGGGTAATGAGGTTGAAAATAAAGAAATAAATAGGATGATCATAGAACTTCTTTTGTGGTGTAATCTGAGGATGGTGACGATTTTTTTCCCTGTTTTCAGGACGGAGGTCATGAGGAAGTCTATAGGAGAATCGGCGAAATAGAAAAGCCTTCTTACCATGAAACATTTTTAACTTGAACTATTTTGAATTCAGTTATGTAACATATTTATCACAAAGGACAAGGACATCAGGTTAGGTAAGAATGCCCCAACAATTGCTTGATTGGGTCATCTTTGCTTCTTTACTATCCTTCAAATTCACTTGATTGTCATAGCTGATTTTGGATTAGGAAAATTGCTAGGTGCAGAAGGCCTTGCTTCCTCGATATGAATTTCTATTGCGGCAAAATGAACCTCTTACTTACATGCAAGTTTTGACCATCTATTGTCACCTAACAATCGATTCGACATATATATTTAGCAAGATAGAAATCATTTCTCCCTCCAAGACCTAGAAAACCTAAAATTTGCTTTTATTTTCGGTCATAGGTACCAATATATTGTGGTGGTCATCTTCCTTTTTATCAAAAAAAATATTGTGGTATTCATCATATTACAAAGCTCCTATTGCCATAGCACCTAGCTTAATGTATTTGAGAAAAAGACGTCGAGTTGTACAGCTAATCCTTAATTTTGGAACAAATTTCATGTAATAGGTATCTGGCACACCAAACGATATGTGCCCTGAGCTCCTTGCCGGCATACCATATGGCTATAAATCTGATATATGGTCGCTTGGTAAGAAAAAAGAATGTTGACTAAGCAATGTATTTCAGCTTATTACATCATGGCCCTAATACTAACACTTTAATGTGATTTTAGGATACTGTATGTTTGACATTGCTGCACATCAACCCCCGTTTAAAGCATCTGTGAGTTAATTTTTCAGCTATCTGAACTTCATAAACAATACCTCGAAAAGTTATACTTGTTACGCAAAAAAAAAGAAAAAGAGACGTTCTTTATCTTGATATCTTCTATATGATATTGTGACAATGTTAACCGAACAGGACAAAACTGGACTTATAAACAAAATAAATCGGGGTTCGTTCTCCCCACTTCCGATTATATACTCCTCCACCTTGTAAGTATCTTCCTTCTCAATACGCCACAAGTGTAACAAATCAGTTAGTTGACAAAGCAGATTTAATTCTTGCAGGAAACCTATAATAAAAAACATGCTAAGGAAAACTCCAGAACACCGACCTACAGTGAGTGCGAGCTACATATGTTCAAATTTTATTTTTTCCGTTTCAATCTGTTAAGTCTTATTTTCCTTTTTATTCCATTTAAAAGCGAATGTTTCTTTGCTTTTACAACAACTCCTTAATTCTAACTTTCTACGTGGAATGTTTAAAGATCAGAAACTTAAATTACATTTTGATACATTCTGCATACCTTTATTTTGAGACCACAAGATTCAAGTCTTCTTTTCTTTCTTAAACTTCGTGCCAAATCAAAACAAAAAAAACAAAATGAAACGGAGGGAGTAATAAATTGAGATTCATCTTGGTATATTTTTTTACCTCTATTTATAGGCTGTCGAGCTGTTGAGACATCAACAGTTGCAACCATATCTCCTTGTGTGTCACAACCCTTCATCTGTGTTTCTTCCTGTGAAGTCCCCAAGCAGAATAAAAGAGAAAACACGACATCACCTGGAAAATCTATTAGTCCGAGTGGTAGTAGAGACAGACAGTTGAAGATAAAAGAGAAAAGAACTGTCCTTTACTTTGACAAAAGTGATAACAACTTGACACTAAGAGAGTTGATCCAACAAGCTACTCGGTTAGGATTTCTCAAGATAGTGAGGATTCTAAAAGTGGGGAGATAAGTGAGCCAGGTATTTGCAATGGATATGATCAATAGGAGACTATCTCACAAACAGAAACTATAATCACTCCAAGCTCATCAAGTTCAAGGGCAAAAACATGGTCCGAGGAACAAGAGCATGTTTCTCCGGAGCATGTTAGTCGATTTGACGAGGGTGATACGAAGAATAACAAGACAAAAGAGCTTGAGGTATTGAGTAGTACACTGGACCATGAGGATGCAGATATCGTGGAATGTATCTCCGCAAAATCTAGCCGAATGACATTGTATGATGGAAGATTCAATGATAAAACATGATCCTTCGATGAAGAAAGAACTTCATCTAATTCACAGTTGGTAAAACTAGATCCAGAGGCAGCTCCAAGATGCTGTGTTGCTGAAACTGAAAATGGTAGCGAGTGTAGAGAAGTTGCTATTGACTGCTTGTCAACTGAAAGCGATGGTTCACTTCTACACAAAGACAAGCTAGAAAAGAAAGCAACTGCGGTTTATGACACCAAACAGGCTAAGAAAGTCGCTCTTCGAGCACTGGATGATAAGGTTTCGCAGCTCAAGTCACTAGCTACGTTAGCTAGTAATGAGGACAAAGACGACTGGGGTAATCCCACTGAACAAAGAGCTGAAGCTTTAGAGTCTCTTTTAGAGGTTTGTCCACGACTACTTAAGTAGGAAAAAATCGATGAGCTTGCTGATGAGCTAAAACCATTCAGGGATGATGGAATGTCATCTAGAGAAACAAAAATCTGGTTTACAAAAAGTTTCATGATTGAACAAAAGTTGTCCAAGGGGTTGTGATGTTGCACAAAACTTGTCTTTTGACCTATAGAACGAGCCTCCGTCTTACGTAAACATCAAGTATAGTTGGACTAAACTATTCCTCAAGGCTTAACGTGGTTGAGCATCCCTTAGTTTTTATTCTATTGTTGTAGGACAGTTGATGGAGATGTGAAGATTATATATAATTTACTTTTAAAGTTGATGTCTACACTATGATGATACTTACCTCATTTTCTACTGTTAGTTTTTTCTCCAAAACTACCTGCAGACGAAGATTATACATTTCTTCAGCTTCTTAGATATGATTGTGTTATTATCAGAGTAGATTTCTAATATAGTCACTCAACTAATAGTATTATCTTAGGAAGTCACGTTCTGATAATCAAGAAGAAAAGATAATTTTCTGAGCTAATAACTATTAGCTTAGTGACTATCTAAGAGGTCAGCGCAATATTATAGTTGTCTTATAGAAAAAAGTATCAACAATAAAACTGTTCCTTTTAATATTCCATTCCTCCAACATCAAGCCTCTTGTGAAATGAATTTAATATTTTTAAAAAGTTATTTTTTTTATAATATTATTATAATTTCCCTCATGCACATTTTGCCAATTTATAATAACTCTATCTTGATTGTCATAAATTGGTATGATGTTATTTTTCTTATACTTTTCCTTGTCCCGTTCAAAGTCGTCTCGCTCCCTTTCCTTGTCAGATATCCTACCACTATCACATTCATGAGACTTTAGTCTTCCTTGATCCATACTCTTAATAAAATTTATTGTCCTTTATCTGTGACATTTATTTTTCTTTCATGTCATTGATTTATTTTTTCTATTTATACTTTACTGTTTATGGCCGTTGACTGGTGTATACTGTATTTAAAAGTTTGCATCTAAAGTTTTGTTGGTATTGATATCCTCAGATTAGGATGCTATTCATTGAGACAATGGTAACTTACGTGTTATATTTGTTAAATTTGGTGTTCTGTGAGTCGCTCTCACTATTGAGAAAGGAGAAACATAAGGTTTTGAATGGTGGGAAAGCAAATAGAAGTGTGTCATCTGTGTTGACCTACCTAAAAAAATGAAAAGGTCGGGTTGTTAACTTTACTGTTTTGTGGTGTTTGTTGAAGACTAGCTTCTTGAAGAGATCTCCGCGGGGTGCATTGCATCAGCTTGGTATTTGGTGGAAACTAAGTATTCGGTTCGGGAGTAAATAAGTGGAGAAACTAAAAACAAAATTGTAGGAAATTGTTTTGTTGTGTATTTTCATATTTGTAGTAATACATATGAAGTAGAAGTACGTTGAAGCTGAGGTCGACAATATTCAATACTCGAAATATTAACAGAAAACAGTTTGCTATGGAGTAAACTTCAGATCGCGGTTCTTCTAAAAGGATCAAACATTCATCAAGACAAAGTGAAATAGACATTTTCTACTGATGTTTAGAGTTTGTAAAAAATATGATTGTTATACGACTTGTTCAGACATACAGTATTTTCTTATTTGATGTTGCTGCATTCGAATTTTTAAAGAAAATTACATGGCTGACATGTTAATGAAGGATATCATATCATGTGCTATGTCGAAAATACACTCCTATCAATGTACCGTGAGTGTGAAGTATTGGTGAGGCATATGATGCGTTAGAGGAAAAAGCGGAGAAGGATATTGTCTCTTGGGTAGCTCACTGTCTCAATCAATTTTCACTTCTAAATAAAGGAAGTTTGATCTTGGTAGTTGTGTTTGTTACTTATTCCAATTGTAAGATGATATATGAGGAAAGTGAGGTCCCTCTTAATTCTTGTTTTCTTTAGCTTTAAAGATCCAATATTTACTCGAGATCACAGTAATATGAGCAATGAGTTGTCGAAGAAAACTGGTTTACTTATGTAGAACCAACCAAAAAGAATAAATTGCTCTCTGTGGTTTAAAATAATTTTGATACTGTAAAAATAAAAGGCTGAAAGTTTAAATTTTGATTGAAGTGATAAGGCTTCCACTTAAAAAACAAAACAAATACTAAAGAAGAAGTATTAATATATTTAAAATCAAGTGGGTCCAATAAAGGTAAAAAGGTAATTGTGCCTTTGAGAAATTTCCAAATAAGGAAAGACGACATTTATTTTGGGACGGGCGACACATAACTTGGGTCGGAGGTAGTAATAGATTTTTGCATATGCATCCATTTAGGATTTTTGGGTTTCCTTTCAAATTGTTCTTGCATTTCAACCATTTTTCATTTTGTGCTTGTAATGTTCTACTTCAAACAGATGTTCACGAAGGAATTGTTCTTAATATTCATAAATGCAAAAGCACAAGTACAATAAGTCGAATCAGATGCAGAATCAATGACTTGTACAAAATACTTTGATTGACATTATTTAGTCAAGAGTTATCACATGAGAACAGCACTGATAGGCTTGCTACAAAGTCTCAAAAAGAGAAGCGGCTAACAGTTCCACCAAATTTAGCTAGAACTGTAGAGGTCTAAAACAACTTCATCTACTAATTCTTGGAGAATATGCCTAGCAACTTCAGTGCCACATTCATATTCTTCAATCTCGAAGTCCGTACATTTACCCAAAGAATGGCTCATATCCCATTCTATTCTCGCTTGGGATCAAACCTACAAATTGTGTCCACTTTTCGACCTCATAAATAATATCAGCAATCAAAATCTCTTTGGTTATACTTGATGTTAGTTTGGTACAGGTTCTGAAACCAGAATCATAGATTGTAAAAAAGTTTGAGTCTAGGTACTCTAATAGACAATCAAAGGTGAATCGTTCAAGCTGATTTATCTGTTTTGGGTTATTACAGCCAAGCAACTCACCGAAAGCCATCCACAGAAAACTCAAAAATATTTCATGTTCATTGAGGATAAAATGGCTCACAGAGAATCCATCCTCTACAGGTAGAGCCTTCTATTGAGGAGTAGTTCCAAATATAAGTTCAGCATTAAAAATGACCTATTTTGCGTAGCTGAGTTTGCTTCCTTTTCACTGATCAATCTTGCTGAGCACTCCAAAAACGTTATGAATAAGTTCTCTGCAGCTCGTCCTAGTGGATAATGAGGTCTCACAATCCGAAAGATCTCTATCAGGTTCTGGAAAGAGTG
Source organism: Capsicum baccatum var. pendulum (assembly GCA_030864225.1). Taxonomy (NCBI): domain Eukaryota; kingdom Viridiplantae; phylum Streptophyta; class Magnoliopsida; order Solanales; family Solanaceae; genus Capsicum; species Capsicum baccatum. The sequence goes on from CM061552.1 coordinate 311,371,164, forward strand.
GTTCATCATCAACAAAGTCCACGAATTAAGCAAGCACTTTGTCCTCTGGAAGAAAACAAGCATCATATTTATTAGAAGCATGGATGCATGAAATCCAAATTCAGAGTTGTCCTATTTTTTAATTTATGTATTTGAGGGAAAGAAAGGAAGTATGCAAATAGTAAAATATCGAATTGGGGACCATACTTGAGCTACTATTGGGACTGCTGGAGGGGTAGCTGCCAGTTAAATGGTGATCAAGTGAACTCCCAACTAAATCTGCTTCATTTTCCAAAGGAGAAAAATATCTAGTAGGATAAGTGAGAGCACATTTAGCTCAAAACCTTTGCAAACCTGGTTCTGAACTCTTAATTTTGTCCATCTAAAAATCCATATCTTCTTTATCAGATTTGCCAGGTCGAGCACCAAGTTTGTTTGCCACATTGCTCCAAGTTTAAGAAGCTGAAGCCTTTTGGGGCTTACTCCCCGATCCTAGTGGCATCGATTCCAAACCCATGAGCCTAGAAACCAAGCTTGGAGCTTTTATATCGCGCTTTCTTTCACAACGTGTATCGATCATTCCATTATTCTTTTCATTTGGAAAACACCCACTGTTCTCATCTGCAATCTACATTGTTCATACAAGAACCAAAAACAATAAAATCAAAAACTTTCCTGTCAGGCTAAAATCTGAGACAAAAGAAGAAAAAGAAAGCTAAATGTGGGAGTATAGTTCAAGAAATTTGTACCAAACGAAGCTTTGGGTGCTTCTCATCCCCTCTAAACTTTTTTGAAGATTGTTTCAAGCAAGCTATAAAAATGCAACACAAAAAAAGAAATAATTTAGCCCTCTATCTAGAAACAAATAAAAACCCAACAAAATATCAGAAAGAAAGTAGAAAATAGCTATGAAAAGTAAAACCCTGAGCTGTGTTCAATTATGACAAAACTTTCACAAGAAACCAGTGTCAAACAAAGTAAACATAGAACAAGAAAATGCAAACAGCAATATCCATAATGCAAACAAAGCAATCATAGAACAAGAAAATACAAACAGCAATACCCATAATGCCTTCAACTTACACCAAATGTGCTAGTGTTCAATAAAACAGCTAGAACTGGTTATAGTACACTCTATCAAACTATTCTTTTCTTTCTTTAATCTTCTTCGTGACAGTGAAAAAATCAAAATCATAATTATTTTAAATTAGTTCCTGTAGACATGCTTTCTATGCTTTGCTATCAGAAATGCTACAGAATAAGAAAAGAATGCGTCGATAGAGACTAACCGATTAGGCACTAAACAATAATAATAGAACCCAAAGCAATTGCAGCAAGGACAAGACCGAATGTTTTTCGAAATCCAAAGTGCTAAAGAACTTCAAACTACTTTTAAGAGAAAACAGAGGGAGTAATAGCGGAGGAGAAGTTTGTCCTCTTAAAGAAAGAGAATGGTGAGTTTATATAGTGAGGAGGGCCGTCCACAATACCAAATAATAAAGGATGAATAATATTTAATGGAAGAAGAATAACATATAACGAATCAATTAAGGGGATTCTTCCCTTAAATGGATGGGGTAAATCAATCTGTTCCACCAATTATGCTATAGTTGCCATAAATAAATAATACCCTATTATAACATTTGAAATTTCCATGAATAGAACAAGTAAAAAGAGAGCCTTCCTACTTATTAAATGAAAGCAAGAAGAGGCATCTAAATTTACCACAATTAACGTGTGAGGGGATGTCTGTCAACCAAGTAAGGAAAGAAAAATAAAAAATCAATTACTGAGATGCTTTTCTCAAATCAAATTGGTACTGGATCAAACCCAAACAGTCAAAACATGCACATATTAGCCTTATTAACGATTTACGAAAAAATCCAAAAAATAAAAAATCAATTACTGAGCTGCTTTTCTCAAAACAAATTGGTACCGGATCATACCCAAACAGTCAAAACGTGCACATAATAGCCTTATTAAAGATTTAGAAAAATTCCAAAAAATAAAAAATCAATTACTGAGATGCTTTTTACAAATCAAATTGCTACAGGATCATACCCAAACAGTCAAAACGTGCACATATTAGCCTTATTATAGATTTATGAAAAAAATCCTCGAATCGTCACATACATGCTTTTCCCATACAAAATTACCCATAATGATTAAGAGATACGAACAAATTGACTCACCATTCAAGTAAAGCATCACGAAATTTCAATCAAGCTGGACATACAAATAGGGTCGAATAAAAATCACAGACATAAAATCAACACATTTATTCAGCAAAAATCAAACGTGGCCACGCTTATGAGAGACACAGATAAAGAAATAGTACTACAGTTCACACACATATTTCGAACACGGGATCAAACCTGAACACGGATTCTTTATTTTTGATGAGGAAGGGTTGCATGGTTGGAACGCCGAAGGGGTTTGTCGGATGTATCGCTATAGGGGAGGATTCAACACTGTGTCGCAGCTGTTGGACATTTGCCGAAGGGGAGAAAGAAGGGAACTGGAGGACAGAGGATGGAGCGGTGGCGTGGAGGCTTGGCTGGCCGTCTTCATCGATAGTGGCGCTGTTCATCGGTGGAGGACGAGAAGGGAGGGGGATGGCCATCGAAACAGTGGCTAGACTCGCCTGGGCTAGGAGCTGGCGGCGCGTGTGGAGGAGAAGGAAGAGGCGACGATGAAGGCTGTTCGCCGGAGATAGCGGCACGGCGACGAGGACTCAGAGCTGAGGGGGTTGTTTTGGTGGTCGATTGGTGACAGAGAGATTGGAGGAGGGGGGATATTAAGATTTGGAGTGTTTGTAGAGAGAGACGAGAGAGGTGGAGAGATAGAGGCGGAAGTTGGGGAAAAAAGTTTGAGTTAGGGTTTGTAGGTTTGAAATAGGGAAAGAGAGATCTTTTGATGTCAACCATTAGATTGGTTTTTGATCGACGACTGATATTTGATGTCATGGGGGGGTTAAAATGTGGCTAGGATGTAAAAATAATGGCTTAAATTTTAAGAAATTGGTTTAAATTGTAATGGATTGGGTAAAAATAGGCTATAATTGTAAGAAATTAAATAAAATTGGATTAAAAGGTAAACAAAATCATGCAAGGTAATTTTGATTAGGCTGCTATTTAAATTAATGTAGGAATAATAGTAATATATGAAAATCGTAATTAAATAATAAATAAAAACATTAAATAATAAATAATAAAAACTATAATAAAAGATAAATAATAATAATTAAACAATAAATTAAAATAATAAATGGTAAATAATAAATATTATTAATATATATAATAACAATGTCCATAAATAATAACAGACTAAATGTAGTGTCGGAAGGTCAAAATTGGGTGTCAACATCACAGTGTCAAAATTGGCTTCCAATACTGACTTTTAAAAAACTAATTCAAAACTATAAATAAATAGGAACAATTAAATTTCTTAAATTCATGATATAAGAAATACAAAAAGGAAGTATAATAATAAATAAATATTTCAACATTATTATTGAAACAATTAAATTACCTTAAATATCAACAATATCTAAACAATTCATTTATTATGAATGTTGAGGAAGTATTGTCTAAAATATCATTGAATTAAGTGGACTCAATGTAAAATAGTTGAATAAACCTTTCAATCTTTTCTATTTACCCCATTTGACTTGGACACACTCCTTAATAAATTCTTTACTCTTGCAAGGTTAAAAGTAATTTCACTAATATATTTTCAGTTACTAAAATTTATACATTTTTAAAATAATAATGATTATATTTTAATCTTTTGTATAAATGAAGACTTTAGTTACTACTATTTTGTCTTATTTGAGGATATTTTCGTTAACAACACCGACAGTAAGGGTATTTTGGTAACTAAAACCTCCAATCAATGACACTTTACCGTGTCTTCTGCCTCTACTGTTTTACTTTCCTAAAATCTTCCTTCATATTCATTTTCTCTGTTTTTCCTTTTCTCCACTGTATTCCTTGTGCACCATGACACCAAAACACCAGTTTCAAGCAAAATTCATTTTCTTAATCTCAATTTATATTAGTCCATCTTGATTTATTTTTGGTAAGTGCATCTTTGATGGTGGAACAAGTTTTCGGGCAAGTTTTCATTTGATGTTTGTTATATATATGATACATGATGTTAACTATTTCAAGCCTTAATCCTTTTATTTAAAATATGTTATTATTATTGATCTATTATACAAATTAATTTATTCAAGTTTTAATCTATTTTCTCTAGATCTGTAGTTAATATTGTTATGGTACTAACTAATTCAATTATCCTTTGGATATCTTCTTTTTCTGCGATACTAATTAATTTTTGCCATCCTTTGGTCCTTTTTACTTGCTCTAAAGATTGATTTTTGATTTACATTTTCTATTTATAGAAGATTGATTTTATAAATTTGTCTTAAGAGTTGTATAGAGCAATTGGTTTGAATCGGACCGACTCATTGTAACCTACTGGGAACTATAGAAAGTAATTTGCATATGGATTGATGAACATTGAATATCATAATACTCCCTCCGTCTCAAATTATATGTCGCCATTTGACCGGACACGATATTTAAGAAATAGGCATTGACCTTGCTAAAGTTACTAAATTACCCCTCTTAAAAAAGTATTGGACCACTAGGTACTTTTATTAAATTTCACAATAATTAAACAAATACAACAGAGAGTACAGTATTAAAAAAAAATCTACTAAAAAAATACACCACCTACATAACTGTCTCTCTCTTTTGTAAAGAGTTAAGTAGTTCAAATCAGTGTATCTCTTTAATTTAAAATTTTACTCTCATTTTCTCTATCAACAATGAAGAAAAATTTCTTATTGCAAAATTCAATTTTATAGAAATTAGGACTATTTTGCCGTCATGTATAAATTTTCCACTAAAAATTTACGTTTCTGATTTGATTTTGGTTTCAATTTTTGGGCGCTAAACCTACTTTCAATTTAAATTTTTAGCAAATGGTTATTTTGTGGCGCCAAATCTTATTTTCATTTGGGAGATTTTCTTTTGCATATTCTGGTTACTGTATCCTTTCTTTTCTTTTGGATAATTTCCAAATTCTTCCTTTTATCTCCTCTCTTATTTTTGCCATTACTCTAAAGATGAGGTTCGTCGTACCTATAGACTCAACATTCAGAAATAAATGATTGAAATTAGAAGAACGTCAAGCAATTGCAAAGTTTCTTGTGAAAGAAAGTAAGGAAGGAAGTCTTAAATACGGATCTATAACACAACCTGCGATGTTGTTCAACAAATCAATAATAACTATTCAGCGCATTTAGAAACAATGTCAATCATCAGTTGATAATGGTTTGTCATCGGTAGATGTGTCTTTAAGACTTATAGGTAAAGTTGGAAGAAAACGGATTGGAGTCAACATTAATCAAGTCAGTGGAATTCCACTTTGTCGTCGAACAAATATTCGATCTCTGGCTTCTGCGATGAACATGGCAAAATCAACCGTCTTTCAGCGTGTGAAAGATGGAACTCCACGGCCAAATTCTAATTCCATCAAGCCTCAGTTAATCGAAGGAAACAAAAAGGTACAACTTCAATACTGCCTCTCAATGATTGATCAGAATACAATCCACACAAATCTCATGTTTATGAATATGTTTAATTATGTTCATATCGACGAAAAGTGGATTTTTTTTATCCAAAAAAGTTGAAAGGTACTACCTGCTTCCTGGAGAATATGAGCCAGATCCGTATCGTTCTTACAAAAGTAAAAATTTTATTCCAAGGTTATGTTTATGGGTGCTGTAGCACGTCCTCGATTTGATGAAAATGGAATTGATTTGTTTTCTGGAAAAATATGTACTTTTTCAGTTGTAGTTAAAGAACCGGCTAAGTGGAATAGCAAAAATTGAACAGCAGGAACTATGGAAACAAAGCCCATTTAGTCAGTAACTAAAGATATCACTAGAGTTTGCTTGATAGAGATAGTTCTTCCTGCTATTGGAGCAAAATGGCCAGCTTCCGATTCAAATAATCCTATCTTTTAACAACAAGATAATGCAAGTCCACATATTGGTAACAATGATTTGGAATTTATTGAAGCTGCACGGCAAGATGGATTTGACATTCGATTGTGTTTACAACCATCAAACAATCCAGATTTAAATGTTTTAGATCTTGGTTTTTTTAGAGCAATCCAAAGTCTTCAATATCAAAAGGCCCCTAAAAACGTTGATGAATTACTGAAAGCAGTGGAAAGATCTTTTGATGAAATGAAGGAGAAACAACTCAGTCATGTATTTCATACCTTACAATCTTGTATGATTGAGGTGATGAAAGATAGTTGCGGCAATAATTACAAAGTGCCTCATTTGAACAAAAATGGACTAGAAAGAGAAGAAAACCTCCCTCTCCAACTTCATTGTGATATTGATATCGTCAATAAAGATTTGGCTCTGCTTCAACAATGATATGGGTTATTATTAGGGTAAAGCTCTTTATTTTGAAGTTGGAATGGTGTTTTTTCAACTAGCATGCAGAAGTACTGTACTACTTCTGTGTATAGCCGTAGTGATCATCATGTAACTTTTACAATGATGTTTTGTCAAATATGTTAGGAGTACTATTTTTGTGTACAGACATGGTGATCATAATATATTTTTTGTACTCATCAATAACTCTACTTACAATGATATAAGTCCCACTATCTTATATATACTTACACTTCTTTTTCTAGATTTATTGTTGTTTTATGCTTCTATTTGTTTCTTACTTTCTTTTCACATAATAGAGGGCTGCGTAAATGGAAGGAAGGAGAAAAGGGAAGTCGGAGTCATACCATCACATTTGTATGAATTTTTATTTTTAATCTAGGAAGTCTATCTCGAGAACAATTAATTGAATGTTAAAGAGTTTGTGCAGACCAAATATATTTGGACAGCACGGGGATGTCAATTGTTTATGGGAACTAAATGAAAATAGTTGAAATCAATGTTGCGATTATGAGAGACCTTGGTTTATGCAAAAGGGTGTGGTACAGTTTTACTAATAAAGGTGGCACCCTCAGCTATTATACAAAGAGCAGTAGCTACGCTCCATAAAGACAACATATTAGGCATGGTAACATTTTGTCATGCTGCTCTAAGCTAATTGTGTCTATTACAATTCTTCTCTCGTGATGAATAAGATTGGTAATAACGATCTTGAGAAGAGTCATGTTTTGGTTTCTCCGAGTGACCTTTGTCTATTGAACGATGACTCCTTTCCTTATGATTTTTCTTGTCCAGTTCACAGTCATCTCGCTCCCTTTCCCTATCAGATATCCTACCACTATCACGTTCATGAGACTTTAGTCTTCCTTGATCCTTACTCTTGATAAAATTTATTGTCCTTTATCTGTGACATTTATTTTTCTTTCATGTCGTTGATTTATTTTTTCTATTTATACTTCACTATTTATGTCCGTTGACTAGTGTACATTGTATTTGAAAGTTTGCATATGAAGTTTTCTTGGTATTTATATCCTCACGTTTGGATGTTATTCATTGAGACAATGGTAACTTTCGTGTTATGTTTGTTATATTTGGTGTTCTGTGACTCACTCTCACTATTGTTGAGTGACTGAATATTTAATCATAACCTAACAGTATGATGATCTATGTTTATGTTGAAACACCACAGAACATGGGCTAGCCTATGTACTTCTGGTAAAGAGATAGCTGAGAAAGGAGAAACGTAAGGTTGTGAATGGTGGGAAAGAAAATAGGAGTGTGTCATCTGTGTTAACCTACTTTTAAAATGAAAAGGCCAGGCTATTAACTTTAATATTTTATGGTGGTTGTTGAAGACTGGCTTCTTGAAGAGCTCTATGAGATGTGCATTGCATCAGCGTGATATTTGTTGCAAACTAAGTATTTGGTGTGGGAGTAAATAAGTGCAGAAACTAAAAACAAAATTGTAGGAAATTGTTTGGCTAGGGTTTGTTCTTTCTCAATGATTGATGATGAAAATGAGTTTTTGAACTCATATACATGTATATATACACATATTCCCGTCCATAATATAATAGGAAATGACCAAAATGCCTTTAAAATTTAAATAATGTCAAATCTGTCCTTTGGTGGATCGTTTTGATAAGCTAAAGTAGATCGACCATAACTCCTTGCTCTGATATCGGATTTGGGTGAAATCGCTATCATTTGAAGGATAATTCAAAGGTATTTCATTTCATATGAAGTAGGAAACCCAGTTCATCCTGTACAAGGAGTTATGGTCATTTGAAGTTGACCCTAAAAATATATTTTGATAGGCCGAAGTAAAACGAGTATAACTCCTTACTCATTGGACTTGGATGAAACCTATTGCATTGGAAAGAAGACTCAAATATATTTCTTTTAATAGGTTGCAGATCTCCCATTTCATTATATTAACGTAGTTATGATAATTTGAAGTTGACTCAAAAATTCAGCTGGCCTCAGTAGTTTGTGTGCAGGAAATTTTCCTACACATTTACTATTCCCAAATATCCCGGCCACCGTTTAATAGTTTCGAATATGCTCGATTATATGAGAAACCTATCCATTTTTGGAAATATTTATATCGTTGGAAATCATATTCCATAACCTTCGTATGGAATCATCGACGGGAAAATTCTGGTATAAATAAAAAAAAATAATTCCATATAAATAATACCAATACACGTACTTGAATATGCCAATACACGTACTTGAATGCGGGGTGTTACAGCAAGTTCGTTAAGTACATCACGAAACAACAAAGGGACAAACAAAAACTTCAACCAAGTAACATCGTGTTTATGAAATATAAAGCAATTCAGAATAATATGTACATTCAATATCTCGCACTTGCTAGATTTTTGTATAATTGAATAGTTCTCGTCATGGTTTCGGTAGTGAGATACATTGTATGAGGTGTTCCATCATAAAGTGTTTGATAAACAGATTTTTATTGATGTTTTTCTATTTCAATTGCCAGGGGTCTATCTGAAACAACCTCTCTACTTCTTCAGGGGTAGCGGTATGGACTGTGTACATTTTACCCTCCCCAGATACACTAGGCTTTTTCTTGTTGTTGTTCTATTTCAATTGGTCTTCTTCTAAACATCTTGGATTATCAATCTCATACCACAACATTCTTTCTTTGTTGTTACCATTTTAACTATCTTATCGTACGACTTGAATCGTGTGTTGCCATGAAAATCTTTTTTCTTCTAAAAGTGTTTAGCATGCTGGACTATGTAAGGAGTGATTTTCCTGACCAATGCATTGAGCATCCTATAAATTCTATCGATGGAAACCTTTAGAAATCTTTATTCTTATCTCCATGAATGCTGGTTTGCATCTGATGAGCTTAGGTTTTGGAGAAGATTGTTTCTACAAAATAATATATATGCCCCAATGTCTTAACTCAAGGTTTGAGTTCGAATGACCAAGCATCCGCAAGACGAGCTTCCAAAAAAAATGGCATGAGCTGACAAGTAGGATTTAACTGAAGTAGAAATTTAGAACTTTCTCATTGGAGTCACATGTGAAGTAGTTTCTTTCCTCTTAGCAATATAAAAGAAGAACCAGCAAGTACTTCGCACCTATGATTTTTCCTGTATCAATAACACTACTTTCTTGAAGTGGATAATCTGGACGCGAAGTGGTATACATCTCTCTAACAAATATTCATTTTGATGAATAGGTAGTATGGAATATGGACACGCTTAAATGTCGAGTGAAAGAAGTTATGTCATCAAATAGTTGCTCCAATCTTTCCTTTCGAACCAAGAACATTTAGATACAAAATCTTTGACTCATCTTATAATTTATTATATGAAAAGTTTTACTTGATGGTAAGATATGCTTGGAGAATATTCTTCTAATCTGATGATAGACGGTTATTTTTTCGCTGCAAGTGAATTTGATAGCTAAACTAATCCATCCATATCTTTTAGAGTACAAAGATGCTTGGGTGGACAAGGTATCCTATCATCCAGTTTTGTGGTTGCTTGGATTAGATAGTGCAAAACGTATCCTTTAATAGTTGCGATTATTGCTGCATAAGCTGCACCAGAGAAAAAGCTCAACTTTCTTTTTCTATCATGGGAGCTGTATATGCATCGTTGTCGATTATCGCGAAGATGAAAATATGTGAGTGATTATCCCTGATTTTGCTAACATTATAAATGTGTACCTATAAGGAAAGATAAGAATAAAGAACAAACGGAGCCACTAAACAAGGGAAGGGAAAACAACTGTTAAGTAAAATTCTTCATCATTGTCACCGGCTATATTTTATCGTAAAATATGGCTAACCTGTGTTTGTAGAGCGCAACCTTTTGCCAAGATCGTGGCTGTTTTCAGCATGTGTTGTAAGCACATCCAGGTATATAGAGAATGAAAGACCTCAGATTTCATAAATACTCCCTCGTACCAAGAACGATAGAAGGGGTAATGAGGTTGAAAATAAAGAAATGAATAGGATGATCATAGAACTTCTTTTGTGGTGTAATCTGAGGACGGTGACAAGTTTTTTTCCTGTGTTCAGGGCGGAGGTCATGAGGAAGTCTAGAGGAGCACTTTTCCTGGAAGAGGTAGTTAAATTCGATTTCAATACTTATGAAGCTTCTCTGTCCCTTCTCGGTAGCTTAAAAAATTGTGTGTTTTTATATTGTTTTTTTCCTGCTACTATAGAAACTCTGCAAATAGCTGACTCATCTATTGTTATCTTTGGAGCATCTGCATTCCAACCGCGTTCATCATAGAGACCTCAAGGTAAACTTTTGCTGTAATCGGCGAAATAGAAAAGCCTTCTTAGCATGAAACATTTTTAACGTGAAATATTTTGTATTCAGTTATGTAACATATTCTTCACAAAGGACAACAACATCAGGTTAGGCAAGAATGGCCGAACAATTGCTTGATTGGGTCTTCTTTGCTTCTTTACTATCCTTCAAATTAACTTGATTGTCACAGGTGATTTTGGATTAGGAAAATTGTTAGATGCAGAAGGCCTTGCTTCGTCGGTATGAATTTCTATTGCGGCAAAATGTAACTTTTACTTACATGCGAGTTTTGACCATCTATTGTCACCTAAAAATTGATTCATCATATCAATTTTGGAAGAGAGAAATCCCTTCTCCCTCAAAGAGCGAGAAAACCTAAAATTTGCTTTTATTTTTGACCATAGGTACCAAAATGTTGTGGTGGACATCTTCCTTTTTATCAACAAAAAAAAATATTTTGTTATTCATCATATTACAAAGCACCTGTCGCCATAGCACCTATCTTAATGCATTTGAGAAAAAAACGTCGAGTTGTACGACTAATCATTAATTTTGGAACAAATTTCATGTAATAGGTATCTGGCACACCAAACGACATGTGCCCTGAGCTTCTTTCTGACATACCCAATGGCTATAAATCTGATATATGGTCGCTTGGTAAGAAATAAGAATATGGATGAAGCAATGTATTTCAGCTCTTTACATCATGTCCCTAATACTAACACTTCAATATGATTTTAGGATACTGTATGTTTGACATTGCTGCACATCAACCCCCGTTTAAGGCTATTGTGAGTTGATTTTTCAGCTATCTCAACTTCGTAAATAATACCTCGAAAAGTTATAGTTGTTACGCAGAAAAAAAAAAAAGAGAAGTTCTTTATCCTGATATCTTCTATATGATATAATAACAATGTAAATCCAACAGGACAAAACTGGACTTATCAACAAAATAAACCGGGGTTTGTTCTCACCACTTCCGATTATATACTCCTCCACCTTGTAAGTATCTTCCTTCTCAGTACGCCACAAGTATAACAAATCATTTAGTTGACAAAGCTGATTTAATTCTTGTAGGAAACAGATAATAAAAAGCATGCAAAGGTAAACTCCAGAACACCGACCTACAGTGAGTGCGAGTTACATATGTTCAAATGTTATTCTTTCCGTTTCAATCTGTTAAGTCATATTTTCCTTTTTAGTATGTTTAAAAGCGAATGTTTCTTTCCTTTTACAACAACTCCTTAATTATAACTTTATATGGGGCATCTTTAAAGATCACAAACTAAAATTACATTTTGATACATTCTGCATACCTTTATTTTAAGACCACAAGATTCAAGTCTTCTTTTCTTTCTTAAACTTTGTGCCAAATCAAAACTAGAAAAACAAAATGAAATGGAGGTAGTATTAAATTGAGATTCATCTTGATATATTTTTTTACCTCTACTTATAGGCTGCCGAGCTGTTGAGACATCAACATTTGCAACCATAGCCCCTCTTGTGTCACAACCCTTCATCTGTGTTTCTTTGTGTGAAGTCCTCGAACATAACGAAAGAGAAAACACGATAATCACCTGGAAAATCTATCAGTCCGAGGGTAGCAGAGACAGACAGTTGAAGCTAAAAGAGAAGAAAACTGTCCATTACTTTGACAAAAATGATAACATTCAGCCAAGAGACTTATCTGACAATTATAACAAGTTCCGATCCAAACTTGACACTAAGAGAGTCGATCCAACAAGATACTCGGTTAGGATCTCTAAAGATAGTGAGGATTCTAAAAGTGGGGAGATGAGTGAGGCAGTTTTTTGCAATGGATATGATCAACAGGAGACTATCTTACAAATAGAAAATATGATCACTCCAAGCTCATCAAGTTCAAGGGAAAAAAAATGGTCCGAGGAACTAGAGCATGTTTCTCCGAAGCATGTTAGTCGATTTGACGAGGGTGATATGAAGAATAACAAGACAAAGGAGCTTGAGGTGTTGAGCAGTCCACTGGACCATGAGGAAGCAGATATAGTTGAATGTATCTCAACAAAATCTAGAAGAATGACATTGTCTGACGGAAGATTCAACGATAAAACACGATCCTTCGATGAAATAAGAACTTTATCTTATTCACAGTCGGTAAAAACAGATCCAGAGGCAGCACCAAGATCTTATGTTGCTGAACCTAAAAATGGTAGCGAGTGTAGAGAAGTTGCTATTGACTGCTTGTCAACTGAAAGCGATGGTTCACTTCTACACAAAGATAAGCTAGAAAAGAAAGCAACCGCGGTTTATGACCCTAAAAAAGCTAAGGAAGACACTCTTCGAGCACTGGATGATAAGGTTTCGTAGCTCAAGTCACTAGCCGCTTTAGCTATCTAGGAGGACAAAGACGACTGGGGTAATCCCACAAAACAAAGAGCTGAAGCTTTAGAGTCTCTTTTGGAGGTTTCTGCACAACTACTTAAGCAGGAAAAAATCGATGAGCTTGCTGGTGTGCTGAAACCATTCGGGGATGATGGAATGTCGTCTAGAGAAACAGCAATCTGGTTGACAAAAAGTCTCATGACTACACAAAATTTGTCTAAGGGGTCGTGATGTTACACAAAACCTGTCTTTTGACCTATAGAATGAGCCTCTATCTTACGTAAATAATCAAGTATTGTTGGACTAAACTATTCCTTGAGGCTTAACGTGGTTGAGCATCCCTTAGTTTTGAATCTATTGTTTTAGGATAGTTGATGGAGTTGTGAAGATTATATATAATGTACTTTTGAAGTTGATGTCTACTCTATGATGATACTTACCACATTTTCTACTGTTAGTTCTTTCTCCAAAACTACCTGCATACAAAGATTATACATTTCTTCAACTTTTTAGGTATGATTGTGTTATTATCGAAGTCGATTTCTTATATAGTTACTCAACTAATAGTATTATCTCAGAAAGTCATGTTCTTAGAATCAAGAAGAAAGGTGATTTTCTGAGGAAATAACTATTAGATGAGTGACTATTAAGAGGTCAGCGCGATATTATAGTTGTCTTATAGAAAAAAGTATCAACAATCAAACTGTTCCTTTTAATATTCCATTCCTCCAACCTCAAGCCTCTTGTGAAATGAACTTAATATTTTTAAAAAGTTTTTTTATACTATTATTATAGTTTCCCTCATGCACATTTTACTAATTTATAATAATTCTATCTTGATTGTCATAATTCTATCTTCATGCACATTTTTCTTTCATGTCATTGATTGGTTTTTTCTATTTATACTTTACTGTTTATGGCCGTTGACTGTTGTACACTGTATTTGAAAGTTTGCATCTGAAGTTTTATTGGTATTGATATCCTCACTTTAGGATGTTATTCATTGAGACAATGATAACTTCCGTGTTATGTTTGTTAAATTTGGTGTTCTTTTAGTCACTCTCACTGCTGTTAAGTTACTGAACATTTAATCATAAGCTGACAGTGTGATGATCTGTATTTATGTTGAAATATCACAGAACATAGAGCCTATGTACTTCCGATGAAGAGAGAGTTATGAAAGGAGAAACATAAGGTTGTGAATGGTGGGAAAGCAAATAGGAATGTGTCATCTTATTAACCAACCTAAAAAAATGAAAAGGTTCGGCTGTTAACTTTACTGTTTTGTGGTGGTTATTGAAGACTAGCTTCTTGAAGAGCTCTCCGAGAGGTGCATTGCATCAGCTTGGTATTTGTTGGAAACTAAGTATTTGGTGCGGTAGTAAATAAGTGCAGAAACTAAAAACAAAATTGTAGGAAATTATTTTGTTGTGTATTTTCATTTTTGTGGTAATACATGTAAAGTGGAAGTACGTTGAAGCTGAGGTAGACAATATTCAGTACTTGAAAGATTAATTGAAAACAGTTTGATGTGGAATGAACTTCAGATCATGGTGATTCTAAAAGGACCAAACATTCATCAAGACCAAGTGAAATGGACGTTTTCTACTCATGTTTAGAGTATGTAAAAAATATGCTTGTTATACTGCTTGTTTAGACATACATTATTTTCTTAGTTGATGTTGCTGCATTCGAATTTGGAAAGCAAATTACACGGCTGACTTGTTAATGTAGGATATCATATCATGTGCTATGTCGGGAAATGCACTCCTATCAATGTACCATGAGTGTGACGTATTTACGAGGCATATGACGCGTTAGAGGAAATAGCGGAGAAGGATGTTGTCTCTTGGGTAGCTCACTGTCTCAATCGATTTTCAGTTCTAAACAAAAGAAGTTTGATCTTTGTAGTTGTGTTTGTTAGTTTTTCCAATTGTAAGATGATATATGTGGAAAGTGAGGTCCCTCTAAATTCTTGTTTTCTTTAACTTTAGCTTTAAATATCTAATTTTTACTCGAGAAATCACAGTAATAAGAACAATGAGTTGTCGAAGAAAACTGGTTTACTTATGTAGAACCAACAAAAAAGATTAAATTGTTCTCTGTGGTTTAAAATAATTTTGATACTGTAAAAATAAAAGACTAAAAGTTTAAATTTTGATTGAAGTGATAAGGCTTTCACTTTAAAAAAAATAAATACTAAAAAAGAAGTATTAATATATTTTAAATCAAGTGGGTCCAATAAAGGTAAAAAGGTAATTGTGCCTTTGAAAAATTTCCAAATAAGGAAAGATGACATTTATTTTGGGACGGGCGACACATAATTTGGGTCGGAGGTAGTAACAGATTTTTGCATATGCATCCATTAAGGCTTATTGGGTTTCCTTTCAAATTGTTCCTACATTTAAACCATTTTTCATTTTGTGCTTGTAATGTTCTACTTCAAACAGATGTTCACGAAGGGGTTGTTCTTAATATTTATAAATGCAAAAGCACAAGTACAATAAGTCGAATCAGATGGAGAATCAATGATTTGTACAAAATACTTTGCTTATCATTATTGAGTAAAGAGTTATCACATGAGAACAACACTGATAGGCTTGCAACAAAGTCTCAAAAAGAGGAGCTACTAACAGTTCCACCAAATTTAGCTAGAACTGTAGAGGTCTAGAACAACTTCATCTACCAATTCTTGGAGAATATGCCTAGAAACTTCAGTGTCACATTCATATTCTTCAATCTCGAAGTCCATACATTTACCCAAAGAATGGCTCATATGCCATTCTATTAGCTCGTCTGGGATCAAACCAAAAAATTTTGTTCACTCTTCGACCTTACCAATAATATCAACAATCAGAATCTCTTCGGTCATACTTGATGGTAGTTTGGTACAAGTTCTGAAACCAGAATCAGAGATTGGTGAAACTTTTTAGTCTAGGTACTCTAATAGACAATCAAAGGCAAATCCTTTAAGTTGATTCATCTGTTGTGGGTCATTACAGCCAAGCAACTCACCGAAAGCCATCCACAGAAAACTTGAAAACAATTTATGTTCATTGAGGAGAAAATGTCTCACAGAGAACCCATCCTCTACGAGTAGAGCCTGCTGTTGAGGTGTAGTTCCAAATATGAGTTCAGCATTCAAAATGACCTATTTTTTATAGCTGAGTTTGCTTCCTTTTAACTGATCAATCTTGTTAAGAACTCTAGAAACATTATGAATCTGTTCTCTTCAACTCCTCCTGGTGGATAATGAGGTCTCATAATCTGAAAGATCTCTATCAGGTTTCGGAAAGAGTGGTTCATCATCAAAAGAGTCCACTAATTCAGCAAGTACTTTGTCCTCTGGACGAAAACAAGCATCATTTTTATTAGAATCATGGATGCATGGAATCCAAGTTCAGAGTTATCTTATTTAATAATTTATTTATTTGAGGGAAAGAAAGGAAGTATGCAAATAGTAAAATATCGAATCAGGGACTATACTTGAGCTACTGTTGGGACTGCTGGAGAGGTAGATATCACTTGAATGGTGATCAAGTGAATTCCCAACTAAATCTGCTTCATCTTCCAAAGGAGAAAAATATCTAGTAGGACAAGTGAGAGCACATTTAGCTCTAAACCTTTTCAAACCTGGTTCTGAAATCTTTATTTCGGCCATCTCAAAATCCATATCTTCCTTATCAGATCCGCCAGGTCGTGCCCCAAGTTTGTCTGCCACATTGCTCCAAGTTTCAGAAGCTGAAGCCTTTTGGGGCTTACGGCCTGATCCTGCTGGAAAAAGAAAGCTAAATGTGGGAGTATAGTTTATGAAATGAGTACCAAACGAAGCTTTGGCTGCTTCTTATCCCCTCCAAAGTTTTTGGAAGCTTGTTTCAAGCAAGCTATAAGAATGCAGCGCAAAAAAGAGAAATAATTTAGCCCTCTATCTAAAATCACAATCAAGAAATTAACAAAATCTACGGTTCTGATCAAAGAGCTAAAAGAAAATGCCCACACAACCACAAGGCCATTGAGGTTGTCTCTCATTCATTTCTCTAGATGAGCTATCATTCATCCTTCAAAATCCTCTCTTAAATTTCTTCACCTTTTCTCCCACTCTGCTGAATGTGATTTACACACTTTGTCTTCCCAATAAGATTCCATCAAACATTATCTTCACATTAATTTGGAAAGAATTAAACAAAATACCCCCCCACTGGCCCCTCTACCCACCACATCACTTACCCTCCTTGGCCCATAAAAAAAGAAAATTGGGAAAAAGAACTTACATTTTCATGCAAGAAACAAAGCAAAAACCCAACAAAATATCAGAAAGAAAGTAGAAAATAGCTATGAAAAGTAAAACCCTAAGCTGTGTTCAATTATGACAAAACATTCACAAGAAACCATAGTCAAATAAAGCAAACACAGAACAAGAAAATACAAACAGCAATACCCAGAATGTCTTCAACTTGCACCAAATATTCTACTGTTCAAGAAAATAGGTAGAACTGGTTATAGTACACTCTAGTAAGCTATTCTTTTCTTTTTTTAATCTTCTTTATGATGGTGAAAAAAGCAAAATAATAATTATTTTAAATTAGTTCCTATAGACATGTTTTTATGCTGCTATCACTAATGCTACTAAATAAGAAAAGAATGCGTTGATAGAGACTGACCGATTAGGCACCAAACAATAATAATAGAACCCAAAGCAATTGCAGCAAGGACAAGACCGAATGTTTTTCGAAATCCAAAGTGCTAAAGAACTTCAAACTACTTTTAAGAGAAAACAGAGGGAGTAATAGCGGAGGAGAAGTTTGTCCTCTTAAAGAAAGAGAATGGTGAGTTTATATAGTGAGGAGGGCCGTCCACAATACCAAATAATAAAGGATGAATAATATTTAATGGAAGAAGAATAACATATAACGAATCAATTAAGGGGATTCTTCCCTTAAATGGATGGGGTAAATCAATCCGTTCCACCATTTATGCTATAGTTGCCATAAATAAATAATACCCTATTATAACATTTGAAATTTCCATGAATAGAACAAGTAAAAAGAGAGCCTTCCTACTTATTAAATGAAAGCAAGAAGAGGCATCTAAATTTACCACAATTAACGTGTGAGGGGATGTCTGTCAACCAAGTAAGGAAAGAAAAATAAAAAATCAATTACTGAGATGCTTTTCTCAAATCAAATTGGTACTGGATCAAACCCAAACAGTCAAAACATGTTACGAAAAATAAAAAATCAATTACTGAGATGCTTTTCTTAAATCGAATTGGTACAGGATCATACCCAAACAATCAAAACATGCACATATTTACCTTATTAATGATTTACGAAAAAATCCTCGAATCATCACATACATGCTTTTCCCACACAAAATTACACATATTGACTAAGAGGCATAAAAAATGTGAAGTTGCAAGAAGTAAGGCGTGTTTGCACATACCAGAGAGACGAACAAATTGACTCACTATTCAAGTTAAGCGTCACAAAATTTCAATCAAGCAAGACATGCAAATAGGGTCGAATAAAAATCACAGACTTAAAATCAACACATTTATTTAGCAAAAATCGAACGTGGCCACACTTATGAGAGACACAGATGAAGAAATAGTACTAAAGTTCAGACACATATTTCGAACACGGGATCAAACCTGAAGACGGATTCTTTATTTTCGATGAGGAAGGGTTACATGGTTGGAACGCCGAAGGGGTTTGCCAGAGGTATCGCTATGGGAGAGGAGTCGAGGATGTATCGCGGCTATTGGATGTTCGCCGGAGGGGAGAAAGAAAGTGACTGGAGGACGGAGGATGGAGCGACGGCATGGAGGCTTGGCTGGACATCTCCGTCGATGGCGGTGCCACTGGTGGCGCTGTTTGCCGGTAGAGGACGAGAAGGGAGGGGGCTGTCCATCGGAGAAGCGGCTGGACTCGCCTTGGGTAGGAGCTGGCGGCGCATGTGGAGGAGAAGGAAAAGGCGACGGTGAAGGCTGTTCGTCGGAGATGGGGCATGGCGACCAGGACTCAGAGCAGAGGAGGTGGTTTTGGTGGTTGATTGGCGGTGGAGAGATCAGAGGAGAGGGAAAGGAAGATCGAGATTTGGAGGTATTTGTAAAGAGAGAGAAGAGAGAGGTGGAGAGATAGAGGTGGAAGTTGGGGAAAAAAATTTGAGTTAGGGTTTGTAGGTTTGAAATAGGGAAAGAGAGATCTTTTGATGTCAACCGTTGGATTGGTTTTTGATCAACGACTGTGATTTAATGTCATGGGCGAATTAAAATGTGGCTAGGATGAAAAACAATGGCTTAAATTGCATGAAATTAGGTTAAGATTGTAATGGATTGGGTAAAAATAGGCTATAATTGTAAGAAATTAAATAAAATTGGATTAAAAGGTAAACAAAATCATTCAAGGTAATTTTGAATAGGTTGTTATTTAAATTAAAGTAGGAATAATAATAATATATGATAATGGTAATTAAATAATAAATAACAACATAAAATAATAAATAATAAAAGATATAATAAATGATTAATAATAATAATGGAAAAAATAATAATTAAACAATAAATTATAATAAGAAATGATAAATAATAAATAATGTTAATATATATAATAACAATGTCAATAAATAATAATATCAATAAATAGTATTAAATAAAGGAAAACTAGACAATGTATTTCACAAAATTATGAGTGTACATAATTATGTGAAAATAATTTAGTTAATAAAATTATAAAAATGTCATTTTTAATTGTGATTTATGCATTTTCTAAATTATGAATGCGATATGTCGGAAATCTGTTTGATGCAATAAAATATGCAAAAATACTAATGTTTAAAAATTAACGATTTTGTTAAAATAAAAGACTAAATGTAGTGTCGGGAGGTCAAAATTGGGTGTTAACATCACAGTGTCAAAATTGGCTTCCAATACTGACTTTTAAAAAACTAATTCAAAACAATAGATAAGTAGGAACAATTAAATTTCTTAAATTCATGATATAAGAAATACAAAAATGAAGTATAAGAATAAATAAAATTTTCAACATTATTATTGAAACAATTAAATTACCTTAAATATCAACAATATCTAAACAATTCATTTATTATGAATATTGAGGAAGTATTGATGATAGGCGAATTTACGCGCCTATATCAATATATTTTGCCCATATTTTAGCCTAGTTTTGAGAACTAATTATCTATTTCATACACTTTTAATCCTTTTTCCTGTAAATGAGCTAACAAATGTGATTAGGAAAGTTTCAGGTATAAATGATGCAAAATACAGCAATTTATGGCTTACTTGACGCAAAAGAAAGCTCACGAACGAAGTGGAAAGGAGCTGGACGCCTAAAGGACTAAATCTGCTGCATGGAAAATCTGTCCCGGGCTAAAACAGCAATTCTGAAGACTTTGGGACTTACAGACACAAAGCTGGATTTTTGCCATAATACATTAACCTAGTGCAATTAGGTTATGTGTTTCATTATTCTATTTGGATTATAATTTTGTAACCTTACCCTAGTACATTTGGGTCAAGGATTTCATTAGTATATTAGGATTTGGTTATTTATTTCATTAGCTTAGTAGGAGTAGGATAGGAGTATTATAAATACCCTATCATGTTAGAGATTTTTAATTAACTCTTCACTTAAGACATCTTCCTACAATACATTCTTAATTCTTTATTCTTCTATTCTTAAATTCCACAACAAGAGAATCGTTACTTGCTACGGAATCACTAAAACCACACGCCAAACACCTACTATTCACGCCATTCACCATGCAAAACGTGATATCCTTCGCATTCATGGGTAACTAAACCTCTTAGTTGGGGTTATGGAAGCCGAATGAGTTACTATCTATTGCTATGAGCTTGTGAGTTCAAGACACGTATATTGCTTATATCATTATTCTCTTCATCTTAAATCTACATCCTTTGCGGTTCAAACACATGAACACGCCATTCTAACATCTAACCTGTTCGAGAGAAAGGTTATTTGTCTAGAAAAGAAAACGCATAGACCAACGCCAGTCTAACATTTAACTTGTTCGAGAGAAAGGTTATTTGTCTGGAAAAGAGATAATGTCAAGGTAGTAGGACACCCTTTCCTATTAAAAAGCTAGTGCCGTAACTGGACTAACCTCTTGGAGAATTTGTACCGCTAGACACACTTTAAGCTCGAGAGAGTTAAAGTGAAATAGTCCTTGTTTAGGTCGAGAGACGCTTGGATTTACCATCGACTACAATTCTCTATAAGCAATTGCATGTCAAGACTCTACACACTCATAGCCAATAGAGACGTATACCTCAGAAGGTGGACATAACCCCAACGCCTCAATTCTCATTGTTTCACAACCTACGAAATACTCTCTTTTTACTTTATTATTTTCAGCTTTTATTTCATTACTCTGGTTACTTATTACAATCCCCCCTTCTTACGAGACTTGCACCAAAAGTCTATTAATTTTGCTACTTGTTGACCGAGCTATTCCCTGTGGGATCGACACCCAACCCAGGTTGGGTTCTATATTTGCTAACGACCGCTTTACACTCCTACGAGAGCTGTAGATTGAGCGTTATCAAGTATTGTCTAAAATATCAATGAATTAAGTGGACTCAATGTAAAATAGTTGAATAAACCTTTCAATCTTTTCTATTTTCCCCATTAGAATTGGACACACTCCTTAGTAAATTCTTTACTCTTGCAAGGTTAAAAGTAATTTCACTAATATATTTTTAGTTACTAAAATTTATACATTTCTTTAAAATAATAATGATTATATTTTAATCTTTAATATAAATGAAGACTTTAGTTACTACTATTTTGGCTTTTTTAGGATATTTTCGTTAACAACACCAACAGTAAGGGTATTTTGGTAACTAAAACCTCCAATCAATGACACATTACCGTGTCTTTTGCCTCTACTGTTTTACTTTCCTAAAATCTTCTTTCTTCTTCATTTTCTCTGTTTTTCCTTTTCTCCACTGTATTCCTGCGCACCATGACACCAAAACACAAGTTTCATGCAAAATTCATGCTCTTAATCTCTATTTTTATTAGTCCATCATGATTTATTTTTGGTAAGTGCATCTTTGATGGTGGAGCAAGTTTTTGAGCAAGTTTTAATTTGATGTTTGTTATATATATGATACATGATGCTAACTATGTCAACCCTTAATCCTTTTATTTCAAATCTGTTATTATTATTGATCTATTATAGAAAATAATTAATTCAAGTTTTAATCTATTTTTTCTGTAGATCTGTAATTAATATTGTTATGGTACTAACTAATTCAATTATCCTTTGGATATCTTCTTGCTCTAAAGATTGATTTTTGATTTACATTTTCTATTTACTGAAGATTGATTTTATAAATTTGTCTTAAGAGTTGTATAGAGCAATAGGTTTGAATCAGACCGACTCATTGTAACCTACTGGGAACTATAGAAAGTAATTTGTTGATGGATTGATGAACATTGAATACCATAATACTCCCTCCATCTCAAATTATATGTAGCCATCTGACCGGACACGATATTTAAGAAATAAGCACTGACCTTGCTAAAGTTACTAAATTACCCCTCTTAAAAAACTATTGGACCACTAGGTACTTTCATTAAATTTCACAATAATTAAAAAAATGCAATAGACAGTACAGTATTAAATAAAAATCTACTAAAAAAATACACCACCTACATAACTGTCTCTCTCTTTTGCAAAGATTTAGGTAGTCCGAATCAGTGTATTGCTCTAATTTAAAATTTTACTCTCATTTTCTCTATCAACAATTAAGAAAAATTTGTTGTTGCATAATTCAATTTTCTAGAAAATAGGACCAATTTGACGTCATGTACGGATTTTCCACGAAAAATTTACGTTTCTGATTTGATTTTGGTTTCAATTTTTGGGCGACAAACCTACTTTTCATTTGAATTTTTAGCAAATGAATATTTTGTGGTGCCAAATCTTCTTTTCATTTGAGAGATGTTCTTTTGCATCTTCTGGTTACTGTATCCTTTCTTTTGTTTTGGATAATTTCCAAATTCTTCCTTTTATCTTATCTCTTATTTTTGCCATTACTCTAAAGATGAGGTTCGTCGTACCTATAGACTCAACCTTCAAAAATAAACGATTGAAATTAGAAGAACGTCAAGCAATTGCAAAGTTTCTTTTGAAAGAAAGTAAGAAAGGAAGTCTTAAATACGGATCTATAACACAAGCTGCGATGTTGTTCAAGAAATCAATAAGAACTATTCAGCACATTTGGAAACAACGTCAATGATTAGTTGATAATGGTATGTCGTCATTAGATGTCTCTTTAAGACTTACAGGTAAAGTTGGAAGAAAACGGATTGGAGTCGACATTAATCAAGTTAGAGAAATTTCACTTTGTCATCAAACAAATATTCGATCTCTGGCTTTTGCGATGAACATGGAAAAATCAACCGTCTTTTGGCGTGTGAAAGATGGAATTCTTCAGCCACATTCTATTTCCATCAAGCCTAAGTTAACTGAAGGAAACAAAAAGGTACGACATCGATACTGCCTCTCAATGATTGATCAGAATACAATCCTCATAAATCCCATGTTTATGAATATGTTTAATTTTGTTCATATCGACGAAAAGTGGTTTTTTTTGTCCAAAAAAGTTGAAAGGTACTTCCTGCTTCCTGGAGAATATGATCCAGATCCGTATCATTCTTACAAAAGTAAAATTTTAATTACAAAGTATATGTTTATGGATACTGTAGCACGTCCTCGATTTGATGAAAATGGAATTGAGTTGTTTTCTGAAAAAATAGGTATTTTTTCATTTGTAGTTAAGGAACCAGCTAAACGGAATAGCAAAAATCAAACAGCAGGAACTATGGAAACAAAGCCCATTTAGTCAGTAACTATAGATATCACTAGAGTTTGCTTGATAGAGAAAGTTCTTCCTGCTATTAGAGCAAAATGGCCAACTTCCGATTCAAATAATCCTATCTTTTAACAACAAGATAATATAAGTCCACATATTGGTAACAATGATTTGGAATTTATTGAAGCTGCACGGCAAGATGGATTTGACATTAGATTGTGTTTTCAACTATCGAACAGTCCAGATTTAAATGTTTTAGATCTTGGTTTTTTTAGAGCAATCCAAAGTCTTCAATATCAAAAGGCCACTAAAAATGTTGATGAATTAGTGGAAGCAGTGGAAAGATCTTTTGATGAAATGAAAGAGAAACAACTCAATCATGTATTTCATACCTTACAATCTTGTATGATTGAGGTGATGAAAGATAGTGGCGGCAATAATTACAAAGTGCCTCATTTGAATAAAAATGGACTAGAAAGAGAAGAAAACCTTCCTCTCCAACTTCATTGTGATATTGATATCGTCAATAAAGATTTGGCTCTACTTCAACAATGATATGGGTTATTACCATGGTAAAGCTCTTTATTTTGAAGTTGGAATGGCATTTTTTCAAGTTGTATGTAGAAGTACTGTACTACTTTTGTGTATAGCCGTAGTGATCATCATGTAACTTTTACAATGACGTTTTGTCAAATATGTTAGGAGTACTATTTTTCTGTATAGACATGGTGATCATAATGTGTTTTTTGTACTCATGAATAACTCTACTTACAATGATATAAGTCCCACCATCTTATAGATACTTACACGTCTTTTACTAGCTTTATTGTTATTTAATGCTTCTATTTGTTTCTTATTTTCTTATCAGATAATAGAGGGCTACGTAAATGGAAGGAAGGAGAAAAAGAAAGTGGGAGTCATACCATCACATTTGTATGAATTTTTATTTCTAAACTAGGAAGTCTATTTCGAGAACAATTAATTAAATGTTAAAGAGTTTATGCACACCAAATATATTTGGACAACATGGGGATGCCAACTGTTCAGGGGAACTAAATGAAAATAGTTGAAATCAATGTCGCGATTATGAGAGACCTTGGTTTATGCAAAAGGGTGTGGTACAGTTTCACTAATAAAGGTGGCACCCTCAGCTATTATGCAAGAGCAGTAGCTACGCTCCATAAAGACAACATATTAGGCATGGTAACATTTTGCCAGACTGCTCTAAGCTAACGGTGTCTATTATAATTCTTCTCTCGTGATGAATAAGATTTGTAATCACAATCCTGAGAAGAGTCATGTTTTGGTTTCTCCGAGTGGCCTTTGTCTGTTGAACGATGACTCCTTTCCTTATACTTTTTCTTATCCTATTCAAAGTTGTCTTGCTCCCTTTCCCTGTCAGATATCCTACCACTATCACGTACATGAGACTTTAGTCTTCCTTGAACCTTAGTCTTGATAAAATTTATTGTACTTTATCTATGACATTTATTTTTCTTTCATGTCATTGATTTGTTTTTTCTATTTATACTTTACTGTTTATGGTCGTTGACTGGTGTACACTGTATTTGAAATTTTGAATTTGAAGTTTTCTTGGTATTAATATCCTCACTTTAGGATATTATTCATTGAGACAATGGTAACTTCCGTGTTATGTTTGTTAAATTTGGTGTTTTGTGACTCACTCTCACTGTTGTCAAGTGGCTGAACATTTAATCATAAGCTGACAATGTGATGATCTGTGTTTATGTTGAAATATCACAAAACATGGGCTAGCCTATGTACTTCTGGTGAAGAGAGAGCTGAGAAAGGAGAAACGTAAGGTTGTGAATGGTGGGAAAGCAAATAGGAGTGTGTCATCTCTGTTGACCTACTATAAAAAATGAAAAGGCCAGGCTGTTAACTTTTCTATTTTATGGTGGTTGTTGAAGACTAGCTTCTTGAAGAGCTCTCCGAGAGGTGAATTGCATCAGCTTCATATTTGTTGGAAACTAAGTATTCGGTGCGGGAGTAAACAAGTGCAGAAACTAAAAACAAAATTGTAGGAAATTGTTTTGTTGGTTATTTTCATTTTTGTGGTAATACATGTGAAGTGGAAGTACGTTGAAGCTGAGGTCGACAATATTCTGTACTTGAAAGATTGACAGAAAATAGTTTGCTGGGGAGTGAACTTGAGATCACGGTGCTTCTAAAAGGATCAAACATTCATCAAGACAAAGTGAAATGGACATTTTCTACTCGTGTTTAGAGTCTGTAAAAAATACGCTTGTTATGCTGCTTTTTCAGACATATAGTATTTTCTTACTTCATGTTGCTGCATTCGAATTTGGAAAGCAAATTACACGGCTGACTTGTTAATGTAGGATATCATATCATGTGCTATGTCGGAAATGCACTCCTATCAATGTACCGTGAGTGTGAAGTGTTGACGAGGCATATGACGCGTTAGAGAAAATAGCGGAGAAGGATGTTGTCTCTTGGGTAGCTCACTGTCTCAATCAATTTTCAGTTCTAAACAAAAGAAGTTTGATCTTTGTAGTTGTGTTTCTTACTTTTTCCAATTGTAAGATCATAGATGTGGAAAATGGGATCCCTCTAGATTCTTGTTTTCTTTAACTTTAGCTTTAAAGATCCAATTTTTACTCGAGAAATCACAGTAATGTGAACAATGAGTTGTCAAAGAAAACTGGATTACTTATGCAGAACCAACCAAAAAGAATAAATTGCTCTCTGTGGCTTAAAATAATTTTGATACTATAAAAATAAAAGGCTGAAAGTTTAAATTTTGATTGAAGTGATAAGACTTTTACTTTAAAAAAACAAATTCTAAAAAGGATGTATTAATATATTTAAAATCAAGTGGGTCCAATAATTTGGGACGGAGGGAGTGGTATTTTTATTTGGTTCGAAGGATATAATGTGCCTCAGCAGAGAAGTAAAGTTCTACTCTCCTCTCTTTCTCTTACGTATCTAGTTTTGCAGCTTAACCCTTACTTTTATGATGTAAGGACAGAACACATGTCAAAAGTTATTTAATTTCGTTATTATGAGTATTTTGGGGGTTTTGGAAACTTAATTAAAAAGTATTAATACTATGTAATATTGATTGGTAATATTTATGTCTATTAACATTCTAAAATTAAATTATAAATATTATTTTTTTAAAGTGTGCTGGCCCGTAAGGCACGCAACCCACAGAGTAATATTGTGGGCTTGATATTTTTTGGCTCATCATTTTGATAGGCTAGCCCAACCTGACCCTTCAAACTCAAAGCCCATGTGGGCTAGCTCGAATGGGCTAAGCCAACCCATATTGACATCTCTACAACAAAAACTCTACATTATTGATACTCAAGGGAGACTTTGGAATCTGGAAGAATGAACGGAGGCGAATTCAGGATTTCAAAACGCAGATGTATGAATGTGAAATTCATCAGGATGACCTACATTATGCCAGAAATGTGGACAAAACAAAAACAAATTCCATGAAAATGTGCACCATGATCATAAATAACTTACACACCAGGATTATCTAGGCTCTAGGGTACCCCTACCCCCACCCCCACGAAAAACTTTCATTGTCACCCTTTAAGATGACGCCAACTTATCGAAATATTGACATTGCTTCAGTTCATACAACCTTTCGATAGGTGCTTGTTAGATGTTATTAAGCTTTTCCGCTACGATGATAGGATTTGCTTTTGTTATTGCATTCTGACCAGCATTCCTATAATCAAACGGGTAGTTGTGTTTGTTTGAATAATGATGAACTGCGCAAAAAATATCACCACATTTGCAACTGAACCCCATTAATCCCACACGCTTACGACAAGTTGTGCACTTTTTCAAACCCTCTTTTGACTTCACTTATGAAATTTGAGAGGCTAAATTTGCAGATGCAACCGCGATATCTGCAAGAGCAAGTTCTGATTCATCGTTGCTTGATCTTTTGTATACAATGTCTTTGTTGGATGCAGCTGCAAGATTTGCATGTTCCTGCTTCAGTAGTATCATGTCCTTTTGACACTTGGAACACATATTCATCGTAGCTGCACTACCGAAAAAATCACATTCGTTGATGCAGAGGATGGCGTCTTCTGGATCTCGACAACCTGTCTCTTTAGATGACTCCATTTCTGCAGTAAACAAGTCTAGTTCAACACAACAAATGTCATGCCTCAAATCCTATTGGGGCAGACTGGCACCCGTAACCGAGGAGGCCCGGGATAACCAGCTTATCTCCTTATACTTCCCATGCATACCTCTATGACAACCCAAAATTTGGATAGCATCATATCACATATAAAAGGAAATAATCACTTGTATAAGATCAAGCACACATATATATGTATATGTAATAGTTTTCCATCGGAGCCATCACGTCTATTAACAAAACACCACCTTGACTGTACTTTAGGTCTACAAAGCCTCTAGACAATTCACAAAGTTTAATTAAGGTCTGGACACACCCCGCCATATAACTAACTTCTATACAATACCAAAAGTGACTAGATATGACACGGAAAGCCCCGAAGCAAACTTAAGCTCACCAAAAGCAGGTGGATATCCTGACTCCTACTTGTGCATTGTATGAGCTGAGGTACCTATGCCTGCAGCATGAAATGCAGGTCCCCATGGGGGACATCAGTACAAAATATGTACTGAGTATGTAAAGTTGTAGGTAATCACCTATGATATAGGATCTCAATAAAAATTAGAAACAAGTGAATAAATCGTAGTAGGAGTGGACCACACTTACTAGAACTTGTGACAACCTGTACATTGTATTTATTCAATCACTTTACCTTAGTTCTTATCATCTTTGTAATCATTACTATACTGTACTGCGACTATTTGGCTGCCTCCAGTACATATCAACTGGGATCGACCCATGATAGGATTATGCCCTTAGGATACCACCCATAAACACATAAATAGGGATCAACCCATGATAGGCTTATGTCCCTAGGATACCACCCGATAAGAAAGAACTTCCATCACTTAGTTCAATTAATTTTTGAGATTGTTATTTCGGTTGGCACGACATTTTTGATACTTTGAAACAATGATACATCAATAAGAGACATATAAATAGACCATCAATGCAATAACAATGAAGTAAGAACTCATTGGAACATCAATGAAGTGTTTTGGAGTCATCAATGCCATAACAATAAAGTAGGAACTAATTAGTATATCAATGACACGTTTGTGAGTCATTAATAGCACATGGATCTTGTTTGAGTAACCGGATAACTTCTGACATTCATTACCGCAATAAACAATTAAGTTTTGTAAAACAAGTAAGTATTGTAATGTCTTGACATCTTGTAGGGTGGAAACAAGTTCATTGGTAACGTAGGACATCGTACAAAACCATTATAGATCACATGTTGTTGAATAACTTTGGAAACTTTCTTAATAGAAAAATTGTTCACTTTTATGCCAAAGATATGGTATATAGTATGCTTTACATACCTGACTTTCAACCTTCAATACTAGTCCCAAATGGACATCCCATCTTTTCGGATTACTTATCAACAATGAACATATATAGCAATCTAGTATTAGCAACCAAATGTCACAATTCAATTATTTGAATTCACCAAACTAGTTGTTAAGTAGTAAGCCTTAATTACACCATAAAGGGCATCACTTTAACCCTCTTATACTCCAATTACATTCACATGTCATGCAAATTCATACAACGTCCTCCAATATCAAGTTTCGATTCATTTATCCTTCCAACAAATCCATTAAACCAAATTGAGTCATAGACATAAATAATCATCAATTCAATAGTATATCACCATATCCACCTTCCATAACTCAATTACCATATCCACCTTCCACAATTCAATACAACTAAACCATGCAAAATAGTCCATAACCCTATGTCCATCACCTTTTAATAACAACCAATACATATAATCCTCTATCACACATATACGTATGTAAAAGAATAAAGGCAAACAATATTAATACCTTAGAATTCACCTCTTGATTATACAATCCTATATGCACAAATAATAGGAGCCGTTCGAAGCTCTTGAGATGACAAACACAGTTATCGGATTGGTTTGGAATTTCTACTGTTGAATCAAAAGTAATTTAAAGGTCAAATTTGGACAGGGTTTGTTCATTCTCAATGATTGATGATGAAAATGAGTTTTTGAACTCATATACATGTATATATAAACATATTCCCATCTATAATATAATTGCAACTGACCAAAATGCCTTTAAAATTTAAATAATGTCAAACCTGTCCTTTGGTGGACTATTTTAATAAGCTAAAGTAGATCGATCATAACTCTTTGCTCCAATATCGGATTTGGGTGAAATTGGTATCGTTAGAAGGATAATTCAAAGGGATTTCATTTCATATAAAGTAGGCCACCCAGTTCGTCCTGTACAAGGATTTATTGTCATTTGAATTTGACCCTAAAAATATGTTTTGATATGCCGAAGTAAAATGAGTATAACTCCTTACTCAGATGTTGTATTTGGATGAAACCAATTTCATTGGAAAGAATACTCAAATATATTTCTTTTCATAGGTCTCAGCTCTCCCAGTTCATTATATTAAGGTTGTTATGATAGTTTGAATTTGACCAAAAAATTCGGCTGGCCTCAGTAGTTTGTGTGCAGGAATTTTTCCTGCACATTTACTATTCCCAAATATCCCAACCACCGTTTTATAGTTCCGAACGTGCTCGATTATATCCGAAACCTATGCGTTTTTGGAAATTTTATTCAATAACCTTCGTTTAGAACTATCGACGGGCAAATTCCAGTATAAATAAAAAAAATTAATTCCAAATAAATAAGACCAATACACGTACTTGAATATGCAAATACACGTACTTGAATACAGGGTGTTACAACAAGTTCGTTACGTACATCACGAAACAACAAAGCGAAAAACAAAAACTTCAACCAAGGAATATCACGTTTATGAAATATAAATCAATTTAGAATAATACATACATTAATATCTCGTACTTGCTAGATTTTTGTCTAATTGAATAGTTCTCCTCATAGTTTCGGTAGTGAGCTACATTGGATGAGGTGTTCCATCATAAAGTATTTGATAAAATATTTTTTATTGATGTTCTTCTATTTCAATTGCCGGGGGTCTATCGGAAATAACCTCTCTACTTCTTCGGGGGTAGCGGTATGGATTGTGCACATTTTACCCTCCCCAGATACACTGGGTTTCTTGTTTTTATTGTTCTATTTCAATTTCTCTGGTTCTAAACATCTTGGATTATCACACTCATACCACAACATTTTTCCTTTGCTGTTACCATTTTAACTATCTTATCGTACGACTTGAAGTGTGTGTTGCCATGCAAACCTTTTTCTTCTAAGAGTGTTTAGCATGCTGGACTATGTAAGGAGTGATTGTCCTGACCAATGCATTGAGCATCCTATGAATTCTATCGATGGAAACCTTTAGACATCTTCATTCTTATCTGCATGAATGCAGGTTTGCATCTGACGAGCTTAGGTTTTGGAGAAGATTGTTTCAACCGAATAATATATATGCCCCAATGTCTTAACTCAAGGATTGAGTTCGAAGGACCAAGCATCCGCAAGACGAGCTTCCAAAAAAAAATGACATGAGCTGACAAGTAGGATTGAAATGAAGTAGAAATTTAGAACTTTCTCGTTGGAGTCACACGTGAAGTAGTTTTCTTTCCTCTTAGTAATAGAAAAGAAGAACTAGTAAGTACTTCGTACCTATGATTTTCCCTGTATCAATAACACTACTTTCTTGAAGTGGATAATCTGGACGCGAAGAGGTATACATCTCTCTACCAAATATTCATTTTGATGAATAGGCAGTGTGGAATTTGGACACGCTTAAATGTCGAGTGAAAGAAGTTATGTCATCAAATAGTTGCTCCAATCTTTTCTTTCAAACCAAGAACTTTTAGATATAAAATCTTCGACTAATCTTATAATTTATTATATGAAAATTTTTACTTGATGGTAAGTTATGCTTGGAGAACTTTTATTTGCAGAGTGCAACCTTTTCCCAAGATCGTGGTTGTTTCCAGCCTGTGTTGTAAGCACATCCAGGAATCTGGAGAATAAAAGACCTTATATTTCATAAATACTCCCTCGTACCAAGAACGATAGAAGGGGTAATGAGGTTTAAAATAAAGAAATGAATAGGATGATCATAGAACTTCTTTTGTGGTGTCATCTGAGGACGCTGATGATTTTTTTTCTCCGCGTTCAGGGCGGAGGTCATGAGGAAGTCTAGAGGAGCACTTTTCCCAGAAGAGGTAGTTAAATGTGATTTCAATACTTATGAAGCTTCTTTGTGCCTTCCCGTTAGCTTAAAAAATTACGTGTTTTTATGTTGTTTTTTTCCTGCTATTATAGAAACTCTGGAAATGGCTGACTCATCTATTGTTAGCTTTGGAGCATCTGCATTCCAACCGCATTCATCATAGAGACTCAAGGTAAAAACTTGTTGTAATCGGCGAAATAGAAAAGCCTTCTTATATAACGTGAACTATTTTGAATTCAGTTATGTAACATATTCATCACAAAGTACAATGACATCAGTTTAGTAAGAATTCCCAAACAATTAGTTGATTGGGTCGACTTTGCTTCCTTACTATCCTTCAAATTCACGTGATTGTCACAGGTGATTTTGGATTAGGAAAATTGCTAGATGCAGAAGGCCTTGCTTCCTTGGTATGAATTTCTATTGCAGCATAATGAACCTCTTACTTATATTTAAGTTTCGACCATCTATGTCACCTAAAAATCAATTCAGCATATCTATTTAGAAAGAGACAAATCCCTTCTCCCTCCAAGACCGAGAAAACCTAAAATTTTCTTTTATTTTTGGTCATAGGTACCAAAATGTTGTGGTGGTCATCTTCCTTTTTATAGAAAAAAATATTGTGGTATTCATCATATTACAAATCTCCTGTCGCCATAGCACCTATCTTAATGCATTTGAGAAAAAAACGTCGAGTTGAACAACTAATACTTAATTTTGGAACAAATTTCATGTAATAGGTATCTGGCACACCAAACGATATGTGCCCTGAGATCCTTCCCGGCATACCTTATGGCTATAAATCTGATATATGGTTGCTTGGTAAGAAATAAGAATGTTGATGAAGCAATGTATTTCAGCTCTTTACATCATGTCACTAATACTAACACCTTAATGTGATTTTAGGATACTGTATGTTTGACATTGCTGCACATCGACCCCCGTTTAAAGCTTCTGTGAGTTGATTTTTCAGCTATCTGAACTTCGTAAACAATACCTTGAAAAGTTATACTTGTTCCACAAAAAAAAATAGAAGTTCTTTAAACTGATATCTTCTATATGATATAGGGACAATGTAAATCCAATAGGACAAAACTGGACTTATCAACAAAATAAACCGGGGTTTGTTCTCACCAATTCCGATTATATACTCCTCCACCTTGTAAGTATCTTCCTTCTCTGCACGCCACAGGTATAACAAAGCAGTCAGTTGACAAAGCGGATTTAATTCTTGCAGGAAATAGATAATAACAAGCATGCTAAGGAAAACCCTAGAACACCGACCTATAGTGAGTGCGAGCAACATATGTTCAAATGTTAATCTATCCATTTCAATCTGTTAAGTCTTATTTTCCTTTTTAGTCCGTTTAAAAGCAAATGGTACTTTCCTTTTACAACAACTCCTTAATTCTAACTTTCTACGTGGCATGTTTAAAGATCACAAACTTAAATTACATTTTGGTACATTCTGCATACCTTTATTTTAAGACCACAAGATTCAAGTCTTCTTTTCTTTCTTAAACTTCTTGCCAAATCAAAGCCAGAAAAACAAAATGAAATGGAGGGAGTATTAAATTGAGATTCATCTTGATATATTTTTTTACCTCTACTTATAGGCTGTCGAGCTATAGATACATCAATATTTGCAACCATACCTCCACTTGTGTCACAACCCTTCATCTGCATTTCTTCCTATGAAGTCCCCAAGTAGAAAGAAAGACAAAACACGACCATCACCTGGAAAATCTAATACTCCAAGAGGTAGCAGAGACAGATAGTTGAAGCTAAAATAGAAGAGAATTGTCCTTTACTTTGACAAAAGTGATAACATTCAGCCAAGAAACCTATCTGACAATTATAACACGTTCCGAGCCAAACTTAACACTAAGAGAGTCAATCCAACATGCTACTCGGTTATGATCTCTCAAGATAGTGAGGATTCTAAATATGGAGAGTTGAGCGAGGCAGATGTTTGCAATATATATGATCAATAGGAGACTATCTCATAAATAGAAACTACGATCACTCCAAGCTCATCAAGTTCAAGGGCAAAAACATGGTCCGAGGAATAAGAGCATGTTTCTCCGGAGCATGTTAGTCAATTTAACGAGGGTGATACGAAGAATAACAAGACAAAAGAGCTTGAGGTGTTAAGCATTCCATTGGACCATGAGGAAGCAGATATAGTGGAATGTATCTCCGCAAAATCTAGTAGAATGACATTGTCTGATGGAAGATTCAACGATAAAACACGATCCTTCGATAAAGAAAGCACTTCATATAAATCACAGTCGGCAAAACTAGATCTAAAGGCAGCACAAGATGTTGTGTTACTGAAACTGAAAATGGTAGCGAGTGTAGATAAGTTGCTATTGACTGCTTGTCAATTGAAAGCAATGGTTCACTTCTACATAAAGACGAGATAGAAAAGAAAGCAACCGCGGTTTATGACACCAAACAGGCGAAGAAAAATGCTCTTCAAGCACTGGATGATAAGGTTTCATAGCTCAAGTCACTAGCCACATTAGCTAGTAAGGAGGACAAAGACGACTGGGGTAATCCCACTGAACAAAGATCTGAAGCTTTAGAGTCTATTTTGGAGGAAAAAATCGATGAGCTTGCTGGTGTGTTTAAACCATTCGGGGATGATGGAATGTCGTCTAGAGAAATAGCAATCTGGTTGACAAAAAGTCTCATGACTACACAAAATTTATCCAAGGGGTCGTGATGTTGCACAAAACCTGTCTTTTAACCTATAGAACGAGCCTCTTTCTAACGTAAATCATCAAGTATTGTTGGACTAAACTATTCCTCGAGCCTTAACATGGTTGAGGATCCCTTATTTTTTATTCTATTGTTGTAGGATAGTTGATGGAGCTGTGAAGATTATATATGCTGTACTTTTAAAGTTGATTTCTACTCTATGATGATACTTACCACATTTTCTACTGTTAGTTTTTTCTCCAAACTACCGACAGACAAAGCTTATACTTTTCTTCAGCTTCTTAGATATGATTGTGTTATTATTGGAGTTTTCTAATATAGTCACTCAACTAATAGTATTATCTCAGAAAGTCACGTTCTGAGAATCAAGAAGAAAGGTGATTTTCTGATGTAATAACTATTAGCTGAGTGACTATCTAAGAGGTCAGCGTGATATTATAGTTATGTTATAGAAAAAAGTATCAACAATCAAACTATTCCTTTTAATATTCAATTCCTCAAACCTCAAGCCTCTTGTGAAATGAATTTAATATTTTTAAATTTTTTTAATACTATTATTATAAATTCCCTCATACACATTTTGCCAATTTATAATAATTCTATCTTGATTGTCATAATTTATTGGTATGATGTTACTTTTCTTATATTTTTCCTTGTCCCGTTCCAAGTCGTCTCGCTCCCTTTCCCTGTCAGATATCCTACCACTATGATGTTCATGAGACTTTAGTCTTCCTTGATCCTTGCTCTTGATAAAATATATTGTCTTTTATCTATGACATTTATTTTTCTTTCATGTCATTGATTTGTTTTTTCTATTTATACTTTACTATTTATGGTCGTTGACTGGTGTACACTGTATTTGAAAGTTTGAATCTGAAATTTTATTGGTATTGATATCCTCACTTTAGGATGTTATTCATTGAGACAATGGTAACTTCCGTGTTATGTTTATTAACTTTGGTGTTCTGTGAGTCACTCTCACTGTTGTCAAGTGACTGAACAATTAATCATAAGCTGACAGTCTAATGATCTGTGTTTATATCGAAATATCACAGAACATGGGCTAGCCTATGTACTTCCGGTGAAGAGAGAGTTGAGAAAGGAGAAACATAAGGTTGTGAATGGTGGGAAAGCAAATAGGAGTGTGTCATCTGTGTTGACCTACCTAAAAAAATGAAAAGGTCAGGCTGTTAACTTTACTGTTTAGTGGTGGTTGTTGAAGACTAGCTTCTTGAAGAACTCTCCGAGAGGTGCATTGCATCAGCTTGATATTTGTAGGAAACTAAGTATTCGGTGCGGGAGTAAATAAGTATAGAAACTAAAAACAAAATTGTAGGAAATTGTTTTGTTGTGTATTTTCATTTTTGTGGTAATACATGTGAAGTGGAAGTACGTTGAAGCTGAGGTCGACAATATTCAATACTCGAAAGATTGACACAAAATAGTTTGCTGTGGAGTGAACTTCAGATCATGGTTCTTCTAAAAGGATCAAACATTCATCAAGACAAAGTGAAATGGACATTTTCTACTCATATTTAGAGTTTGTACAAAATATGCTTGTTATACTACTTGTTCAGACATACAGTATTTTCTTACTTAATGTTGCTACATTCGAATTTGGAAAACAAATTACACGGCTGACGAGGAATATGACGCGTTAGAAGAAATAGCGGAGAAGGATGTCGTCTCTTGGGTAGCTCAGTGTCTCAATCAAATTTCAGTTCTAAACAAAAGAAGTTTGATCTTTGTAGTTGTGTTTGTTACTTTTTCCAATTGTAAGATGTTATATGTGGAAAGTGAGGTCCCTCTAAATTCCTGATTTCTTTAACTTTAATTTTAAAGATCCAATTTTTACTCGAGAAATCACAGTAATATGAACAATGAGTTGTTGAAGAAAACTGGTTTACCCAACCAAAAAGTATAAATTGCTCTCTGTGGTTTAAAATAATTTTGATACTGTAAAAATAAAATGCTGAAAGTTTAAATTTTGATTGAAGTGATCAAGCATTTACTTTAAAAAAACAAATACTAAAAAAGAAGTATTAATATATTTAAAATCAAGTGGGTCCAATAAAGGTAAAAAGGTAATTGTGCCTTTGAAAAATTTCCAAATAAGGAAAAACGACATTTATTTTGGGACGGGCGACACATAACTTGGGTCGGAGGTAGTAACAGATTTTTGCATATTCATTCATGTAGGCTTATTGGGTTTCCTTTCAAATTGTTCTTACATTTCAACCATTTTTCATTTTGTGCTTGTAATGTTCTACTTCAAACAGATGTTCACGAAGGGATTGTTCTCAATATTCATAAATGTAAAAGCACAAGTACAATAAGTCGAATAAGATGCAGAATCAATGATTTGTAAAAAATACTTTGCTTGACATTATTGAGTCAAGAGTTATCACATGAGAACACCACTATCGACTTGCAACAAATTCTCAAAAAGAGAAGCTACTAATAGTTCCATCCAAATTTAGCTAGAACTGTAGAGGTCTAAAAGAACTTCATCTACTAATTCTTTTAGAATATGCCTAGCAACTTCAGTGCCACATTCATATTCTTCAATCTCGAAGTCTGTACATTTACCCAAAGAATGGCTCATATCTCATTCTATTAGCTCGTCTGGGATTAAACCAATAAATTGTGTCCACTCTTCGACCTCATCAATAATATCAGCAATCAGAATCTATTTGGTCATACTTGATGGTAGTTTGGTACAGGTTCTGAAACCAGAATCAGAGATTGGAGAAAATTTTGAGTCTAAGTACTCTAATAGACATTCAAAGGCGAATCCTTTGAGCTGATTCATCTGTTTTGGGTCATTACAGCCAAGAAACTCACCGAAAGCCATCCACAGAAAACTCAAAAACATTTCATGTTCATTGAGGAGAAAATAGCTCACAGATAACCCATCCTATACAGGTAGAGCCTGTTGTTGAGGTGTAGTTCCAAATATGAGTTCAGCATTCAAAGTGACCTATTTTGCGTTGCTGAGTTTGCTTCCTTCTAACTGATCAATCTTGCCGAGCACTCCAGAAACATTATGAATCAGTTCTCTGCAACTCCTCCTAGTGGATAATGAGGTCTCATAATCCAAAAGATCTCTATCAGGTTCTGGAAAGAGTGGTTCATCATAAACAGAGTCCACTGATTCATCAAGAACTTTGTCCTCTGGAAGAAAACAAGCATCATATTTATTAGAAGCATGGATGCATGAAATCCAAGTTCAGAGTTGTCTTAATTTTTAATTTATGTATTTGAGGGAAATAAAGGAAGTATGCAAATAGTAAAATGTCATAGCGGGGACCATACATGAGCTACTATTAGGACTGCTAGAGAGGTAACTGTCAGTTGAATGGTGATCAAGTGAATTCCCAACTAAATCTGCTTTATCTTCCAAAGGAGAAAAATATCTAGTAAGATAAGTGAGAGCACATTTAGCTCTCAACCTTTGCAAACCTGGTTCTGAACTCTTTATTTCAGCCATCTCAAAATCCATATCTTCTTTATCAGATCCGCCAGGTCGAGCACCAAGTTTTTCTAACACATTGCTCCAAGTTTCAGAAGATGAAGCCTTTTGGGGCTTACTGCCTAATCCTGCTGGCATCGATTCCAAACCTATGAGCCTAGCAACCAAACCTGGAGCTTTCCTTTCGCGCTTTCTTTCACAACATGTATAGGTCATTCCATTATTCTTTGCATTTGGAAAACCCCCACTGTTCTCATCAGCAATCTAGATTGTTCATACAAGAACCGAAAACAATAAAAACAAGAACTTTCCTGTCAGGCTAAAATCTGAGACAATAGAAGAAAAAGAAAGCTAAATGTGGAAGTATAGTTCAAGAAATGAGTACCAAACGAAGCTTTGGCTTCTTCTCATACCGTCCAAACTTTGTTGAAGCTTGTTTCAAGCAAGCTATAAGAATGCAACACAAAAAACATCTGTCAAATGAAAAGAAGATTTGGCACCACAGAATAACCATTTGCTAAAAATTCAAATGAAAAGTAGGTTTAGCGCCCAAAAATTAAAACCAAAATCAAATCAGAAACGTAAATTTTTCGTGAAAAATCCGTACATGACAGCAAATTGGTCCTATTTTCTAGAAAATTGAATCTTGCAAAACAAATTTTTCTTAATTGTTGATAGAGAAAATGAGAGTAAAATTTTAAATTAAAGCGATACACTGATTTGGACTACTTAGCTCTTTGCAAAAGAGAGAGACAGTTATGTAGGTGGTGTATTTTTTTAGTAGATTTTTTTTAATATTGTACTCTGCGTTGAATTTTTTAAATTATTGTGAAATTTAATAAAAGTGCCTAGTGGTCCAATACTTTTTTAAGAGGGGTAATTTAGTAACTTTAGCAAGGTCAATGCCTATTTTTTAAATATCGTGTCCGGTCAAATGGCGACATATAATTTGAGACGGAGGGAGTATTATGATATTCAATGTTCATCAATCCATAAGAAAATTACTTTCTATAGTTCCCAGTAGGTTACAATGAGTCGGTCTGATTTAAACCTATTGCTCTATAAAACTCTTAAGACAAATTTATAAAATCAATCTTCTGTAAATAGAAAATGCAAATCAAAAATTAATCTTTAGAGCAAGTAAAAAGGACCAAAGGATAGCAAAAATTAATTAGTATCGCAGAACACGAAGATATCCAAAGGATAATTGAATTAGTTAGTACCATAACAATATTAACTACGGATCTAGAGAAAATAGATTAAAACATGAATTAATTAATTTGTATAATAGATCAATAATAATAACAAATTTGAAATAAAAGGATTAAGGCTTGAAATAGTTAACATCATGTATAATATATATAGCAAACATCAAATGAAAACTTGCTCGAAAACTTGCTCCACCTTCAAAGAAGCACTTACCAAAAATAAATCAAAATGGACAAATATAAATTGAGATAAAGAACATGAACTTTGCTTGAAAGTTGTGTTTTGGTGTGAAGGTGCGCAGGGAATACAGTGGAGAAAAGGAAAAACAGAGAAAATGAAGATGAAAGAAGATTTTAGGCAAGTAAAACAGTAGAGGCAAAAGACACGGTAAAGTGTCATTGATTGGAGGTTTTAGTTACCAAAATACCCTTACTGTTGGTGTTGTTAACGAAAATATCCTCAAATAAGACAAAATAGTAGTAACTTAAGTCTTCATTTATATAAAATATTAAAATATAATCATTATTATTTTAAAAAAATGTATAAATTTTAGTAACTAAAATATATTAGTGAAATTACTTTTAGCCTTGCAAGAGTAAAGAATTTATTAAGGAGTGTGTCCAATTCAAATGGGGTACATAGAAAAGATTGAAAGGTTTATTCAACTATTTTACATTGAGTCCACTTAATTCATTGATATTGTAGAAAATATTTCCTCAATAATCATAATAAATGAATTGTTTAGATATTGTTGATAGTTAAGGTAATTTAATTGTTACAATAGTAATGTTGAAATTTTTATTTATTCTTATACTTCATTTTTCTATTTCTTATATCATGAATTTAAGAAATTTAATTGTTCCTATTTATTTATTATTTTGAATTAGTTTTTTAAAAGTCTGTATTGGAAGCCAATTTTGACACTGTGATGTTGACACCCAATTTTGACCTCCCGACACTACATTTAGTCTGTTACTTTAACAAAATCATTAATTTTTAAACAGTAGTATTTTTGCATATTTTCTTGCATCGAACAGATTTTTGACATATCGCATTCATAATTTAGAAAATGCATAAATCATCAATTATATTTTAGAATCATATTTTTATAATATTCTAAAATTAAAAATGACATTTTTATAATTTTATTAATTAAATTATTTTTCACGTAATTATGCACACTCACAATTTTGCAAAATACATTGTCTAGTTTGGCTTTATTTAATACTATTTATTGATATTATTATTTATTGACATTGTTATTATATATATTAATATTATTTATTATTTATCATTTATTATTATAATTTATTGTTTAATTATTATTTTTTTCATTATTATTTATCTTTTATTATAATTTTATTATTTATTATTTAATGTAGTTATTTATTAGTAAATTACTATTATCATATATTATTATTATTCCTACTTTAATTTAAATAACAGCCTAATCAAAATTACCTTGCATGATTTTTTTTACCTTTTAATCCAATTTTATTTAATTTCTTATAATTATAGCCGATTTT
This sequence comes from Capsicum baccatum var. pendulum, assembly GCA_030864225.1. Lineage (NCBI taxonomy): Eukaryota > Viridiplantae > Streptophyta > Magnoliopsida > Solanales > Solanaceae > Capsicum > Capsicum baccatum. Next base: position 311,412,383 of record CM061552.1, read on the forward strand.
TACCCAAGCCATTACAATCTTAACCCAATTTCTTACAATTTAAGCCATTATTTTTCATCCTAGCAACATTTTAATTCCCCCAAGACATTAAATCTCAGTTGTTGATTAAAGACCAATTCAACGGTTGAGATCGAAAGATCTCTCTTTCCCTATTTAAAATTTACAAACCCTAACTCAAATTTTTTTCCCCAACTTCTGCCTTTATTTCTCTACCTCTCTCTTCTTCCTCTCTACAAACACCTCCAAATCTCGATCTCCCCCCCTCCTCCGATCACTCTGTTGCCAATCGACCACCAAAACCACCCCCTCTGCTCCGAGTCCTCGTCGTCATCCCGCCATCTCTGGTGAACAGCCTTTGCCGTCGCCTCTTCCTTCTCCTTCATACGCGCCACCAGCTCCTATCCCAGGTGAGTCTAGCCGCTGCTCTGATGGCCATCCCCATTCCTTCTCGTCCTCTACCGACGAATAGGGCCGCCATTGACAGAGACGGCTAGTCAAGCCTCCACACCGCTGCTCCATCCTCCCTCCTCTAGCCGCCTTCTTTCTCCCCTATAACGAACGTCCAATAGTTGTGAACAGCCTCGACTCCTTTCCCACAGTGATACCTCCGACAAACCTCTTCGTCATTCCAACCATGCAACCCTTCCTCATCAAAAATAAAGAATCCATCTTCAGGTTTGATCCCGTGTTCGAAATATGTGTGTGAACTTTAGTACTATTTCTTCATCTTCGTCTCTCATAAGTGTGGCCACATTTTATTTTTGTTGAATAAATGTGTTGATTTTAAGTCTGTGATTTTTATTCGACCCAATTTGCATGTCCTGCTTGATTGAAACTTCGTGACGCTTAACTTGAATGGTGAGTCAATTTGTTCGTCTCTCTCTGGTATGTGCAAACATGCCTAAATTCTTGCAACTTCACATATTTTATGCTTCTTAGTCATTATGTGTAATTTTATATGGGAAAAGCATGTATGTGACGATTCGAGGATTTTTTTCATAAATCTTTAATAAGGCTAATATGTGCACGTTTTGACTGTTTCGGTATGATCCTGTACCAATTTGATTTGAGAAAAGCATCTCAGCAATTGATTTTTTATTTTTTTGATTTTTTCATAAATATTTAATAAGGCTAATATGTGCACGTTTTGACTGTTTGGGTATGATCCTGTAAAAATTTGATTTGAGAAAAGCATCTCAGTAATTGATTTTTTATTTTTTGGATTTTTTCATAAATCTTTAATAAGACTAATATGTGCACGTTTTGACTGTTTGGGTGTGATCCTGTACCAATTTGATTTGAGAAAACCATCTCAGTAATTGATTTTTTATTTTTCTTGCCTTACTTGGTTGACAGACATCCCCTCACACGTTAATTATAGTAAATTTAGATACCTCTTCTTGATTTCATTTAATAAGTAGGAAGGATCTCTTTTTACTTGTTCTATTCATGGAAATTTCAAATTTTATAATAGGGTATTATTTATTTATGGCAACTATAGCATGATTGGTGGAACAGATTGATTTACCCCATCCATTTAGGGGAACAATCCCCTTAATTGATTCATTATATGTTATTCTTCTTCCATTAAATATTATTCTTCCTTCATTATTTGGGATTGTGGACAGCCCTCCTCACTATATAAACTCACCATTCTCTTTCTCTAAGAGGACATACTTCTCCTCCGCTATTACTCCCTCTATTTTCTCTTAAATGTACTTTGAAGTTCTTTGTCACTTTGGATTTCGAAAAACATTTGGTCTTGTCCTTGCTGCAATTGCTTTGGGTTCTATTATTATTGTTTGGTACCTAATCGGTTAGTCTCTATCGACACATTCTTTTCTTATTCTATAGCATTTGTGATAGCAAAGTATAGAAAGCATGTATATAGGAACAAATTTAAAATAATTATGATTTTTCTTTTTTCACTGTCATAAAGAAGATTTAAAAAAGAAAATAATAGCTTACGAGAGTGTACTATAACCAGTTATAGTTGTTTTCTTGAATAGTAGCACATTTGGTGCAAGTTGAAGACATTCTGGGTATTTCTGTTTGTATTTTCTTGTTCCGTGTTTGCTTTGTTTGACTGTGGTTTCTTGTGAAAGTTTTGTCATAATTGAACACAGCTAAGGGTTTTACTTTTCATAGCTATTTTCTACTTTTTATCTGATATTTTGTTGGGTTTTTGCTTTGTTTCTTGCATGAATAGGCAAGTTCTTTTTCCCCATTTTCTTTTTTATGGCCAAGGAGGGGAAGTGATGTGGTCGGCAGAGGGGCCAGTGGGGGGTCTTTTGTTTAATTATTTCCAAATTAATGTGAAGATAATGTTTGATAGAATCTTATTAGGAAGACAAAGTGTGTGAATCACATTCAGCAGAGTGGGAGAAAAGGTGAAAAAATTTAAGAGAGGATTTAGAAGGATGAATGATAGCTCAGCTAGAGAAATGAATGATAGTTTAGCCGCTATTACTGAAAGAAAACCTCAAAGGCCTTGTGGTTGCGTGGGTATTTTCTTTCAGCTCTTTGATCGGAATCGTAGATTTGCCAAGAAGTTGTTTCCAAAGAAACTGCTTTCCCCAGGTTAGCTACTACTACATTCCACTCATTTTTAAAGCAGAATGGTTAATTTCTTGAAGGTGATTCCAGCTATAGGGCTAAATTATTTCCTTTTTTGTGTTGCATTCTTAAGCTTGCTTGAAACAAGCTTCAAAAAAGTTTGGAGGGGATGAAAGGCAGCCAAAGATTCGTTTGGTACTCATTTCTTAAACTATACTCCCACATTTAGCTTTCTTTTTCTTCTATTGTCTCAGATTTTAGCTTGGCAGGAAAGTTTTTGTTTTGTTCTTATACGAACAATGTAGATTATTGATGAGAACAGTGGGGGTTTTAGAAAGCAAAGAATAATGGAATGATCGATACACGTTGTGAAAGCAAGCGCTAAATGAAAGCTCCAAGTTTGATTGCTAGGCTCATGGGTTTGGAATCTATGCCAGCAGGTTCACGAAGTAAGCCCCAAAAGGCTTCAGCTTCTGAAACTTTGAGTAATGTCGCAGACAAACTTGGTGCTCGACCTGGCGGATCTAATAAAGAAGATATGGATTTTGAGATGGCCGAAATAAAGAGTTCAGAACCAGATTTGCAAAGGTTTGGAGCTAAATGTGCTCTCACTTATCCTACTAGATATTTTTCTCGTTTGGAAGATGAATTAGATTTAGTTGGAAATTCACTTGATCACCATTCAACTGACAGCTACCTCTCCAGTTGTCCCAATAGTAGCTCAAGTATGGTCCCTGATTCGATATTTTACTATTTGCATTCTTCCTTTCTTTCCCTCAAATACATTAATTAAAAAATAAGACAACTCTGAACTTGGATTTCATGCATCCATTCTTCTAATAAATATGATGCTTGTTTTCATCTAGAGGACAAAGTGCTTGCTAAATCAGTGGACTCTGTTGATGATGAACCACTCTTTCCAGAACCTGATAGAGATCTTTCGGATTGAGAACCTCATTATCCACTAGGAGGAGTTGCAGAGAACTAATTCATAACATTTCTAGAGTGCTCAACAAGATTGATCACTTAAAAGGAAGCAAACTCAGCTACGCAAAACATGTCATTTTGAATGCTGAACTCATATTTGTAACTACACCTCAACATCAGGCTCTACCTGTAGAGGATGGGTTCTCTGTTAGCCATTTTCTCCTCATTGAACATGAAATGTTTTTGAGTTTTCTGTGGATGGCTTTCGGTGAGTTGCTTGGCTGTAATGACCCAAAACAGATGAATCAGCTTAAAGGATTCGCCTTTTATTGTCTGTTAGAGTACCTAGACTCAAAATTTTCTCCAATCTCTGATTCTAGTTTTAGAACCTGTACTAAACTACCATCAAGTATGACCAAAGAGATTCTGATTGCTGATATTATTGATGAGGTCGAAGAGTGGACACAATTTGTTGGTTTGATCCCAGACGAGCTAATACAATGGGATATGATCCATTTTTGGGTAAATGTATGGACTTTAAGATTGAAGAATATGAATGTGTCACTTAAGTTGCTAGGAATATTCTCCAAGAATTAGTAGATGAAATTGATTTAGAACTCTACAGTTCTAGCTAAATTTGGATGGAACTTTTAGTAGCTCCTCTTTTTGAGACTTTGTTGCAAGCCTATCAGTGCTGTTCTCATGTGATAACTCTTGACTCAATAATGTCAAGCAAAGTATTTTGTACAAATCATTGATTCTACATCTGATTCGACTTATTGTACTTCTGCTTTTGCATTTATGAATATTAAGAACAATCCCTTCGTGAGCATCTGTTTGAAGTAGAACATTACAAGCACAAAATGAAAAATGGTTGAAATGTAAAAACAATTTGAAAGGAAACCCAATAAGCCTAAATGGATGCATATGCAAAAATCTGTTACTACCTCTGACCCAAATTATGTGTCGCTCGTCCCAAAATAAATGTCATCTTTACTTATTTGGAAATTTTTCAAAGGCACAATTACCTTTTTACCTTTATTGGACCCACTTGATTTTAAATATATTAATACTTCTTTTTTAGTATTTGTTTTTTTAAAGTGAAACCGTTATCACTTCAATCAAAATTTAAATTTTCACCCTTTTATTTTTACAGTATGAAAATTATTTTAAACCACAGAGAGCAATTTATTCTTTTTGGTTGGGTAAACTAGTTTTCTTCGACAACTCATTGTTCATATTACTGTGATTTCTCGAGTAAAAATTGGATCTTGAAAGCTAAAGTTAAAGAAAACAAGAATTTAGAGGGACCTCACTTTCCACATATATCATCTTACAATTGGAAAAAGTAACAAACACAACTACAAAGATCAAACTTCTTTTGTTTAGAACTGAAAATTGATTGAGACATTGAGCTACCCAAGAGAAAACATCCTTCTCCGCTATTTCCTCTAACGGGTCATATGCCTCGTCAATACTTCACACTCACGGTACATTGATAGTAGCGCATTTCCAACAGAGCACATGATATGATAACCTCCTTTAACAAGTCAGCCGTGTAATTTGCTTTCCAAATTCGAATGCAGCAACATCAAGTAAGAAAATACTGTATGTCTGAACAAGTAGTATAACAAGCATATTTCTTACAAACTCTATAACATGAGTAGAAAATGTCCATTTCACTTTGTCTTGATGAATGTTTGATCCTTTTAGAAGCACCGTGATCTGAAGTTCACTCCACAGCAAACTATTTTATGTTAATCTTTCGAGTATTGAATATTGTCGATCTCAGCTTCAACGTACTTCCACTTCACATGTATTACCATAAAATGAAAATACACAACAAAACAATTTCCTACAATTTTGTTTTTAGTTTCTGCACTTATTTACTCCTGGACCGAATATTTAGTTTCCAACAAATATCAAGATGATGCAATGCACCTCTCAAAGAGCTCTTCAAGAAGCTAGTCTTCACAAAAGAGTAAATTTAACAGCCCAACCTTTTCATTTTTTTAGGTAGGTCAACACAGATTACACACTCCTATTTTCTTTCCGACCATTCACGACCTTACGTTTCACCTTTCTCAACTCTCTCTTCACCAGAAATGCATAGGCTAGCCCATGTTCTGTGATATTTCAAAATAAACACAGATCATCCGACTGTCAGCTAATGATTAAATGTTCAGTCACTTGACAACATTGAGAGTGACTCACAGAAAACCTAATTTAACAAACATAACACTGAAGTTACCATTGTCTCAATGAATCACATCCTAAAGTGAAGATATGAATAACAATAAAACTGCAGATGCAAACTTTAAATTACAGTGTACACCAGTCAACGGCCAGAAATAGTAAAGTATAAATAGAAAAAACAAATCGATGACATGAAAGAAAAATAAATGTCATAGATAAAGGACAATAAATTTTATCAAGAGTAAGGATCAAGGAAGACTAAAGACTCATGAACGTGATAGTGGTAGGATATCTGACTGGGAAAGGGAGCGAGACGACTTTGAACGGGATAAGGAAAAGTATAAGAAAAGTAACATCATACCAATAAATTATGACAATCAAAATGTAATTTAAGTTTGTGATCTTTAAACATGCAACATAGAAAGTTAGAATTAAGGAGTTGTTGTAAAAGGAAAGAAACATTTGCTTTTAAATGGACTAAAAAGGAAAATAAGACTTAACAGATTGAAATAGAAAGAATAACATTTGAACAAATGTAGCTCGCACTCACTATAGGTCGGTGTTCTGGAGTTTTCCTTAGAATGCTTTTTATTATTTGTTTCCTGCAATAATTAAATCCGCTTTGTCAACTGACTAATTTGTTATACTTGTGGCATGCTGAGAAGGAAGAAACTTTTAAGGTGGAGGAGTATATAATCGGCTGTGGTGAGAACGAACCCCGGTTTATTTTGTTGATAAGTCCAGTTTTGTCCTGTTGGATTTACATTGTCACTATATCATATAGAAGATATCAGGATAAAGAACTTCTCTTTTTTTTTTGCGTAACAAGTATAACTTTTTGAGGTATTGTTTACGAAGTTCAGAGAGCTGAAAAATCAACTCACAGAAGCTTTAAACGGGGTTGATGTGCAGCAATGTCAAACATATAGTATCCTAAAATCACATTAAAGTGTTAGTATTAGAGACATGATGTAACGAGCTGAAATACATTGCTTCATCAACATTATTATTTCATACCAAGCGACCATATATCAGATTTATAGCCATAGGGTATGCCGGCAAGGAGCTCAGGGCACATGTCATTTGGTGTGCCAGATACGTATTACATGAAATTTGTTCCAAAATTAAGGATTAGCTGTACAACTCGACGTCTTTTTCTCAAATGCATTAAGCTAGGTGCTATGGCGACAGGAGCTTTGTAATATGATGTATACCACAATATTTTTTTTCGATAAATAGGAAGATGACCACCATAACGTTTTGGTACCTATGACAGAAAATAAAAGCATATTTTAGGGTTTTCTTGGTCTTGGAGGGAGAAGGGATTTTTCTCTTGCTAAATAGATTTGCTGAATCGATTGTTAGGTGACAATAGATGGTCGAAACTTGCATGTAAGTAAGAGATTCATTTTTCCATAATAGAAATTCATATCGAGGAAGCAAGGCCTTATGCATCTAGCAATTTTCCTAATCCAAAAGCACCTGTGACAATCAAGTGAATTTGAAGGATAGTAAAGAAGCAAAGACAACCCAATCAACAATTGTTCGGGCATTCTTACCTAACCCGATGTTATTGTCCTTTGTAATGAATATGCTACATAACTGAATTCAAAATAGTTCATGTTAAAAATGTTTCATACTAAGAAGGGTTTTCTATTTTGTCGATTACAAGAAGATTTTTCCTTGAGGTTTCTATGATGAACGCAGTTGGAATGCAGATGCTCCAAAGCTAACAATAGATAAGTCAGCAGTTTGAAGAGATTCTATAATAGCCGAAAAAAACAACATAAAAACACACAAATTTTTAAGCTACCGGGAAGGCACAGAGAAGCTTCATAAGTATTGAAATTGCATTTAACTGCCTCTTCAAGAAAAAGTGCTCCTCTAGACTTCCTCATGACCTCCGCCCTGAATACGGGGAAAAAACATCATCACCGTCCTCAGATTACACCAAAAAAGAAATTCTATGAGCATCCTATTCATTTCTTTACTTTCAACCTCCTTAACCCTTCTATCGTTCTTGGTACGAGGGAGTATTTATGAAATCTGAGGTCTTTCATTCTCTAGATACCTGGATGTGCTTACAACACAGGCTGAAAATAGCCACGATCTTTGAAAAGGTTATGCTCTGCAAACACAGGTTAGCCATATCTTATGATAAAACATAGCCGGTGACAATGATGAAGAATTTTACTTAACATTTTTTTCCTGTAACACCCTGTATTCAAGTACATGTATTGGCGTATTCAAGTTCATGATTGGTCTTATTTATATGGAATTAATGTTTTATTTTACTTATACCAGAATTTACCCGTCGATGGCTCCATACGAAGGTTATTGAATAAGCTTTCCAATGATATAAACATTTCCAAAAATGGATAAGTTTCGGATATAATCGTGCGTGTTCAAAACTATAAAACGGTGGCCGGGATATGGTGAATAGTAAATGTACAGGAAAATGTCCTGCACACAAACTACTGAGGCCTGTGTGATGATGTGGTAGTGAAATGATTATATATATATATATATATACACACACATAAACGTATTGTTCAAGTTGGTTTTTGGAATGCTTTGCAAATATTGGTTGTATGGAATTATGGAAGAGAATTGTGGTGTTGGGTTGCTAATACTAGATGCCAAACATTTCATTGTAGATAAATGATTTGTAAAAGCGGGAAGTTGTGTTGAATTGGTATCCGAATCTACAACGAGGTACGTAAAGCATACTCTAACAATGTTCTTTGGCATGAAAACACCAATTTTCCATCAAGTAAGATTCCAAAGTTGTTTTCATTCTATAAAGTGTCAAAATGTTTCATTGATATACCAAAAGGCTCCTATTTCATTGTTGTGATATTAATGATTCTGAAACACATTGTTGATGTACCAACGAGTCTTTATTACATCGTTATTGTATAGAAGGTCTATTACTTGGTTCCTATTGATATATCATTGTTTCAAAGTATCAAAAATGAGGTGGCGGCCGAAATAACAATCTCAAAGATTAATTGAACTAAGTGATGGAAGTTCTCTCTTATCGGGTGGTATCCCAGGGGCATAAGCCTAGAATGGGTCGATCCCTATTTATGTGTTTATGGATGGTATCCCAGGGGCATAAGCCTAGCATGGGTCGATCCCTATGTATGTGTTTATGGGTGGTATCCTAGGGGCATAAGCCTAGCATAGGTCGATCCCAGTTGATATGTACTGGAGGCAGCCTAATGGTCACAGTACAGTACAGTAATGATTACAAAGATGATAAGAATGAAGGTAAAGTGATTGAATAATTGCAATGTACAGGTTGTCACAAGTTTTAGTAAGTAGGGTCCACTCCTATTACGCTTTATTCACTTGTTTCTGATTTCTATTGAGCTCTTATATCATATGTGATTATCTACAGCTTTACATACTCAACACATATTTCGTACTGATGTCCCCCACGGGGACCTGCTTTTCATGCTGCAGGCACAGGTACCTCAGCTCATACACTGCACAAGTAGGAGACAGGTCATACAACTATTGTTGGTGAGCTCCAGTTTGCTTCGGAGCTTTTTGAGTTGGTTCCTTATGTTTTTTTATTGTAGAAGAGTCATGTGTGGGCGGGGGTTTGTACCGACCCTAGTTATGTCATGTATATCCTAGAGGCTTTGTAGACATAAGAAAGGGTAAAGTCATGGAAGTTTATATAGTGATGTTATATTTGTATATGTGGTGTCCCCGACGGCCAAGTATTATATATATATATATATATATTTGAGTGTGTTATGCTGATACAGGTAATTAGACCTTCTATATGCAATGAAGTCCAGTCCAAATTTTTGGTGACATTACAGTGAAAGTATAGGTATTTGAATGGATTCTCCCGGGCCTTCTCGTCTTTGGGTGCCAGTCCGGCCCGATGGGATTTTGTGTCGTGACAAAATTGGTATCAGAGCGGTTCGTCCTAGTGAGTCTACAAAGCCGTGTCTACATAGAGTCTTGTTTATCGATGTGTTGTGCATCACATCTATAAACAGGAGGCTATGGACATTTAGGAAATTGTTTCTTTTCTTCAGATCATAGATCGTGCCATAGAGTTTATATAAAAAATGAAGTCATAGTTGTCTACTAAATCTATTTGTTTCTCTTATTACAGTAAGAATGCCGGATACCGGAAGTAAGAATACTAGCGAGCAGGTAGATGTGGCTACCGGAGAAGGGACTAGTAAGTCACCACCTGCACAAGTTAATTAGAGTGAAGCTCAAGCTGAGCAGATATCTGAAATGTCTTCCACTCCAGATGAAATAAGGGGGAGGCGAACCACATTCACAGAACCACTTGTTAAAACTGCTGATCAGGATATAAGGGATGCAGTACAACTATTGACCCGGATTGTTGCCGGTCAAGTCCAAGGGCAAGTTATTCCTGCCGCGGGTTCTAGAGGTATTGATAGGGAGGCTAGTCTTCAGACGCAAACTTTTCTTAAGATGGATTCGCCTACTTTTACCGGATCTGATCTTAATGAAGATCCACAGGACTTTATTGATCAGATCCAAAGGGCCCTAGAGGTGATGCATGTATCGGGCAGAGAGACATCGGAGTTAGTCGTATATAGATTCAAAGATGAGGCTATATATATTGGTATGAAGAATGGAAATGGTCAAGGGGCATTGATGCACCCCCAGTTACTTGGAAAGAGTTCAAAGAGGCATTTATTGATCATTATCTTCCATATGAGACTCGTCAGGCCCGTGCGGATCAGTTCTTAAATCTTCGACAGGGTAATATAAGTGTGAGGGAGTATAGTCTTCGATTTAATTCCTTGTCCAGATATGCTCCTATTGTTATAGCTACTAAAGATGAAAGAGTTCATCGGTATGTGAATGGATTGAATCCGTATTTCGTTAGGCATTGTACTATTGCTGAACTGAATAAAGACATGGATATAGCTAGGATCCAAGCATTTGCACAGAAAATGGAAGATCAGAGGCAAAGAAAAAGAACACAGGAATTTGAAAGCTGATCTTCTAAGAGGACTAGATCTATAGGGCAGTTTATGGTGCCATAGGGAGGTTCTAGACCTCAATTTTCTGCTAGACCACCTAGGCCATTATTTTCTTATTCTGTGGTTAGTGATCAACCACAGCATCAGGGGTTCAGAGGCAGTCAATTTGGGCAAAGAAGTGAGGGTCATAGTTTGTGATCTGTGGGTTGTCATGGGCAAGGGAATATAAGCCAATCGAGACCTCCTCGAGAGCCATGAAATAAATGTGGAAGGTATCATTTGGGCGCATATTGGCTGGGGACCAATGTTTGCTTTTGGTGCGGTATGTCATGGCATATGATGAGGGAATGCCCACGAAGGGACATAGGGGGTATGGCACGACCTACGGGGTCAGTTTTTGCATCATCATCATCGATGCCTTATTCAGGAAGGGGTGCACAACCAATGGTTTGTGTTAGAGGTGATAGAGGAGCCATGGGTTCTAGCGGGACTCAAAATCGTAAATATGCTCTAGCGGATTGATAGAATTTAGAGGCTTCCTCAGATGTGGTTACGGGTACGTTGTCTAAATTTTCATTTGATTTATATGCCTTAATTGATCCCAGTTCTACATTATCTTATGTTACTCTATTGGTTGCTGGAAATTTCAAAAGAATACCCGAACTATTAGTTAAGCCATTTGAAGTATCCACACTAGTTGGGGAATCTATTATAGCTAGAAGGCTTTATCGAAACTACATAGTAACTGTTTGTGGTCGTGATACGATGGCTGATCTTGTAGAGTAAGAAATGGTAGATTTTGATGTTATAATGGGTATGGACTGGTTGGCATCTTGTTATGCCACAATTGATTGTTGCACGAAAAAGGTATATTTCTATTTTCCAAATGAATCAGTCCTTGAATGGAAAGGTGGAATTAGTGCGCCAAGAGGTAGATTTATTTCTTATTTTAAGGCAAGAATAATGATTTCCAAGGGATACATATATCATTTAGTTAGAGTAAGAGATACATAAGAGGAGCCACCAACTCTTCACGTTGTTTCGGTGGTAAATGAATTTCCTGATGTATTTTCTGAAGATCTTCCAGGTCTGCCTCCTGAACGAGAAGTAGAGTTTGGCATTGATGTAATACCAGGCACCCAACCAATCTCCATTCAGCCGTATAGAATGGCCCCAGTATAATTACGAGAATTTAAAGAGCAATTGAAAGATTTGCTAGAGAAGGGATTCATAAGGCCTAGTATGTCCCCCTGGGGAGCACCAATGTTATTTGTGTGCAAAAAAGATGGCTCGCTGAGGATGTATGTTGATTATCGGCAATTGAATAAGGTGACTATTAAGAATAAATATCCTCTCCCAAGAATTGATGATTTATTTGATCAGTTACAGGGCGCCAAGTGCTTTCTAAAATTTATTTGAGGTCAGGTTACCACCAAGTAAGGGTCAAAGAGAAGGATATACCCAAGACAGCTTTCCGAACACGGTATGGTCATTATGAGTATCAAGTTATGTCATTTGCGCTAACAAACGCACCTGCAGCTTTTATGGATTTGATGAATAGGGTGTTCAAGCCATTCCTGGATGTATTTGTGATAGTTTTTATAGATGATATTCTACTTTATTCTAGATCAGAAGAGGACCATGCCAATCACTTACGACAGACATTGCAGACTATTCGTGATTGTAAGCTTTGTGCAAAGTTCTCTAAATGTGAGTTTTGGTTAAAGTTGGTGGCATTTTTGGGTCATATTGTATCTAGTGAAGGGATAAAGGTTGATGCTCAAAAGATAGAAGCTGTGAAGAACTGGCCAAGGCCCACAACGCCTACGGAGATTCGTAGTTTTCTCGGGTTGGACGGTTATTATAGAAGGTTTGTTAAAGACTTTTCTTCCATTTCAGCACCCTTAACCAAGCTAACTCACAAAGCATCCAAATTCCAATAGAATGATCCATGTGAGAAGAGTTTTCAAGATTTAAAGAAAAAGTTGATTTCTACACCCGTGTTGGTACTTCCAGAAGGCACCGAAGGGTATACAGTGTATTGTGATGCTTCTAGAATTGGTTTAGGATGTGTATTGATGCAACATAGTAAGGTAATAGCATATGCTTCTAGACAATTACGGCCACATGAGAAAAATTATCCTACACACGATCTTGAGCTTGCAGCAGTTATTTTTGCTTTAAAGATATGGAGCCACTACTTATATGGGGTTCGTGTTGATATATATACTGACCCTAAGAGCTTGCAATGTATTTTTAATCAGAAGGATCTAAATTTAAGGCATCGGAGATGGCTTGAACTATTAAAGGACTACAATGTTGATATCTTGTACCATCCAGGGAAAGCAAATGTGGTAGCTGATGCGTTAAGTCGTAAGGCTATGATGGCTCCTATGGAAAGGCAAGGGATGGTCGAAGATATTCACCAGTTAGCTAGTTTGGGAGTTCACCTTCTTGAAACTCTGAATAAAGAGCTTATCGTACATAATGCTGGGGAATCTTCATTAGTAGCTGAAGTGAAAGAGAAGCAATATGTAGATCCTATTTTATTACAGCTTAAGGAGAACAGTCAGAGTGGTGCGACCAAGGCATTTGAGCTTACGCGAGAAGGAGTACTTCAGTGCCAAAACCGATTGTGTGCGCCAGATGTAGACAGGATAAGAAAGAAGATTATGACAGAGGCACATTTTTCAAGGTATTCCATTCATCCAGGATCAACCAAAATGTATCAACATTTAAAAGATATGTATTGGTGGAATGACATAAAGAAGAGCATTGCAGAATTTGTAGCTAAATGTCCAAATTGTCAAAGAGTTAAAGTTGAGCACCAAAAGCCCGGAGGCTATATACAATTCATAGATCTTCCAATTTGGAAGTGGGACATGATCAACATGGATTTTGTTACAGGTTTGCCTCGTACAGCTCGGAATTTGATTTTATATGGGTAATTGTGTATAGGCTTACTAAATCCGCACATTTCTTACCCGTTAAGACCACTTACATAGTTGAAGAATATTCGAAGTTGTATGTTAAAGAAATAGTCCGATTACATTGAGTTCCAACTTCTATTACATCGGATCGGGGAACTCAATTTATCGTAAACTTTTGGAAGTCTTTCAACGGAGTTTGGGAACACAAGTGAATTTGAGTACAGTTTTTCACCCTCAGACGAATGGACAAGCAGAGCGCACCATTCAAACACTTGAAGATATGCTACGAACATGTGTTATAGATTTTAAAGGCAGCTGGGATGATCATTTACCTCTTATTGAGTTTGCCTACAATAATATCTATCATTCAAGTATCAAAATGGCACCATATGAAGCTTTATATGGGAGGAAGTGTAGATCACTGATAGGATGGTTCGAAGTGGGTGAAACTCTTATGTTCAGACCAGATCTTGTGTATCAAACCATAAAAAAGTCAAGGTGATTCAGCAATGGTTGAAAACAGCTCAAAGTCAACACAAGTCATATGCGGATAGTAGAAGAAGAGAGCTAGAGTTTTCGTTAGGCAATTGGGTATTTTAGAAGGTATTGCCAATGAAAGGGGTGATGAGATTTGGCAAGAAAGGAAAGTTGAGTCCATGATATATAGGTGATAACGCTCAATCTACAGCTCTCGTGGGAGTGTAAAGCGGTCGTAGTTGATAACGCTCAATCTACAGCTCTCGTAGGAGTGTAAAGCGGTCGTTAGCAAATATAGAACCCAACTGGGTTGGGTATCGATCCCACAGAGAATAGCTTGGTCAACAAGTAAGTGAAATTATTAGACTTTTGATGCAAGTCTCGTAAGAATGGGGGGATTGTAATAAGTAACCAAAGTAATGAAATAAAATCTAAAAATAATAAAGTAAAAAGAGAGTATTTCGTAGGTTGTGAAATAATGAGAATTGAGGCGTTGGGGTTATATCCACCTTCAGAAGTATACGTCTCTATTGGCTATGAGTGTGTAGAGTCTTGACATGCAATTGCTTATAGAGAATTGTAGTCGATGGTAAATCCAAGCGTCTCTCGACCTAAACAAGGACTATTTCACTTTAACTCTCTCGAGCTTAAAGCGTGTCTAACGGTACGAATTCTCCAAGAGGTTAGTCCAGGTACGGCACTAGCTTTTTAATAGGAAAGGGTGTCCTACTACCTTGACATTATCTCTTTTCCAGACAAATAACCTTTCTCTCGAACAAGTTAAATGTTAGACTGGCGTTGGTCTATGCGTCTTCTTTTCTAGACAAATAACCTTTCTCTCGAACAGGTTAGATGTTAGAATGGCGTGTTCTTGTGTTTGAACCGCAAAGAATGTAGATTTAAGATGAAGAGAATAATGATATAAGCAATATACGTGTCTTGAACTCACAAGCTCATAGCAATAGATAGTAACTCATTCGGCTTCCATAACCCCAACTAAGAGGTTTAGTTACCCATGAATGCGAAGGATATCACGTTTTGCATGGTGGATGGCGTGAATAGTAGGTGTTTGGCGTGTGATTTTAGTGATTCCGTAGCAAGTAACGATTCTCTTGTTGTGGATTTTGAGAATAGAAGAATAGATTAGAAGTGTTTGTAGTGGAAGATGAGAGGGATGAAAGAAAATTGATTAAATTGTAAGGAGATGTCTTAAGTGAAGAGTTAATTGAATTGTAAGAATGTGTTTTTAAAATCTCTAACATGATAGGGTATTTATAATACTCCTATCCTACTCCTACTAAGCTAATGAAATAAATAACCAAATCCTAATATACTAATGAAATCCTTGACCCAAATGTACTAGGGTAAGGTTACAAAATTATAATCCAAATAGAATAATGAAACACATAACCTAATTGCACTAGGTTAATGTATTATGGCAAAAATCCAGCTTTGTGTCTGTAAGTCCCCAAAGTCTTCAGAAATGCTGTTTTAGCCCGGGACAGATTTTCCATGCAGCAGATTTAGTCCTTTATGCGTCCAGCTCCTTTCCATCTCGTTTGTGAGCTTTCTTTTGCGTCAAGTAAGCCATAAATTGCTGTATTTTGCATCATTTATACCTGAAACTTTCCTAATCACATTTGTTAGCTCATTTACAGGAAAAAGGACTAAAAGTGGATGAAATAGATAATTAGTTCTCAAAACTAGGCTAAAATATGGGCAAAATATATTGATATAGGCGCGTAAATTCGCCTATCATCAGTAGTCAAATATAGAACCCAACTGGGTTGGGTATCGATCCCTCAGGGAATAACTTGGTCAACAAGTAAGCAACGATTACTAGACTTTTAGTGCAAGTCTCGTAAAAAGGGGGAGTTTTGTAGTGAAAGTAAAGTAACCAAAATATTAAAGTAAAAACTGAAAATAGCAAAGTAAAAAAAAAGAATGTTTAGTAGGTTGTAAAACAATGAGAATTGAGGAGTTGTGGTTATGCCCACCTTATGACTTATACGTCTCTATTGGCTATGAGTTGTGCGGAATTCAGACATGCATGTGCTTATAGAGAATTGTATTCGATGGTAAATCCAGGCGTCTTTCGACCTATTCGAGGATTATTTCACTTTAACTCTTTCGAGCTTAAAGAATGTCTAACGGTACGAATACTCCAAGAGGTTAATCCAGTTACGGCACTAACTTTTTAATAGGGGATGGGACCCTACTACCTTGACATTATCTCTTTTCTAGACATATAACTTTTCTTTCGAACAAGTTAATGCTATACTGGCGTATTCTTGCATTTGCAACCACAAAGAATTTAGATTAAGATGAAGAGAATAATGATATAAACAGCATACGTGTCATGAACTCACAAACTCATAGCAATAGATAGTATCTCATTCGGCTTCAATAACCCCAACAGAGAAGTTTAGCTACCCATGAGTGCGAAAGAAATCACAATCGACATTGTTATTATACCACAATAATGATTTCGTGTAGCACAAGAGTGATAGGCGTTAGGCGTGATTTCTTGCAAAGTAACGTTTCTCTTGTTGCGGAAATTAAGATTAGATGAATAGAAGAAGAAAAATAGAATTAATGGAAGAATTAGAATTATTTAGAACTAGAATGTCTTAGAAGTAGAATATTGTGAATAGAATTAATAAAAATCTCTAGCAAGATAGGGTATTTATAATACCCATATCCTATTCCTACTAAGCTAATGAAATACTTAACCAAATCCTACTAAGTTAATGAAATACTTAACCCAATCCTACTAGGTTAATGTATCATTATCCTAATCCTAATAAGTTATTGCTAGTCCCCAAAGTCCTTAGAATTGTTGTTTTTTCCCGGGACAGATTTTCCATGCGCCACTTTTGGTCCTTGGCGTCCAAGCTTTGCTCCCCTCCTTTTGTGAAGCTTTCTTTGGCATCAAGTTATCCATAAAATGCTGAATTCTGTATCATTTATACCTTAAACTTTGCTAATCATGTTCGTTAGCTCACTTACAGGAAAAAGGACTAAAAGTGCATGAAACACATAATTTGTTCTCAAAACATTGCTAAAATATGGGCAAAATCTAGTGCTATAGGCGTGTAAATTCGCATATCATCAACACCCCACACTTAGAGCTTTGTTCGTCCTCGAACAAAGTATCATGACCCTATAGATGTATACTTAGTGATTTACAGCAACAACACAAAAGATTCATCAAGACAAGCACAACAATTATAGACAAAGAGTAGTTTTCCGATCATTAGTAGAAACAATTTACCCTCTAGCATAGACTCGTGATGGTGGTCAACTCATATTCAAAAGTTAAAGCACAAAGAAACATACACAACTAAACAAGACTCATCAACCATGTGTGTCTCATAATATATTACCCATAATCACTCACAAGTATAGCATATTTTTCAAACATGGGTATAAAAATATCCTTGCTCTCACTCTCACAAAGAATGCATATGCTGCAACTGATGACCATAGGCTTGCCCTTAGTGTAATGCTCCACTAAATGTCAGAATGCTAAGCTTAGGATCAACTAGGTCTTTTGATGGTTGTAATGTAGGCTAAGGGACGGGTAGGACTATTTTGGCCAGAAATAGTGACTATATTCCTAAGCGCTTTAATACATCACATTGAATCATTAACACCTTTCTTTTAAACAACCTTTCTACTTTCTTTTATTCTACCACCTCTTTTCTCCTCTTTTGTTTTTCAATTTTAAGCATAACTCACTTTTCAGTTTTCTTTTCCTTTTCCTTTTCATAACATATACCTCTTATGATATCACTTCTTATTCACAACAATTTCAAGCACCAATGCATTCTAAAGCATCATACTCACCCAATTTCCTCTTATATTGTCACATGACTTTACACTTTAAAGCACTTAGGAATTTGGATCAAATTATGGTCTTGAAAAAAATGGATTAGGCTTACATATGAGGTTGTCAAAGAAAATAGGCTAAAGGCTCAAAAGGGTTAACTAGGATGATATCCATGGGTAGGTAAAAAGAAGGTAAATAATCATAGGTTGCCAAAGAAATGCCTAAATCATCTCCTAAACTTGCACTCTTTATTTTCGCTTTACATACATACCAGGCAAGTTCTAGCAGCAGCCACAAACATAAAATATACTATTATCTCACACACACAAGGCACGTGGTCGACTTTATTGGGAGTACTATAGACTCTTGACCCAACAGATGAAGGAATTGAACCACATAATATCACATAGTAAGTCACAATTAGAGCCTAAACGTCTCAATAGTCATGATTGTAGCACATACTCTTGTTATAATATCATGCTGCCTATTAGAATAATTTCATGCGAAGCTAAGTTTAAAATAAATTAACTACTAAAAAAATGAAAAACGAAAAGAAAACTAGGAAAAAAAACTAAGCTAAGCAAACAAACATAAATTAATACAAATGCGGATAAAGGAGTATAGCATGCAAATACCACCACCCCACACTTAAACGGGACACTACCCTCAGTGGAAAATAAATACGAAGAACCTGGTCAGTCGAACTCCTCCTTTATGTCAGGGGTTATACCCCCTTTGTCGGAATCATCATAGGAGTCGTCGTCATCAGAATTCTCCTCCACGTCAGAGTTTGGCATTCGTTGCTCATCATTGGTCGGCACATCATCATCAAGAGGTTCCTCAAAGTATGTACCTACTCCACACATCTCCCTTGCATGCACATTCATTGGATAGTCATGGTCCAGCTGTTGGAGCTCTACAGCAGTTGGAACATGACCTCTGCTCATTATTGTAAACCGTGTCATGCCATAAATATGGCAAAAGAAACTCTCATCCCGAGCATGTCTCTCCGCAGTAGTGAGGTTGACGCCATGTGTTATTTTAGCATCTTTGACCTTTGTGATGTCAACCTTCTTTGGGTTGTGTGGAAGTCTATGATTAGCTGGTTCCTCTTCGATGTCCTCCTTCCGCAAGATTGCAATCACTAGATTGCCGAAGATGAAGTGGGACCGCTTGTGTAGCCTAGCTTTCTGCATTGTGGAGCGAATGAT
Source organism: Capsicum baccatum var. pendulum (assembly GCA_030864225.1). Classification (NCBI taxonomy): domain Eukaryota; kingdom Viridiplantae; phylum Streptophyta; class Magnoliopsida; order Solanales; family Solanaceae; genus Capsicum; species Capsicum baccatum. Next base: position 311,431,500 of record CM061552.1, read on the forward strand.
TGCCCCAATGTTGATAGGGACATTCATCATTAATGCGTATACCAGGCACACTCTATCTCTTGTTATGTTGGTGTACTGGGTCCTGGTATGAGGCAAGAGTTTACAATGCGCAACCATATCCTTGCTTACCTATTCAAAAGAGCATAGAAAAAGGTGTTGTGTCGTCCGGTGTCTTTATGTCTGCTCCACCTTGCCATGGATCTACTTCCGCAAAGTGTGTGTCGAATTGCTCTATATGGAGGTCTACTATACAGCTCTTTGAATGGTGATGGATCGACTGAAGGCAAGCCAATAAAGGAGTTGAAGAATTTCGCATTGAGTTGTAAAACTTGGCCCCGAATCTTGACCTCGCTGCCTGTGTTTTCCGGCGACCAGTTGGCATAAAATTCTCTTGTCAATTTGAGATTGCATTCTCCCATGTCTCGGAAGATGAAATCAAGATGTAATGCCATAATCTTTTCCAACATGCGCGGCTCCTTCTTCGCAAGGTTATCCTTGTTTATCAACTCCACATGAACATATTTTCTTTCCTTGTTGTTCCTATACCATTCCTTCGCTTTCTCCTCAAGAACCCATTTTATTCCAAACATGTGGCGTGGTAATTTCATTGAGGATGATTCTCCTTCCTCTTTGCAGCCTCTTTTCTTGCCCTTTTGGGAAGTGATAGCCTTATCTTTGCCTTGTCTTGCTTTGGGTGCCATTGTACCTGAGACTTAGAACAATGTTCATGTTAGCATCATCTCGATGGATACAATCTATAAACAAGCAGTAGGGGTACCACCCCATACTTAGGTTGTTGGCACAAACTGGTGAAGTGAAAGTGGTCGATTACTCAGACTTTATCGACATACGTTTTAGGTGCTATATTCCAACAATACAATCAGAGATGTCACACTTCTTGTAATCCTTGCAATACTTTCATGTTAGATATATCAAGACTACTACATAGGGATTAAATCAAGGTATAGTATATATCAATAATCACAACCTCCTATGTCGGTAGGCAACTATAAGTCTTATTCCGATGGATGAGTCATTCTAACATGTAAGTATTCAAGTGACAAGATTTTGCAATGTTAATGACTATAGCAATTCCGCAAGTAGTATGACAATGCGTCAAAATCAAATTCAAGTTGGAAACAAGTTAAGATCATCCTAATGTATATGTTCACTCACTTGGTTGTGTATCAACAATTCAAACACATTCACATCACCAATACTTCTTCAAGATTTATCAATTCATAATAGACATAGTAACGTAGTAGTTACGAGAAATAAATGAAGAACAAAAAGAGTACTTACGTGATTGAACCCTTTGGAGATGTTCTTGTGAAGTGGGAGAGCAAAAAGAAAAGTTTTGAGATGATTTGGAGACTATGGGCGGCGCCTAAGGTAGGTTTTCAATGTGTTTTTGATTCAAGACTAAGTCTCCTATTTATAGAAAAAGATTGGGTCGGGTTTTGACCCATTTAAAATCAGATTTGGAGACAAAAAGTGACCATAGGCGGCGCCTTTAGCTTTGCCTATGCTTGGCATAGGCGGCGCCTTTTGCAAAGCATTGGTGATCATAGGCGGCGCCTAGTGAAAAGCCTTTAGTGACCATAGGAAGCGACTTTAGCATGGCATATGAGATTCAGAGACAAAAGTCTTTAGCATAGGCCGTGCCTATGCTATAGCATTCTTGAGCATGGGCGGCGCCTATGCTATGGCACACAAGATTCCGAGACCTTGGGCCATAGTATAGGCCTTGCCTTGTTCGTGGCCTAGTTTTACTTAGTCCTAGACTTGTTCGATGCCTATATTTTCATGAGCAATGCTCAATCCATAGCCTTTTGCTTCTTCATTCCTAACTTACCACCTTTATAATGCAATACGTCCAAATCGAAATTTGAAACCGATCTCCTCATTTTATACCTCTTGCACCTACATTTGCTCAAAACCAATGTAAACAATTAGTACAATGGGTTGCCTCCCATCAAGCGCCATAGTTTTGGTCGTGGCACGACTCTTATTTTTTGGATTTTTATTTATCAAAAACAAAATACATAATGGAATAAAAGAAAAACAAACAATGAAAAATGATAAACGATAAATGATAAACGATGGGTTGCCTCCCATCTAGCGCCTTATTTATTATCGTGGCATGACATAATTACCTCGAGTACTTAGACTTCGTCAAGATAAGTGATGGCCATATAATTTATCGAATCAAGAGGACCGATATAGGGTTTTACTCGTTGGCCATCACCTTGAAGACAACACCATTATTGTCTTCCAACTCAACTACTCCAGACGAGTAGACTTGGATAACTTTGTATGGACCAGACCACTTGGACTTTAACTTACATGGGAATAACTTCAGCCTGGAATTGAAAAGAAGTACCATGTCATCCTTTTGAAAGTTTCGTCGAACAATCCGCTGATCATGATACTTTTTCATCCGCTCCTTGTATAGGTCTGATCTTTCATAAGCATGGAGACGAAATTCATCCATCTCGTTCAGCTGGTCCAATCTCAGATTCATTGCATCATCCCAATTAAAATTCAATCACTTCAGCGCCCACAGTGCCTTATGCTCGAGCTCAATGGGTAAGTGACAAGCCATCCCATAAACTAGTTGATAAGGGGACATGCCAATTGGTGTTTTGAATGCAGTCCCGTACGCCCATAGTGCATCGTCCAGCTTTCGAGACCAGTCTTTCCTATTAGCATTTACCGTCTTCACAAAGATTTGCTTGATCTCTCGATTGAAAACCTCTACCTGTCCACTAGTTTGTGGGTGATAAGGCATAGCTACCTTATGTTTCTTGACACCATATTTTTCCAACACGGATTTGAATAGCTTGTTGCAAAAGTGAGAACCTCCATCGCTTATGATAGTACGTGGTACTCCAAAGCGAGAGAAGATATTCCTCTTCAAGAATGCTACAACACGCTTTCCCTCATTGACAGCCAACATTACTGCTTCAACCCATTTTGAGACATAATCTAAAGCAACTAGGATGTACTTCATTCCAAATGAATTAACAAATGGACCCATGAAATCAATACCCCATACATCAAAGAGCTCTAATTCAAGAATTTTCGACATAGGCATCTCATGGTGTTTCGAAAAAGCACCTTGTCGCTGGCATTGGTCGCATCTTCTAACAAAGTCGTAGGCATCTCTAAATATCGAAGGCCAATAATATCCACTTTGCAATACCTTTCTTGCTGTCCGATTACTTGAGTGATGTCCCCCAACTTGGGAAGTGTGGCATGCTTCCAATATATTAGGCACCTCTACATGGGATATACATCATCGGATAACCCCATCCGTGCATCGTCGAAACAAGTATGGCTCATCCCAAAAGTAGTGTTTTACAACATGCATAAACTTCCTCTTTTGATGGTAAGATAAGTTTGCAGGTATCACACTACTCACCATAAAATTTGCAAAGCCGGCACACCATGGTAACTTTTCAATTCTCGTCGCTAAGATCTCCTCGTCATGGAATGCATCATCAATCTCGATTTCAGGCTGCATCACATACTTGTTCTCGAGTCTAGATAGATGACCAGCCACTTGGTTCTCGCAACCTCTTCTATCTTTAACCTTGAAATCAAATTCTTGCAGCAGCAAAACCCATCGAATTAGTCTTGGTTTTGCATCCTTCTTTGTCATTAGATACCTTAGATCTACATGGTCTGTATGAACAATCACTTTAGTACCCAACAAATAAGCACGAAACTTCTCAAACGCATACACAACCACTAGGTGCTCTTGTTCTGTGACAGTGTAGTTCTTTTGGGCTTCATTTAGGACCTTACCCGCATAGTAGATAGGATGAAATAACTTCTCCTTTCTCTAGCCAAGTACAACACCAACGGCTACGCCACTAGCATCACACATGACTTCAAACAGGAGAGACCAATCTGGTGCTACCATGATAGGGGCTTCAATGAGTTTTCTCTTGAGGCATTCGAGTGCCTTCAAACAATCTTCATTGAAGTCAAACTTTGCATCTTTCTCCAAGAGTTTGCACAATGGACTAGCAATTTTGGAGAAGTCTTTGATGAACTGTCGATAGAAACCTGTATGACTGAGGAAACTGTGAACACCCTTCACCAAAATTGGAGGTGGTAGCTTCTCGATGACTTCAATTTTAGATCGATCAACCTCAATTCCTCTTTAAGATATTTTATGCACAAGAACGATTCCTTCTTTTACCATGAAGTGGCACTTCTCCAAATTCAGCACTAGGTTGAATTCTACACATCTTTGCAATGCCATACTTAGGTTTGCCAAGCACGCTTCAAAAGACTCACCAACAACTGAAAAATCATCCATAAATACCTCCAAAGTGTCTTCAACCATATCAGAAATAATGGACATCATACAACGTTGAAAGGTGGCCGGTGCGTTACATAGCCCGAATGGCATACGTTTGAAGGCAAATGCACCATATGGACATGTAAACGTTGTCTTCTCTTGGTCTTCGGTGGCAATCAAATCTGATTATAGCCTGAATAACCATCTAAGAAACAAAACCACCCTTTCCCCGCTAATCAATCTAGCATTTGGTCCGTAAATGGCATTGGAAAGTGATCTTTGATCGTCCAAGAATTCAGCTTTCGGTAGTCCATGAATACTCTCCATCCAGTGATGGGTCTGAGTGGAATAAGCTTATTCTTCGCATTCGCGACCACCGTCATGCCTCATTTCTTGGGAACACATTGTACCGGGCTTACCCATGTACTATCAGAGATTGGATACACAACCCCCGCATCTAACCACTTGATAATTTCTTTCTTTACCACTTCTTGCATAGGTGGGTTTAGACGTCTTTGATGCTCAACGGTAGGTGTGTAATTTTCTTCAAGCTGAATCTGCAATGGTCCATCCAATGGCTCTAATGTACTTTCGTAGAATATCAATGAGAGCTGCAACTTGTTGCTCACCCAAATCTGCTGCCATAATGACTGGAAGTGTGTTTCCGTTTCCTAAGAATGCGTATTTTAAATCACTTGGCAGCTCTTTTAATTCTAACATGGGTCGCTCTTCAATAGATGGCTTTGCTGGTGGTGTGGGTCGATTTTTGAGATCGAGGTCCAACTCTTTGGGAGCATGGCGATATGTCCCTAATCCTGATAGAGCACAAATAGTTTCTTCGCAATTTTCAGCATCCTTACTCTCTCCATTCATGAGAACAATCGCCAATGGGTCATCATTAATTTGCTCTTCTTCAAGTAATTCTTTCTCATCATCAAGGTAAATATCAGCCACCAAAAGTACACTCAGATCTTTCGGTTGCTTCATTGATTTGCAAACATCAAAGTGAACTACTTCGTCATTTATTCGGAATGAAAGCTCATTAGCTCTCAAATCAATGAGCACACTTTCTTTAGCAAGGAAATGGCGCCCCAAGATTATGGGAACTTCTGAATCTACCTCACAATCCAAAATAACAAAGTCTGCCGGAAAGATGAATGAAGAAACCTTTACCAATACATCACATAGAATACCAACAGGTCGTTTTACTGACCTATCCGCCATTACGAGCCTCATATTGGTTGGAGTAGGATCACCCATCCCCAACTTTTTATAGATAGATAATGGCATCAAATTGATGTTGGCTCCTAAATCACATAATGCCTTGGCAAAATTCAAAGATCCAATGATGCAAGAATAGTGAAAGCACTGGGGTCAGCCTTCTTCTGAACTTTAATCGGGTAGCGATTGCGCTGCAGTGATGAACATCATCTTTCAACTCATAACTTGCTGCCCGCTTCTTTGTCAAAAGATCCTTTATAAATTTTGTATACCCAAGCATTTGTTCAAGTGCCTCCACCAACGGAACATTAATGGTCAGCTAATTTAACATCGTCATGAATTTGCTGAACCTTGTATCATTCGCCTGCTTCTTCAATCTTTGAGGAAAAGGTGGTGGTGGATATGGAATTGTTTTCTCTACGACTTTCTTCTCCTCTTGCTTCCGAATTTTGGTAGTCTCAGGCTGCAACCTACTAGGGGTGGCATCATGGACGTCTTGGTCAGCTTCCATGGCGTTTTCTTCATTAGCCTTATCATCGTTGTCCGCTACATCATCGACCACTTGCTTGCCTTTGGATGAAGTTTCCATCACCTTACCACTTAGAGTAGTAATAGCCATGCATGATCCATCATTTCTTGGATTTTGCACAGTGTCGCTAGGTAAAGTACCAGCCTTTCTTTGATTGAGTGCTGCTGAAAGTTGGCTTAATTGCTACTCTATTTGCTTGATTGAAGTGTAATGTGAATCAACTAATTGCTTCATATAGGATAAATCATTTATTACCTCCGTTACACCCGCACTAGTTGCTTCCACTCCTTTCAATAGTTTAGCCATCATGTCTTCCATACTTCCAGAACTAGATGTGGTGGTGTCACGTCTTCCAGGGGGAACATACAAACCACTATTGTCATTCTTGTTCTTCCAACTACCTTGGTCCTTGATTCCAGATTTATCATAATAGTTCCGACCTTGGTTTCCTTGGGTATTGCCTCGGAAACCCCCCTGATTGTTCAATTAGTTGGCTTCTTCTTCCGAATCAGATTCGTCTTTTCCTTTTGACGCAACAGCTTTGACTTTTTTGGTCTTCCCTGATAATAAATGCATTGTAAGAAGATCCACTTGTGTTTTCATATGCGTCGTATCTTGATCACATTCTTCTTCTCTTCTCCTTTGGTCTGCAGTCATGCCAATAGATAAAATAGGTCTTGCTACCTCAGAATCCCTGGTATGCGAAGCTCTACTTTGCTTCGTCATACGATCTACATATTGCTTGCCTGACCAAAGGTGAGATCCATAAAGGATCCTCCAGCTGCATTATCCACTACTGGTTTAGTTATTGAATTCAAGGCTCTATATAGTATCTCCATTAGGTGAACATTAGTCATATGGTGGTTTGGACACCTCATTAGCTTCGTTTTGAACCTCTCCCATGTTTCATGAAGGGCTTAAGTTGGAAGCTGACGGAATTTGCTGATTTCATCTCTCAATTGTACTCTTTTGGATGACGGAAAGAATCTTTCTAGGAAAGCGTCTCTCAATTGCCTCCAATTTGTAATAGAATCAGGAGTCAGCCCATTCAACCATAGAGTTGCCTCCCCAGACAGAGACAATAGAAATAGACGTAATCGAATTGCATTCTGACCAACACCAGGATTGTCAAACGACTTGCATGTAGAAATAAAGTTGATGAAATGTATATTCGGATCATCGCCTGCTAGTCCACCGAATAATCCCTTCAGTTGCAATAACTGAATCATGGTGCTCGTGATGTTGAACTTGGCTCCAGGCGCTAATGGTGGAGGAATAATGGCTCCTGTGGCTCCGGCTCCATCAATATCATCATCATCAACGTCGAAAGATGGTTGCATAGCTCGTCGTTCGTGTCTAAACCTAGCTTGACGATCTCTTCTGTTGGCAAGTGTTGCGATGTCAGCGGCATGCCTAGGGTTTAGTAACTCGTCATCACCTAGGTCCTCATCATCAGGATTTATTGCTCACCCAGGGTTATCAATATTCTGTTGTTGAACTTGAGCAGCGGCAAGAGCATCTAACCTCGCTTGTTCCTGTTGCGCAGCCATCCTTTTGATTTCGTGTTGTGCCTCCATTCTGCCAATACGTTGTGGTTCAGGATTGATAGGTAATAACAGTTAACGAGAACTTCGAGTATGGGGAATGCACCGAATAAAAACCTGTAGTAAACTAAAACAAAAAGTAAAAGTAAAAGTACGAGAATCTTTGACCAAAGGGTCTAGTAATTATCACGAACTTAATTGACACTCGTATTCCCCGGCAACGGCGCCAATTTTTGATAACGCTTAATCTACAGCTCTTTTGGGAGTGTAAAGCGGTCGTAGTCAAATATAGAACCCAACTGGGTTGGGTATCAATCCCTCAGGAAATAGCTTGGTCAATGATGATAGGCGAAATTACGCGCCTATATCAATATATTTTGCCCATATTTTAGCCTAGTTTTGAGAACTAATTATCTATTTCATGCACTTTTAGTCCTTTTTCCTATAAATGAGCTAACAAACATGATTAGTAAAGTTTCAGGTATAAATGATGCAAAATACAGCATTTTATGGCTTACTTGACGCAAAAGAAAGCTCACAAACGAAGTGGAAAGGAGCTGGACGCCTAAAGGACCAAATCTACTGCATGGAAAATCTGTCCCGGGCTAAAATAGCAATTCTGAAGACTTTGGGGACTTACAGACACAATGCTGGATTTTTACCAAGATACATTAACCTAGTGCAATTAGGTTATGTGTTTTACTATTCTATTTGGATTATGATATTGTAACCTTACCCTAGTACATTTGGGTCAAGGATTTCATTAGTATATTAGGATTTGGTTATTTATTTCATTAGTTTAGTAGGAGTAGGATAGGAGTATTATAAATACCCTATCATGCTAGAGATTTTTATTCAGCTTCCAACAATTAATTTTCTTCCATCCCTCTCATCTTCCACCACAAACACTTCTAATCTTTCCATTAATTCTATTCTTAAATTCCACAACAAGAGAATCGTTACTTGCTACGGAATCACCAAAACCACACGCCTAACACCTCTTTCACACGCCATCCACCATGCAAAACGTGATATCCTTCGCATTCATGGGTAACTAAACCTCTTAGTTGGGGTTATGGAAGCCGAATGAGTTACTATCTATAGCTGTGAGTTTGTGAGTTCAAGACACGTATATTGCTTATATCATTACGCTCTTCATCTTAATCTACATTCTCTGTGGTTGCAAACGCAAGAATACGCCATTCTAACATTTAACTTGTTCAAGAGAAAGGTTATTTGTCTGGAAAAGAGATAATGTCAAGGTAGTAGGACACCCTTTCCTATTAAAAAGCTAGTGCCGTAACTGGACTAACCTCTTGGAGAATTCGTACCGCTAGACACGCTTTAAGCTCGAGAGAGTTAAAGTGAAATAGTCCTTGTTTAGGTCGAGAGACGCTTGGATTTACCATCGACTACAATTCTCTATAAGCAATTGCATGTCAAGACTCTACACACTCATAGCCAATAGAGACGTATACCTCTGAAGGTGGACATAACCCTAACGCTTCAATTCTCATTGTTTACAACCAACGTAACAATCTCTTTCTCTTTTTACTTTGCTATTTTCAGCTTTTACTTTATTGTTTTGGTTACATATTACAATCCCCCCTTTTTATGAGACTTGCACCAAAAGTCTAGTAACCGTTGCTTACTTGTTGGTCGAGCTATTCCCTGTGGGATCGACACCCAACCCAGGTTGGGTTCTATATTTGCTAACGACCGCTTTACACTCCCACGAGAGCTGTAGATTGAGCGTTATCAAAAATTGGCGCCGTTGCCGGGGAATACGAGTGTCAATCAAGTTCGTGATAATTACTAGACCCTTTGGTCAAAGATTCTCGCACTTTCACGTTTAGTTTTTGTTTTTGTTTATTGCAGTTTTTTCTTTTAGTGCATGCCCCATACTAGAAGTTCTGGTCAACCGTTATTACCAATCAATCCAGAACCACAGCGAATTAGAAGAATGGAAGTACAAGCTGAAATCGACAGGATGGCTGCTCAACACGAGCAAGCAAGATTAGCTGCTCTTGCCGCTGCTCAAGTCCAACAACAAAACATTGATAATCCTGGACGAGCAATAAATCCTGACGATGAGGATTTAGGTGACGAGGAGTTGATAAACCCAAGGCATGTCGCTGAAACGGCAACACCTGCAAATCGAAGAGGTCGACAAGCTCGGTATAGATATGATCGCCAACCCTTGCAACCAGCTTTCGACGATGATGATGATGATCTTGATGGTGCCGGAGCCACTGGAGCTATAATTCCACCACCATTAGCACCCGGAGCCAAGTTCAACATCACAAGCACCATGATTCAGTTATTGCAACTCAAGGGATTATTTGGTGGACTAGCAGGCGATGATCCGAATATGTATCTCATCAACTTTATTTCTACATGCAAGTCTTTTGACAATCCTGGTGTTGGTAGAATGCTATTCGATTACGTCTATTTCCATTGTCTCTGTCTGGGGAGGCAACACTATGGTTGAATGGGCTGACTCCTGATTCTATTACAAATTGGAGGCAATTGAGAGACGCTTTCCTAGAAAGATTCTTTCCGCCATCCAAAAAGGCTCAGTTAAGAGATGAAATCAGCAACTTTCGTCAGCTTCCCTCTGAAGCTCTTCATGAAACATGGGAGAGGTTCAAGACAAAGCTAACGAGATGCCCAAACCATCACATGACTAATGTTCACCTCATGGAGATCTTGTATAGAGCCTTGAATTCAGTAACTAAACCAGTGGTGGACAACGCAGCTAGAGGTTCTTTTATGGACCTCACCTTTGGTCAAGCAAGCAATATGCTCGATCGCATGACAAAGCAAAGTAGAGCTTGGCATACCAGGGATTCTGAGGTAGCAAGCCCCACTTTATCTATTGGCATGTCTGCAGACCAAAGAAGAAGAGAAGAAGAACGTGATCAAGATATGGCGCACATGAAAACCCAAATGGATCTTCTTACAAAGCATCTATTAGGGAAGACTGAAAAAGTGAAAGCTATTGCGTCAAAAGGAAGAGACGAATCTGATTCGGAAGAAGAGGCCAACTACTTGAACAATCAGGGGGGTTTCCGTGGGAATGCCCAAGGAAACCAAGGTCGGAACTATTATGATAAATCAGGAAGCAAAGACCAAGGTAGTTGGAGGAAAAATAATGAAAAGAGTGGTTTGTGCGTTCCCCCTGGTAAACGTGATACCACCACATCTAATTCTATGGAAGACATGATGGCTAAGTTATTGAAAGGAGTGGAAGCAACGAGCGCGGGAGTTAAGGAGGTAATTGACGATTTGGCCTCCATGAAGCAACTAGTTGATTCTCATTCCACTTCTATCAAGCAAATAGAGCAGCAATTGAGCCAACTTTCAGCAGCATTCAATCAAAGAAAGGCTGGCACCTTACCTAGCGATACTGTGCAAAACCCAAGGAATGATGGGTCATGCATGGCCATCACTACCAGAAGTGGTAAGGTGCTGGAAACTTCAGAAAAAGGCAAGCAAGTGGTTGACGGAACAGCAAATATGGACGCCACACCTAGTGACATCACAAGAGAAGAAACCGCAACATCTACTTCCAACGTCAAGGATGTTTCACCTAGTGACGTACAGCCTGAAAAAAATAATAAACGGAAGCAAGAGGAGAAGAAAGCCATGGAGAGAACACTTCCATACCCACCACCACCTTTTCCACAAAGATTGAAGAAGGTGGCCGATGACACCAAGTTCAGCAAATTTATGACTATGTTGAAGCAGCTGACCATTAATGTCATATTGGTAGAGGCACTTGAACAAATGCCTGGGTATGCGAAGTTTATGAAAGATCTTTTGACTAAGAATAGGGCAGCAAGTTATGAGCTGAAAGATGATGTGCATCATTGTAGTGCAATTGCTACTCGATCGATAGTTCAGAAGAAGGCCGACCCCGGAGCTTTCACGATTCCTTGCACCGTCGGATCTTTGGACTTTGCTAAAGCATTGTGTGACTTAGGAGCCAGCATCAACTTGATGCCATTATCAATCTATAAGAAATTGGGGTTAGGAGATCCTACACCAACTAATATGAGGCTTGTGATGGCGGATAAGTCGGTAAAACGACCGGTTGGTATTCTATGCGATGTCTTGGTAAAGGTATCTTCATTCATATTTCCAGCAGACTTTGTCATCTTGGATTGTGAAGCAGATTCAGAGGTTCCCATAATCTTGGGACGCCCCTTCCTTGCTACGGGAAGTGTGCTCATAGATTTGAGAGCTAATGAGCTTTCATTCCGAATAAATGATGAAGTGGTTCGCTTTGATGTTTGCAAATCAATGAAGCAACCCAAAGATCTGAGTGTATTTTCGGTGGCTGATGTTGTCTTTGATGACGAGAAAGAGTTACTTGCTGAAAGGCAAATTCTTGATGATCCTTTGGAGGCTTTGTTCATGAAAGAAGAGGATGATGATGCTGAAATTTCTGAAGATGATATTTGTGCTCTATCGGGATTAGGAACATATCGTTATACTCCAAAGAAGCTGGATCTTGATCTCAAGAATCGACCCACACCACCAGCTAAGCCATCTATTGAAGAACCACCCACATTAGAATTGAATGAGCTGCCAAGCCATTTGAAGTACGCATTCTTAGGAAGCGGAAACACTCTTCCAGTCATAGTGGCAGCCGATTTAGGTGAGCAACAAGTTGCAGCTCTTATTGCAATCTTACGCAAGTATATTAGAGCTATTGGATGAACCATTGCAGATATTATTGGTATTCCACCTGGGATTTGCACACATAAAATTCAGCTTCAAGAAAAGTGCACACCCACCATTGAACATCAAAGACGTCTAAACCCACCAATGCAAGAGGTGGTGAAGAAGGACATTATCAAGTGGTTAGACGCAGGAGTCGTGTATCCTATTTCTGACAGTACATGGGTAAGCCCAGTACAATGTGTTCCCAAGAAAGGAGGTATGACGGTGGTCGCGAATGCAAAGAATGAGTTTATTCCACTCAGGCCCGTTACTGGATGGAGAGTATGCATGGACTACCGCAAGCTAAATTCTTGGACACTCAAGGATCACTTTCCCATGCCATTTATGGACCAAATGCTAGATCGATTAGCGGGGAAAGGATGCTTTTACTTCTTGGATGGTTATTCAGGTTACAATCAGATTTGTATTGCCCCCGAAGACCAAGAGAAGACAACGTTTACATGCCCATATGGTACTTTTGCCTTCAAACGCATGCCATTCGGGTTGTGCAACGCACCAGCCACCTTTCAACGTTGTATGATGTCTATTTTCTCTGATATGGTAGAAGACACTTTGGAGGTATTTATGGACGACTTTTCAGTTGTTGGTGAGTCCTTTGACGCATGTTTGGTGAACTTGAGCATGGCATTACAAAGATGTGTAGAGTTCAACCTTGTGCTGAATTGGGAAAAGTGCCACTTCATGGTAAAAGAAGGAATCGTTCTTGGGCACAAGATTTCCGAAAGAGGAATAGAGGTTGATCGCGCCAAAATAGAGGTAATTGAGAAGCTGCCACCTCCAATTTCGGTGAAGGGAGTTCGTAGTTTTCTTGGCCATGCCGGTTTTTATCGTAGATTCATCAAAGACTTCTCCAAAATTTCTAGTCCATTGTGCAAGCTATTGGAGAAAGATGCGAAGTTTGACTTTAATGATGATTGCTTAAAGGTATTCGAATGCCTTAAAGAAAAACTCATTGAAGCCCCTATCATGGTAGCACCAGATTGGAGGCTCCCGTTCGAAGTCATGTGTGATGCTAGTGGTGTAGCCGTTGGTTCTGTTCTTGGACAGAGAAAGGAGAAATTATTTAATCCTATCTACTATGCGAGTAAGGTCCTAAATGAAGCCCAAAGGAACTACACTGTTACTGAACAAGAGCTCTTAGCGGTTGTGTATGCGTTTGAGAAGTTTCGTGCCTATCTATTGGGTACTAAGGTGATCGTTCATACAGACCATGCAGCTCTTAGGTATCTAATGACAAAGAAGGATGCAAAACCAAGGCTGATTCGATGGGTATTGCTGCTGCAAGAGTTCGATTTCGAAGTCAAAGATAGAAGAGGTTGCGAGAACCAAGTGGCTGATCACCTATCTAGACTTGAGAATGAGTATGTGGCGCAACCAGAAAATCAGATTGATGATGCATTCCCTGACGAGGAGATACTTGCGACAACAATGGATAAATTACCATAGTATGCCGATTTTACAAATTTCGTGGTGAGTAATGTGTTACCTTCCAATTTATCTTACCACCAGAGGAGGAAGTTTATGCATGACGTTCAGCACTACTATTGGGATGAGCCTTATTTGTTTCGAAGATGCGCGGATGGTATCATTCGACGATGTATATCCCATGAAGAAGTGCCTACTATATTGGAAGCATGCCACACTTCGCAAGTTGGAGGACATCATGCAGGGAATCGAACGGCAAGGAAAGTCTTGCAAAGTGGTTATTATTGGCCTACAATATTCAGAGATGCATTCGATTATGTGAGAAGGTGTGACCAATGCCAACGTCAAGGTGCTATTTCAAAACACCATGAAATGCCCATATCCAAAATTCTGGAGGTAGAACTCTTTGATGTGTGGGGTATTGATTTCATGGGACCATTCGTGAATTCGTTTGGAATGAAGTACATCTTGGTTGCTGTGGATTATGTGTCGAAATGGGTTGAAGCTGTAGCATTGGCCGATAACGAAGGAAAGCGTGTTGTAGCGTTTTTAAAGAAGAATATCTTCTCTCGCTTTGGAGTGCCTCGTACTATCATAAGTGATGGAGGATCTCACTTTTGCAACAAGCTATTCAAATCTGTATTGGCCAAGTATGGAGTCAAGCAACACAAGGTAGCTACGCCTTATCATCCCCAAACTAGTGGACAAGTAGAGGTTTCCAATCGTGAGATCAAGCAAATCCTTGCCAAAACGGTTAATGCGAATCGGAAGGATTGGTCTCGAAAGCTAGATGATGCACTATGGGCATATCAGACTGCATTCAAGACACTCATTGGCATGTCACCTTATCAGCTAGTTTATGGGAAGTCTTGTCATCTACCCATCGAGCTTGAATACAAGGCATTGTGGGCATTGAAGCACTTGAATCTGAATTGGGATGATGTGAAGAACCTGAGGTTGGAGCAGCTGAACGAACTAAATGAATTTCGTCTCCATGCATATGAAAGATCAGATTTATACAAGGAGCGGATGAAGAAGTATCATGATCAGCGGATTGTTCGACGAAACTTCCAAAAAGGTGACATGGTACTACTCTTTAATTCCAGACTCAAGCTCTTCCCAGGTAAGTTAAAATCAAAATGGTCTGGTCCATTTAAAGTCATCCAAGTCTACTCGTCTGGAGTAGTCGAATTGGAAAATAATGAAGGTGTTATCTTCAAAGTGAATGGCCAACGTGTCAAGCCATATATCGGTCCTCTTGACTCGACGAATGACATGGCCATCACTTATCTCGACGAAGTCTAAGTACTCGAGATTACTACGTCGAGCCACGACAATAAATAAGGCGCTAGATGGGAGGCAACCTATCGTTTTATTGTTTTATCGTTTTGTCATTTTATCGTTTTATCGTTTCTTCGTTTTAGTATTTTTTCTTTTTGATAAATGAAAATACAAAAATAAGAGTCGTGCCACGACCAAAACTAAGGTGCTTGGTGGGAGGCAACCCATCGTACTAATCGTTTTCATTTTGTTTTGAGCAAAATATAGGTGCAAGAAGTATGCAACGAGGATATTGATTTCAATCGACGATTTGGACGCATTGTATCGTAAAGTCGGTAAGTTAGGAATGGTGATGCATAAGGCTATGAATTGAGCCTTTCTCACGTCAAAATAGGCTTCGAGGAAGGCTAGGCCTTGGTAAAAATAGGCCACGAACGATGCACAACCTATTCTATAGCCTAAGGACTCGGAATCTAGTGTGCTATACACTATGCACCGCCTATTCCTAGGTATGCTTTTGACTATGCGCCGCCTATGCTATGGCATTTGAGATACTGAGACCAAATGCCATAGACTATGCGGCGCATATGTCTAGAAATGCCATAGACTATGAGGCGCGTATGTCTCATTATGCCATGGACAATGCGCCGCATATGTAATTGATATGCCGAGGGATATGCGCCGCATATGTGGTGATTTTGTCCCCAAATCCGATTGTAAATGGGTCATAACCCGACCCATACTCTTCCTATATAAAGGGGACTTGGTTTTATAACACAATCACATTAGAAACAACCCTAAAGGCGCTGCATATCACTCCAAATCCTCTCAAAATTTTCTTTCTTTGTTCTTCCAATCCACAACAACTTCTCCACAATCTTCAAGCAAGTAAGTGCTCTCTTATTCTTCATCTATTTATCGTAAGTACTACGTTGCTATGCTTATTATATTTTGCTAAATCATGTGAGATTGATGGTGATGTTCATGTGTTTGGATAATTGTTGCAAAAACGTGTGAGTGAATATCTACGTAGGGAATTCTTGACTTGTTTCCGACTTGAATTTTACTCCGATAGCATTGTTATGATAATTTCTAAATTGACATGGCTATGAATATTGCTTAAGATTGTTGTTTGGATGCTTACATGATTGACCATCCCGGCCATCGGGATAAGGTTATAGTGCCCATCGACTTAGGAGGTTGTGCTTGTTGTAAGAATAATAATTCCATGTGGTAACCCCTAGGTTGTAGTATTGCTGTATCCACCATGAAAGTAGTCCAATGGCTGTAAATAAGTGATGTAATGCTGATTTTCTTGTCGGAATACACTCCTACAACGTATGTCGACGAAATCTGAGTACTCGACCACTTTCACTTCGCCGATTTGTGTTAACAAGATTAAGTGTGGGGTGGGACCCCTAGTGCTTGCATATAGATTGTATCAAGTGAGATTGTGCTGCAACTAACATTATTTCTAGTCTCAGGTACAATGGCACCCAAAGCAAAGCAAGGCAAGGAGAAGGCTACCACGTCCCGAAAGGACAAGAAGAGAAGTCGAAAAGACCAAGGAGAATCATCTTCAGCACACCTACCACGCAGAATGTTCGGAATCAAATGGGTTCTTGAGGAAGAAGCCAAGGCATGGTACAGCAGCAACAAATAAAGGAAGTACGTGCATGTCGACTTGATCAACAAGGAGACCTTAGCAAAGAAGGAGCCGCAGATGTTGGCTAAAATAATGGCTTTGAAGCTGGATTTCATCTTCCGTGACATGGGAGAGTGCAATCTTGACTTGACAAGAGAGTTTTATGCCAACTGGTCGCCAAACACAACAGGCAACGAAGTCAAAATTCGGGGCCAAGTGTTACAGCTTACAGCGGATTGGATCAACTCTTTTCTTGGCCTACCTTCGGTCAACACTACACCATACAAAGAGCTGTACAACAGGCCTCCTTACAGAGCAATAAGACACACGCTTTGTGGAAGCAGGTCAATGACAAGATGGGGCAGACATAAGGAAACAGGCCGTCACAACACATTCCCCTATGCTCCACTAAATAGGGAAGCAAGAATCTGGATGCGCATTGTCAACTCCTGCCTTATTCCTGGGACGCAATACACAAAGATATCAAGAGATAGAGTGTGTTTGGTTTATGCGTTGATGACGAATGTCCCTATCAACTTTGGGGCAATCATTCGATCTACCATGAGGAAGGCCAGACTCCACCGAAGGTCCCATTTCACATTCGGTAATTTGTTGACAGCAATGTTGCGGAAGGAGGATATAGAAGAGGAACCAGCTGACCACAAACTCCAACATAACCCAAAGAAGGTTGACCTCACTAAGGTCAAAGATGCTGAAACAACGCATGGAGTCAACCTTACTACTGCGGAGAGACATGCTCGTGACGAGAGTTTCTTCCGTCATCTCTATGGCATGACACGATTCACGATGATGAGTGGTGGATGTATTCCAACTGCTGAAGAGCTCCAACAGCTGGACCACGACTACCCAATGAACAGGCATGCCCGGGAGATGTGTGGAGTGGGCGTATATTTTGAGGAACCTCTTGACGATGACGTGCCAACGGATGATGATAGACGCTTGCCTGATTCTGATGATGAGGAGAACTCTGACGATGACTCTTATGATGATTCAGACGAAGGGGGTATGACCCCCGACATTGATGAGGAGTCCGACTAATCAGGTTCTTCGACTTTATTTTCCACTGAGGGCAGTGTCCAGTCTAAGTGTGGGGTGGCAGAATCTGCACTTCTTTTATACTTCTTTGTTTGCACCTATGTTTGTATGTTTGCTTGTTTACTTCGTTTTTTAGTCCCATTTTTTTGTTTTTTTCTCGTTTGACGTTTTTTTAAATTTTTTAGGAGTAAAATTTTTCTAGCTACGCATGAAATTATTTTGATAGGCAGCATGAGACTAGAACAAGAGTATGTATTACAATTGTGACTATTGAGACATTTAGGCTCTAGTTGTGACTTATTATGTGATATTGTGTGATTCAATTCCTTCACTTGTTGGGTCAAGAGTCTATATTACTTCCAATCAAGTCAACCATGTGCCTTCTGTGTGTGAGATAATAGTATATTCTATGTTTGTAGCTGATGCTAGAACTTGCCTGGTATGTATGCAAAGCGAAAATAAGGAGTGTAAGTTTAGGATATGATTTTGGCATTTCTTTGGCAACCTATACATGTTTACCTTCAGTTTTACCTACCCATGGACATCATCCTAGTTAAACCTTTTTGAGCCTTTAGCCTATTTCTTTGACAACCTTGTATGTAAGCCTAATCCATTTCTTTCAAGACCGTAATTTGATCCAAATTCCTAAGTGCTTTAAAGTGAAAAATTCATGTGACAACATAAGAGGAAATTGGGTGAGTATGATGCTATAAATTGTAATGGTGCTTGAATGTGTTATGAAAAAGGAAGAAAGTGCTATCATAAGAGGTATGTTGTGAAAAGAAAAAGGAAAAGAAAGCTGAAAAGTGAGTTGTGCTTAAAATTGAAAAACAAAATAGGAGAACAAGGGTGGAAGAATAAAATAAAGAAAGGTTGAAAGAAAAAAGTGTCAATGATACAATGTGATGTATTAAAGTGCTTAGGAACTTAGTCACTATTTCTGGCCAAAATAGCTGATCCTACCCGTCCCTTAGCCTACACTACAACCATCTAAAGACCTACTTGATCCTAATCTTAACATTCCGACATTTAGTAGAGTACTACATTAAAGGCAAGCTTATGTTCATTAGTTGCTACATATGAATTCTTTGTGAGAGTGAGTGCAAGGATACTTTGATACCCATGTTTGAAAAATATGCTATATTTGTGAGTGATTATGGGTACGATATTGTAAGACACACATGGTTGATGAGTTTTGGATAGTTGTATATGATTCTATGTACCTTAACGTTTGCACGTGAGTTGATCACCATCACGAGTCTATGCTTGAGGTTAAATTGTTTCTACTTATCATCGGAAAGCTACTCTTTGTTGATAATTGTTGTGCTTGTCTTGACGAATGTTTTGTGTTGTTGCTGTAAAAACCTTAAGTCGATGCTTAGAAGGACATGATATTTTGTTCGAGGACGAACAAAGCTCTAAGTTTGGGGTGTTGATGATAGGCGAAATTACACGCCTATATCAATATATTTTGCCCATATTTTAGCCTAGTTTTGAGAACTAATTATCTATTTCATGCACTTTTAGTCCTTTTTCCTATAAATGAGCTAACAAACATGATTAGTAAAGTTTCAGGTATAAATGATGCAAAATACAGCATTTTATGGCTTACTTGACGCAAAAGAAAGCTCACAAACGAAGTGGAAAGGAGCTGGACGCCTAAAGGACCAAATCTACTGCATGGAAAATCTGTCCCGGGCTAAAACAGCAATTCTGAAGACTTTGGGGACTTACAGACACAATGCTGGATTTTTACCAAGATACATTAACCTAGTGCAATTAGGTTATGTGTTTTACTATTCTATTTGGATAATGATATTGTAACCTTACCCTAGTACAATTGGGTCAAGGATTTCATTAGTATATTAGGATTTGGTTATTTATTTCATTAGTTTAGTAGGAGTAGGATAGGAGTATTATAAATACCCTATCATGTTAGAGATTTTTATTCAGCTTCCAACAATTAATTTTCTTCCATCCCTCTCATCTTCCACCACAAACACTTCTAATCTTTCCATTAATTCTATTCTTAAATTCCACAACAAGAGAATCGTTACTTGCTACGGAATCACCAAAACCACACGCCTAACACCTCTTTCACACGCCATCCACCATGCAAAACGTGATATCCTTCGCATTCATGGGTAACTAAACCTCTTAGTTGGGGTTATGGAAGCCGAATGAGTTACTATCTATAGCTGTGAGTTTGTGAGTTCAAGACACGTATATTGCTTATATCATTACGCTCTTCATCTTAATCTACATTCTCTGTGGTTGCAAACGCAAGAATACGCCAGTCTAACATTTAACTTGTTCGAGAGAAAGGTTATTTGTCTGGAAAAGAGATAATGTCAAGGTAGTAGGACACCTTTTCCTATTAAAAAGCTAGTGCCGTAACTGGACTAACCTCTTGGAGAATTCGTACCGCTAGACACGCTTTAAGCTCGAGAGAGTTAAAGTGATATAGTCCTTGTTTAGGTCGAGAGACGCTTGGATTTACCATCGACTACAATTCTCTATAAGCAATTGCATGTCAAGACTCTACACACTCATAGCCAATAGAGACGTATACCTCTGAAGGTGGACATAACCCCAACGCTTCAATTCTCATTGTTTACAACCAACGTAACAATCTCTTTCTCTTTTTACTTTGCTATTTTCAGCTTTTACTTTATTGTTTTGGTTACATATTACAATCCCCCCTTTTTATGAGACTTGCTCCAAAAGTCTAGTAACCGTTGCTTACTTGTTGGCCGAGCTATTCCCTGTGGGATCGACACCCAACCCAGGTTGGGTTCTATATTTGCTAACGACCGCTTTACACTCCCACGAGAGCTGTAGATTGAGCGTTATCAGTCAACAAGTAAGCAACGATTACTAGACTTTTAGTGCAAGTCTCGTAAAAAGGGGGGAGTTTTGTAGTGCAAGTAAAGTAACCAAAATATTAAAGTAAAAACTGAAAATAGCAAAGTAAAAAGAAAGAATGTTTAGTAGGTTGTGAAACAATGAGAATTGAGGAGTTGGGGTTATGTCGACCTTATGAGTTATACGTCTCTATTGGCTATGAGTTGTGCGGAATTCAGACATGCATGTTCTTATAGAGAATTGTATTGGATAGTAAATCCAGGCCTCTTTCGACTTATTCAAGGATTATTTCACTTTAACTCTTTCGAGCTTAAAGCGTGTCTAACGGTACGAATTCTCCAAGAGGTTAACCCAGTTACGACACTAACTTTTTAATAGGGGATGGGACCTTACTACCTTGACATTATGTCTTTTCCAGACATATAACTTTTCTTTCGAACAAGTTAATGCTATACTGGCATATTCTTGCGTTTGCAACCACAAAGAATTTAGATTAAGATGAAGAGAATAATGATATAAGAAGCATACGTGTCACGAACTCACAAACTCATAGCAATAGATATTATCTCATTCGGCTTCCATAACCCCAACAGAGAAGTTTAGTTACCCATGAGTGCGAAAGAAATCACAATCGACATTGTTATTATACCACAATAATGATTTCGTGTAGCACAAGAGTGGTAGGCGTTAGGCATGATTTCTCGCAAAGTAACGTTTCTCTTGTTGCGGAAATTAAGAATAGATGAATAGAAGAATAAAAATAGAATTAATGGAAGAATTAGAATTGTTTAGAACTAGAATCTCTTAGAAGTAGAATATTGTGAATAGAATTAATAAAAATCTCTAGCAAGATAGGGTATTTATAATACCCATATCCTATTCCTACTAAGCTAATGAAATACTTAACCAAATCCTACTAAGCTAATGAAATACTTAACCCAATCCTACTAGGTTAATGTATCATTATCCTAATCCTAATAAGTTACTGCTAGTCCCAAAGTCTTCAGAATTGCTATTTTTGCCAAGGACAGATTTCCATGCGCCACTTTTGGTCCTTGGCGTCCAAGCTTTACTCCCCTCCTTTCGTGAAGCTTTCTTTGGCATCAAGTTATCCATAAAATGCTGAATTCTGCATCATTTATACCTGAAACTTTGCTAATCATGTTCATTAGATCAATTACAGGAAAAAGGACTAAAAGTGCATGAAATACATAATTTGTTCTCAAAACATGGGTAAAATATGGGCAAAATCTAGTGCTATAGGCATGTAAATTCACCTATCATCAATAGGCCTGTATAAGATTATTCAAAGACGTGGGCAAGTTTCTTATGAATTAGAGCTACCCTAGGAACTCTCATCAGTGCATCCAATATTTCATGTATCGATGTTTCGAAAGTGCATCGGAGATCCATCCCTTATTACTTCTTCTGAAGATGTACAAGTAACAGAAGATCTTACCTATGAGGAGATGCCTATTGCTATATTAGATCTTCAAGTTAAGAAGATGAGAAATAAAGAAGTATCATCGGTGAAAGTACTTTGGAGAAATCAACAAAGGGAAGATATTACGTGGGAAGCTGAGGAAGCAATGAAATCTAAGTACCCTCGTTTGTTCAAAGATGAAGAGGAAGTTCAAGAAACGGAGTTATAACATTAACAAGTAAGTTTTTGTTTATATATGCATAGTATTTATGTGACGATCTGAATGTTAATAGTGGACTTGAACTTGTTTTGGTTGAATAACTACGCTAACATTCGAGGACGAATGTCCTAAAGGGGGGAAGTATGTAACACCCCGTATTCAAGTACATGTATTGGCGTATTCAAGTACGTGATTGGTCTTATTTATAGGGAATTAATTTTTTATTTTATTTATACCAGAATTTACCCGTCGATGGCTCCATATGAAGGTTATTGAATAAGCTTTCAAATGATATAAAGATTTCCAAAAACGGATAAGTTTTGGATATAATCGAGCACGTTCGAAACTATAAAACGGTGGCCAGTATATGGTGAATAGTAAATGTGCAGGAAAATTTCCTGCACACAAACTACTGAGACCTGACAGTTTTTTTTGTCAACTTTGAACGATCATAACTCCCTTAATATACTAAACTGGGAGGGCTACAATCTATCAAAAGAAATATCTTTGAGTGTTCTTTCCAATGCAATTGATTTCATCCAAATCCAATATCTGAGTAAGGAGTTATACTCATTTTACTTCAGCCTCTCAAAACAGATTTTTTGGGTCAACTTCAAACGATCATAACTCCTTGTACAGGACGAACTGGGTGGTCTAATTTATATGAAATGAAATCCCTTTGAATTATCTTAATTTCAACCAAATCCGATATTGGAGCAAATAGTTATGATTGATTTACTTTAGCCTATCAAAATAGTCCACCATGGACAGATTCAGATTTACTTCAAATTTTAAGGGCAATATGGTCATTTTCCATCTCTCATGGACGAAAATTGGTCATTACATACATATAATTAGCCTCATATACATCATTTTTATCCAAATTATTGAAGAATAAGGAAACCCTAGCCTAAGTTCAACTCCAATTATCTTGTGATTCAACCATAGAAAATCCAAATTGATTCCGTAGTTGTGTTCACCGTCTCGAGGGCTTAGAGAAACACCCCTTATTTGTGCCAACAGGACTTCGAAATCAAAAAGTCCATTTTATGGTAAGGATGTAAATTATGTTGGTGTTATTTATATGGATATGTATATATATATATATGCATGTGAGAATAAGAAGTATGTTATTTGATTGTTGTTGAAAGATGATTGGAAATGATATTGGATTATTCTTGTGCATGGTTGGATTATGTTGAATTGTGAAAGGATTTGGTGTCATGATGTGGTATTGAAATGATGATTATATATATATCTATATATATATATATATATACATATATACATATATATATATATATATATATATATATATATACACCTAAACCTATTGTTCAAGTTGGTTTTTTGAATGCTTTGCAAATATTGGTTATATGGAATTATGGAAGAGAATTGTGGTGTTTGGTTACTAATACTAGATGCCAAACATTTCATTGTAGATAAGGGATTTATAAAGGCGGGAAGTTGTGTTGAATTAGTATCCGAATCTATAACGAGGTATGTAAAGCATACTCTAATAATGTTCTTTGGCATGAAAACACCAATGTTCCATCAAGTAAGATTCCGAAGTTGGTTCCATTCTATAAAGTTTCAAAATGTTTCATTGATATACCAAAAGGCTCCTATTTCATTGTTGTGCTATTGATGATTCTGAAACACATTGTTGATGTACCAACAAGTTTTTATTACATCGTTATTGTATAGAAGGTCTATTACTTGGTTCCTATTGATGTATCATTGTTTCAAAGTAAAAAAAATGTGGTGGCGATAGAAATAACAATCTCAAAGATTAGTTGAACTAAGTGATGGAAGTTCTCTCTTATCGGGTGGTATCCCAGCGGCATAAGCCTAGCATGGGTCGATCCCTATTTATGTGTTTATGGGTGGTATCCCAGGGGCATAAGCCTAGCATGGGTCGATCCTTATTTATGTGTTTATGGGTGGTATCCCAGGGGCATAAGCCTAGCATGGGTCGATCCTAGTTGATATGTACTGGAGGCAGCCTAATGGTCGCAGTATAGTACAGTAATGATTACAAAGATGATAAGAACGAAGGTAAAGTGATTGAATAAATGCAATGTACAGGTTGTCACACGTTTTAGTAAGTGGGGTCCACTCTTATTACGCTTTATTCACTTGTTTCTGATTTCTATTGAGCTCCTATATCATATGTGATTATCTAAAGCTTTACATACTTAGTACATATTTTGTACTGATGTCTCCCACGAGGACCTACATTTCATGCTGCAGGCACAGGTACCTCAGCTCATACACCGCACAAGTAGGAGCCAGGTCATACAGCTATTGTTGGTGAACTTCAGTTTGCTTCGGAGCTTTCCGAGTCGGTTCCTTATGTTTTGTTATTGTACAGGAGTCATGTGTGGGCGTGGGTTTGTCCCGACCCTAGTTATGTCATGTATATCCTAGAGGCTTTTTAGACATAAGAAAGGGTAAAGTCAAGGAAGTTTATATAGTGATGTTATATTTGTATATGGGGTGGCCCTGACGGCCAAGTATTATATATATATATATATATATATATATATATATATATATATATATATTTGGGCGTGTTGTGCTGATACAAGTAATTAGACCCTTCTATATGCAACGAAGTGCTGTCCAAATTTTTGGTGACATGTAAGTGAAAGTACAGGTATTTGAACGGGTTCTCCCGGGCCCGATGTGATTTTGGGTCGTGACATTTCCCTTCCCTCGTTTAGTGGCTCCTTTTGTTCTTTATTCTTATCTTTCCTTATAGGTACACATTTAAAATGTTAGAAAAATCAGGGATAATCACTCACATATTTTCATCTTTGCAATAATCGGCAACGATGCATATACAACTCCCCTCAATGAAAAAGAAAGTGGAGCTTTTTCTCTGGTGCAGCTTATGCAGCAATAATCGTAACTATTAAAGGCTATGTTTTGCACTTTATGATCCAAGCAACCACAAAACTGGATGATAGGATACCTTGTCCACCCAAGCATCTTTGTACTCTAAAAGATATGGATGGCTTAGTTTAGCTATCAAATTCACCTGCAACGGAAAAATAACTGTCTATCATCAAATTAGAAGAATATTCTCCAAGCATATCTTACCATCAAGTAAAACTTTTCATATAATAAATTATAAGATGAGTCAAAGATTTTGTATCTAAATGTGCTTGGTTCGAAAGGAAAGATTGGAGCAACTATTTGATGACATAACTTCTTTTACTAGACATTTAAGCGTGTCCATATTCCATACTGCATCTTCATCAAAATGAATATTTGGTAGAGGGATGTATACCTATTCGCGTCCAGATTATCCATTTCATGAAAGTAGTTTTATTGATACAGGGAAAATCATAGGTGCGAAGTACTTACTGGTTCTTATTTTCTATTGCTAAGAGGAAAGAAAACTACTTCACGTGTGACTCCAATGAGAAAGTTCTAAATTTCTACTTCAGTTCAATCCTACTTGTCATTTCATGTCATTTTTTTTTGGAAGCTCGTCTTGCGGATGCTTGGTCCTTCGAACGCAAACCTTGAGTTAAGACATTGGGGCATATATATTATTCTGCTGAAACAATCTTCTCCAAAACCTAAGCTCATCAGATGCAAACCCACTTTCATGCAGATAAGAATGAAGATGTCTAAAGGTTTCCATCGATAGAATTCATAGGATGCTCAATGCATTGGTCAGGACAATCACTCCTTACATAGTCCAGCATGCTAAACACTCTTAAAAGAAAAAAGGTTTGCATGGTAACACACGCTTCAAGTCGTACGATAAGATAGTTAAAGTGGTAATAGCAAAGGAAAAATGTTGTGGTATGAGAGTGATAATCAAAGAGTTTTAGAAGCAAACCAATTGAAATAAAACAACAACAACAAGAAGCCCAGTGTATTTGGGGAGGGTAAAATGTACACAGTCCATACCACTACCCCCGAAGAAGTAGAGAGGTTGTTTTCGATACACCCCCGGCAATTGAAATAGAAGAACATCAATAAAAATCAGTTTATCAAATACTTTATGATGGAACACCTCATACAATCTAGCTCACTACCGAAACTATGAGGAGAACTATTCAATTAGACAAAAATCTAGCAAGTACGAGATATTGAATGTATGTATTATTCTAAATAGCTTTATATTTCATAAACGCGATGTTCCTTGGTTGAAGTTTTTGTTTGTCCCTTTGTTGTTTCTTGATGTACTTAACGAACTTGTTGTAACACCCCGTATTCAAGTACGTGTATTGGCGTATTCAAGTACGTGTATTAGTCTTATTTATATGGAATTAATTTTTTTTTATTTTATTTATACTGGAATTTGCCCGTTGATGGATCCATGCGAAGGTTATTGAATAAGCTTTCCAACTATATAAAGATTTCCAAAAAAGGATAGGTTTCAGATATAATCGAGCACGTTTGAAACTATAAAATGGTGGTCGGGATATTTGGGAATAGTAAATGTGCAGGAAAATTTCCTGCACACAAACTACTGAGGCCAGCCAATTTTTTGGGTCAACTTCGAACGATCATAACTCCCTTAATATAATGAACTGGGAGACCTGCGACTTATGAAAAAAAAAATCTTTGAGTGTTTAGTCAAGATCTTCAAAAGGTAAGCAATGAAAAATTGACATTTTATATAACTGCTGAAAATCTTGAATTTGGGTTTGTCAAGATACATAATTATTCCTGATACATCGAACGAAGATACATTTTTTCCTTTATAAAGATACATAATTAACTCTCAAAACATTTTTTTTAATTTTGGATCTATCTAGATACATAATACATCCAACGAAGATACATTTTTCCTTTATAATGATACATAATTAGCTCCCGATACTCTTCTTTCCGATTTTGAGTCTGTCGATATATATAATTAGGTTCTGGTACATCCAACGAAGATACATAATTAGCTAAAATTTTTGTAATTACTTTATGAAGTTGGAGATTTGTGTAAACGTGGTAAGTTAAGGTGTATGTTTATGCTATTTTTGCATTAAAGTTTTACCCGGCCAGAGGGTGCATCGAAAACAGTTGTTCTACCTTCAAAAGATAGGGGTAAGACTGTACTGACACCAGCCTCCCTACATCCTACTTGTGAAATTTCACCGAATATGTTATTCTTGTTCTAAGTCATTTTTCTCTATCAGTTTCTTAATTTTCACTTAAGATTTTTTTTTTCTCCCTAATATATAGTTTAATTTCTTGTAGGTTTATAATTCTTAAGGGGAGAAGTGGCTTTTATTCCTATGCAATTTTGGAATATTTGGAAGGATGGCCAGACATAGATGTTTGTCAAGGGAGAATGGCCTTCAAGCTTAATGAAAAATTGTATGTAATAATTAAAACCTACTAAATGTGTGTGTATGTGCTCGAGCGTGTGTTCTACTTCCTAGCTTATTCCTACGAGCTTGGAATAAGATCTACGTAGGTTTTATTTTACTCAAACCATGTCCATAACATTATACCAGTGGCGGAGCCACAACCAATAAAGGGTGGTCAGATGAACATCCTTTGTTGGAAATATTTTTCGAGTATATAAGTTATATATAGTTATTTGTGGTTATATACATGTTGTTGCACACCCTTGACAAGATAGAGGAGCATAGTCCAGTGGTCAAGAGTGTACATTTCCACATCAACAATCCGGGGTGGAGCCTTGGCAGGTGCAACAGTGCTTTATTTTCTTTTTTTTTTTAAACAGTTCTTTACTCAAGAAAAAAATATATATGAACACCCTTAACCAAAAGTATGGCTCCGCCACTACATTATATTTGGCATGTTGTACGTTGTTGTTATCCTAATTCTTGTCTAAAAATGACCTTTTTACACTCAGACGGAAAAACAACCTTGTTAATGTTGGGAGGATGTTTCATGAAAATAATAATTTATGCATGTGCGTCTATGTTCGATTGTGTATATATGTGTGTGTGCATGTCTGTGTATATAGTAGATATATTGAGTGGATTGACATTAGACTTGGTGTGTTGTACATTGTAGTTGTCCTAATTCTTGTCTTAAGCTGACCTTTTGACACCCGGGCGGTGGAAAAACAACCTTGTTAATGATGTTGGGAGGATGCTGCATGAAAATGGTCATTTATGCATGCGTCTATGTGCATCGATGTCCGACTTTGTATATATCCATATGTGCATGTCTGTGTATATAGTATATATATATATATATATATATATATATATCGAGAATCTGTTGAGTGGATTGACATTATACTTGGTATGTCATACGTTGTTGTTGTCCTAAATCTTGTCTTAGTGTGACCTATTGGACACCCGGACAGTGGAAAAACAACCTTGTTAATGATGTTGGGAGGACGTTGCATGAAAATGGCCATTTATGCATGCGTCTATGTTCGACTGTGTATATCTCTGTGTGTGTGCATGTCTGTGTATATAACAAATATATACATATCGAGAATCTATTAAGTGGATTGACTCGTGAATAGTTGAGAAAGAAGTGGAAGTAGCACAAACAAACTTTTAATAGATTGAACCTCGTTACAACTATATATGTTTTAGAACTATTGTGGAATCTACTACTAATGCTTGCGTCTGAGTATGTTCTCCACATATCTTTAACGTGTAGTTCATTCCCTAACCTTACATGCATGAA
The DNA here is from genome assembly GCA_030864225.1 of Capsicum baccatum var. pendulum. Classification (NCBI taxonomy): domain Eukaryota; kingdom Viridiplantae; phylum Streptophyta; class Magnoliopsida; order Solanales; family Solanaceae; genus Capsicum; species Capsicum baccatum. The sequence goes on from CM061552.1 coordinate 311,460,406, forward strand.
TAAGAATTCTTTATATATCGAACTGTACAGGTTCCCATATATGGCTATTACAAATGAAAGACAAAGGATAATGTCCACATCCCAAGATAGAGCAACGGGCCAAGAGCTTGATTACCTAGAAGTTGTACTCCTTACAAGCCCATCTTGTTCTTTCCTCAAAGGAGAGGTACCCGATTTTTGTCGGTTATCTGTTTTTAAAATATCAGTTTAAATAATGAGTTTCATATCTGAACTTTCAGTTATGCTAGTATCGTGTTGAACTATCACTAAGAATTTATGAAAACACGCCTTAACGATTAAATGTTCAGTTTTTTCCTATCCGAATGGTGTTATTTTTTAGGGTTTAGGAAAGGTTAACGATTGATAATTGAGAAGTGTTTTAATATGTAATTGGTGATAGTTCAGGTAGGAATCTCGCGCATGATAGTTCAAATATAAAACTCAAAAACCTAGATACTTTGGGTGTGTTTTTTTATGAGAAATCTTTAGAAAATTGTTTAAAATTTTGTTTATTATTCTAAACGCTAGACGATAGTCTAATATTTTGTCTCTAAGATCGAGGAATTCCATATAAATATTAGATTCGAGTATAACGTTGTTCGGAAGAATATTTTCCCAAGGGTTATATTTGCACAATTTTTAAAAGTGGAGACAGAATTTAAATGATAGCCTAAAAAGAGCATTTGCCTAAATCGACCATTATAAAACAACAACAACGACATACCCAGTAGATTCCCACGAAGTAGGTTTGGGTAGGATAAGTGGACGTAGTTCATATCACTACCTCAGAAGTGAGATAAAAAGGTTGTTTTCGATAGACCCCTGACATAAGACAAATCGACCATTATAAAACAACAACAACAACAACAACATACCCAGTATATTCCTACGAAGTAGGTCTTGGTAGGATAAGTATACGCAATCCATATCAGTACCTCAGAAGTAAGATAACGAGGTTGTTTCTGATAGATCCTGACTCAAGATAAATCGACCATTATAAAACAACCGCAGCAACAACAACAACATACCCAGTATATTCCCACGAAGTAGGTTTGGGTAGGATAAGAATACACAGACCGTACCAATACCTCAGAAGTTAGATGAAAATGTTGTTCCCAATAGACCCCCAACTCAACACAAATCGACCATTATAATACATCTTAGCTATTATCTCCTATTTATTTTACTATTTTCTTAATTTCACATTTATTTACTCTAATGTTTTTTTCTATATTTAGGTGGATGATAAGTATCAATACTCAATTGAAAACAAAGATAACAAGGTCCATGGGTGCATAAACCCAAATCCAAAATTTAGACTTTGGATGATCACACCAAGTAATGAGTTCAAAACAGGTGGGCCTGTTAAACAAGGCCTGACTTCTCACATAGGCCCAATAACACTATCTGTGAGTATACATAATATACACATATTTTCACTTGGTTTTAATTTGTTTGGACTTGTTAAATCTAAATATTTAATACTACCATGATATAACATGTTTATCGATAGTTTAAATAAGATTTCATTCTTGAAAAAAAATACATCAAAAGGTCTAGACCTGTTTTTCTTCTAAATTTTAATGTACTTTTATGTGTCCACGCGTATACCACACTGCTAGTTATTCGCAGGTATCAGAGACGGATTTAAGGATGTAAGGGGTTCATCCAACCTCTAATTCACCGAAAATTGACATTGTATATTCAAAAATTTAAACTATCTTTTAGAACTTCGACTTTTTCGTGTGTTTATCAACAGATATTCTTCAGTACACATTATACCGAGGAGATTTTAACGTTGAGATTTCAAAATGGAGAGCCATGGAAGAAGGTTTTTGGACCTATTTTTGTATGCTTAAATTCTATTTCATCAGATAATGAAGTCATTCTAACATTATGGACAGATGCAAAAGAAAAGGTATGCTAAATTTGATATATGTACAATATAATGTTCAATAAAAAAATAATACAATAAGTTTTTTTTCCTTAATTATCGGTCTCCAATTTATGAAAAACAGATGTTAATCAAAACTGAAAATTGGCCATATGATTTCCCTCTTTCGGAAGATTTCATTCTAGCTGATCAACGGGGTACTGTAAGTGGCAGATTACTCATTAACGACGGGTACATTGACTTACTAAAGTCTCTTCGAGTGTATAAGAAATTTATCAATACGGGATTTTCACTTATTTAAGTTCGAAATTCACGACACTATCATAGTATAATTGTACAATATACTGGGTAAAGGAAAATCGTTGTATCTTAGATACACACGAATTTGATCTGTGCATTTCAGATACACGTGAATTTTTGAAGTGTGGATACACGTGATGTTTGGTCCGTGTATCTCAAATCATCCGAAAATAAACTTGTGTATCTGGGCAATCAGTTCGGCATATCTTGTACTTATTTCAGGAACATAGAAGGTGTCCTGTAATGAGAGATCAAACTTCTTGTATTTCTGTTGTTTGCCCTAACATATATGTAGTTTCATAATTCTTTGACATCAATACGACACTTTTATTTGCATACGAATCGAAATTTTTTTTTTTTACTGATTATTAATTAGCTATAAATTTTTTATTTCAGCTATTTAAGTAAAACACTTGTCACTCCAAATTCAACTTTCATTGGATTGGCTGCACCTGGAGATGTTGGATCATGGCAAATTGAAAATAAGGTTTGTGATATGTGTTTTTATTTAGATACGGGTATTAAATGGACGGATTAAATTAAATTTAAATCGGTTAAATTGTGTTGACTGTTGAGTTAATAAATGAACAGATTATCAATTTATCCAAACGTTATAGTTTGGTCAAAATGCGCTAAACGATGGGTAAATCGCAACCTAACTAGCCAACTCTTACACTGTTTTGATCTCTTTGTTTGTTTTCGTATAATTTATCTAGTTACCTTACAAAATTTTTTTTACTGTTTTGTTATGACTATCTATGTTGATCGAACAAGTCAAAAAAGTCCATTGGTACGTATCGGATTCGCCAAAACTTGTGTATTTTTGGAGAATTTGACACGAGTGCGACATCGAAAGTGAAGAGTCCCAAACAACTTAGATAATGATGATACATGATATTTCAAATCAGAAGCTATATAAATATTTTGACAAGATTTCTCGTGAGTTATTTTGAGCTTTATATTTAACAAAATCGGTAGTCGGCACAATTTTTAGATGAGTTGAACTGAATGTAACCGAATGAATTGAGTTAATAAATAGACGGTTCGATGATCTGTTCGAACTTAAACAGGCTGGACAAATCATATTTTCATGGAGAGGCGGAGCCAACCCTCTTTAGGGGGTTCGTCCGAAACCCCTTCGATGGAAAAATATACTATTTATACATGATTAAAAATATTTTTATGTGGTTATAGTAGGTGTTGAACTCTCTTCGACTTAGTTTTCTTTGAATATTGAACCCCCTTACATGAAATCTTGATTCCGCCTCTATTTTTATAGATAGTTTACCAACCCTAATTTTGGTATTATTATCATTACTGTATTATTTTTTTTATAATTTCAGTTAATATATGATTTTTGTATATTGTTTTTCTTTTCAGGGTTATCAATTTTGGACTCAAATAGATAGTGAGGGATATTTCTTGATTAACAATATCATCCCTGGAAATTATTGTTTGTACGCTTGGTTCCCTAGATTTATTGGTGATTACAAATACAAGGACTACATCTACATCAACCCAGGCATGATACATTTTATGTGACGTTATTTCTTTATTAGTCTGATCAAATTTAAAATAAATAAATACATTTCTATACTTGAAAAATAATTTAACTTTTAATATTTCATGTTGTTTTCCATATTGACATACTTCTACAATCACAAATATGTGTCCCGAAATCTGTATTTCTTTCTTAAACTCTATAACCAATCAAATACCGACTATATAGACACGCATATTATAGCGTGTTTCTCTACTGGACGGGTTCAGTCGAACCCAACATAGAGTATATATATTGATATTAACTTCACTAGAATTTCATCGAATGAAGGGGAGCCTTAGTAACTGGTAAAGTTGTTGCCATGTGATTAGGAGGTCACAAGTTTAAGCCATTGAAACAGCCCCTGACAAAAATGCAAGGTAAGACTACGTACAATAGACCCTTGTGGTCGGGCCCTTCCTCGAACTCTGTGCATATCGAGAAAGCTTTAATACACAAGAATGACCTTCACTTGATTTTCGTTGAATGAAGGAGGGTCTTAGAGTAACTGATAAAGTTGTTGTCATGTGACCAGAAGGTCAAGAGTTCAAGCATTTGAACAGCCTCTGATAGAAATGCCGGTAATGCTGTGTACAATAGATCTTTGTGGTCGAGTCCTTTCTCGAATCCTGTGCATAGCATGAGAGCTTTAGTTGACCATACTTCAAGGTATGTTGCGTACAATTGTCTTTTGTGGTCGGGCCCTTCCTCGAACCTTGTTCATAGCGAGAGAGCTTTAGCTGACCGGCCAGCCCTTTTACTAGAATTTCATCTACTTCCTCGAACAGTATGCATGGCGAGAGAACTTTAGTTGTCGGGAGTCCAACGTAATACTGTGTACAATAGACCCTTGTGGTCGGGCCTTCTTTGAACCGGACGCATAGAGAGATAGCTTTAGTGCACCGGACTACCCTTTTACTAGAATTTCATCGACTGTTAAATTCTAAACTATACTTCCCAACATTGTAATAGGTTCAACGGCAAAATTTTAAAGATCGTACGTTTAAATTTAAATTCTGAATCCGCTTCTGAACTGCTGCTGAATTCTTTATTCCAAATCCACAACCAAAATTTGAAGACCAATTTGACATTGCACATTATAAAGAAAAGTAAGTCAATTGCATTTATTTTATGAATTTTATTACTCAAATTATTTCTCAGTTTATTCATAGATGTTAACTCAATTTTCATTTTATTGTATTAAAGTTGTTATATTATTTTTCGTAATGAATAAATCAGTCTACTTGAGTCGAGGGTTTATTGGAAACAACCTCTCTACCTCATTCGAGGTAGCGGTATGGACTGTATACACTTACCCTCTTCTAGATCCTACTTTGTAGGAATATACTGGATACATTGTTGTAACAAATAAATCACTCTTCGAGGGGATGGGGGTATTAGTGATATGCACTGCACTTACCCTTCCCAAGTCCTGCTTTCTTGAAATACACTGAATATGTTGTTGTAACAATAAATCACTGATCACTCTTAACCTAAGCATCTTGAAAGTCACTATATTTTTTCTTTGTAATAAAAATGACATTAGATTTTGTTTAAATGTAATACTAAGTTAATACGAGTAAACTTTAAGCAAAGTTGAATAACTATTTTTGTTACGAAAAAATTTAGCGACTTTATGTTATACATACTTACGCGAATTTAAATGACTATTTTTGTTGGGAAAAATAGTTTAATCACGCAATGTGATGAAATAAAAGTTAAGTGACCATACATGAAATTATTGATTGATTTTTCTTTTTCAGGTTTAGGCAATATGGATTATGGGATTGTTATACAGAAATATACACTAATGGTGATTTAGTATACACTATTGGATCAAGCAACTATCAAACATATTGGTTCTTTGCTCATGTTAATAGATATACTTACAAGTATGTCCACAAACATCTTCTTCCTTTTAGATTGTTTACGTTATATGAACTGACAGTATAAATAATTTTAAAAATATCGCGTAATTTGATTTGTCATACTAGTTTATTTTCCCCACTCTGAAAGTTACGTACAATACTAAAAAAGTCAAGTTTAATTAACATTTTCGAGGAAAACATCTAGTACTTCCTGAATTATGACCAAAGTTGCTACGATATACTCCAATTTTATAGTGGTCCTATTACTTCCTGAATTAAATTTTAGCGTATTTTGTCAACCTTTTTAGCTGATGTGGTACCTTTGATGTGGGCTCCATTTTATATAATAAAGGTGTCATATTAGCACAAAGGGTGACAAAAATAAGCTAAAATTGAGTTCAGAGGGGTAATAGGACCCCTGTAAAGTTAGAGTATGTCGTAGCAACTCTGACCATACTTCAGGGGATATTGAATGCTTATGTCAATGTCTCACAAAACATAACCGAAAATATGAAACTCCTATGGAAATGCTTTCGTCGAGTCAATTTTATGCAATTTTTTCTCGAACATTTAGATTCGGGGATATGACCTGAGAATATGACCGTTGATAGGACGGTGAAGGTCTAAGTATTTAGAGTATAGGGTTTGTAGGTTGTCAAGGATATTTCTTTTCCATACTAGAACTACTCCTACTACTATTATTTTTTAGGTCCTTATACTTTTGGCTTTACTTATCTTATTATCGTGTTCATGTTACTGTCTGTTATTAAAACTTTTTTTTGCATCTTTGTTTGACTTGAGGTCTATCAGAATCAGTCTCTCTACCATCACAAAGTAGGGATAATATTTGTATACATGCTATTCTTCCCAGACCCCACTTATAATATAAGATTGTACTGCATATCAGATTCTAATTCATTTTTTGTAATTAAAGTGATGATGGCAACAAAACTTATATACCAACTACATGGCAAATTGTGTTTGATCTTCAACTAGCGTAGGATTCATCAAATTATACACTTCAACTAGCATTAGCCTCAGCAAATGAAGCTGAATTACAAGTATGGGCTAAACAAATTTTCACATTATTCTTAATTTTGTAAACCTAGTGTATATCTCCTGTATACATTATCTTTTTTTTGCGACTAATCAACGGTATGTTTCAATTGTTACAGATTTGAATAAACGATCAATATGCAAACGTTCCTCATTTTTCAACTAGATTGATAGGCAGGGATAACGTGATTGCAAGACATGGAATTCATGGATTATATCGGATGTATACTGTAGATATACCGAGAAATTTTCTCACGAGCGGTACTAATGTTATATTTCTTAAGCAAAGTCGAGGTTCGAGCCATTGGAGTGGAGTCATGTATGATTATATTCGTCTCGAAGGACCCCCTTCGAACGATTAAATAATTTAATATAGTGGATTATTGCAAATTAAAAGGAATATAAGTACAATTATAAGTTTGATTTGGCATAGTCTTTGAATGATTAAAAAATCGAATATGGTGGATTGTTGCAAATTAAAAGGAATATAAGTACAATTATAAGTTTGATTTTGCATAGTCTAATTTATAACTATCTTGGAGAATTAAAGCATTGTCCAAGTTCTATATTTTTTTAGGTACAATGTCATTTTTTGTCTATGATATATTCCAATTTTAATTTTGATTAGTGATATTTGTTTTTCTATTAACAAAAATGACTTTAAGTCTATTTATGTTGGAAACACGTTATATGTAGACTTTAGGTAACATTAAAAACTCAACATTATACTCTATGAATGATTAATTAGTATTAAAGGTCGTTTCGTATGTAGGATAAGGTGAATATCTCATGATTAGTTAAGTTTGGTATTAAATTTATACTTTTACGAAACTAATTTTTATCATCAACGAAATATAATATAATCTAATATAATATTTAGTGTTGGGATATCGTATCTTATCCCATCCAACATAAAAATATAAAATATATTTAGGATTCACTTTAGATTTATAATTCTTTCTTAAAAATTTATATTGCTTATGTTGTGTCCTGCATTGTTTAAGTTTAGAGTTCTCTTTAGGTTGTCTTAGAACCTTTTTATCAGAATTATCGTAGACTATGTATATATAAATAATAAAAAATAATATATAAATATGTCGTTTAACTTGGCCTTAGCTAACGTTCACGATCTTCAATTTTAGATGTGCACAAGAAGAACTTGTATGAAACTGAACGATTACATATACATCCTACGTAGAGGCAGAATCAAAATTTATGCTGAGAGGGTTCAAAATCTGAAAAAAAACTCTGCAGGGGTTCAACATCTACAATGGATATATAAAAAATCATTTTAATCATGTATTGATCGTATAATTTTGTCATCGAAGGGGGTTCGAACTGAAACCCCTATAATTAGGCTGGCTCCACCTCTTATCCTACATGATGTCTCATTTGAATTGTCACGTGGAACATGTGCGTGTGCCTATTTGTTCCACTTTATCTCTAATTTTTAATTATAAATATTGTTTGAATTTTTTGCCCTTTATTAAAAAAAATTTCTTTAAACAAAATTATCTTTTCACAATCAAAAAATAGAAAACTAAAAGAAAACCCAAAAATCCTATGTTGATCATATCGACTTTAACAGGAACATTGGACTTGTTACCACTATATGAAGGATAATTGCCACAATAGGCTTTAATTTTATTCTTATGTGATTTAAAATTTATTTATTTATTTCTATTTACATGCTTTTTTTTTTTGGTTTTCCATTCGGTGTTCGGCGTTCGCATTGGAGCCCCGACTAATCTGGATCACGTGTTGCAGGGCCCATTAAGGTGGCAGCACTCCCAACACAGTTTTATCCTACCCAGAGTCGAACCCTCTACCTCTGGTTAAGGGTGGAGCAGTCTCATCCACTGCACCACAACCCATGTTGGTTATTTACATGCTTGAATCTACTTCTATGTTCACAAATTTCATCTATTCAGATAAATTATATATGTTTCATCAAATTTCATCCATTCAGATAAATTATATATGTTTCATCAAATTTCATCTATTCAGGTAAACGAATCTCCTCATCCCATAGACACTATTTGAAGCTACAAGATGTTTGGTTGCAACATTATAATATATACGGAATCAAAATCCCAAAAGGTCAGATTATATTTGCATTTAACATTTATAATATGTTGGGAAATACAAAGACACTGTCAAAGTGCATGATAAACTAGCAGTGAAAAAATATACTAGTCTAAATTTTTTTCGTTTCAATTTGAACCAAGAGAAAACAAAGAGAAAATATCCTATTTCATTCTTGAACTATACCAAAAACGACTGAGACACACCTCAACCTAACGGGAGTCCTATTATCCCTCTAAACTAATTAAAAGTGTAATTTTGACACCCTTGGTGCCTACACGGCACATACGTGGCATACACGTGTGCCTACGTGGATCCTTCAGTGTGTTGTGCCATGTATGTGCCACGTAGGCATCAAGGGTGTCAAAATTACACTTTTAATTAGTTCTGGGGGTAATAGGACCCCCTTTAAGTTGAGGTGTGTTTCAGCTGTTTTGGGTATAGTTCAAGGATGAAATAGAGCATTATCTAGAAAACAAACAAACCCAAGCACAAATAGTAATAAGGCAGCAAATAACTACCAAACAAACATGACAAGGCAAGAATAAAATCAATTACACAAGATATCAAATTTACGTAGAAAACCCTTCAATGTAAAGAGTAAGAAAAGATCAAAACCTTCACTGTAATCACAGTAAAAAATTACGTGATCAAAAAATCCACTATAATAACGAAGAGTTACAATAATGTATAGTCATTATATTTTGCTAATTATTGATACTTCAGTAAATGTTTTACATAAATTGCAAATATATACATTTATTTTACAAAATAAATTGTATTGATATACTGACTTTACCATGTTACCTCTATTAATTAATATTTAGTTATAGGTATAGAAAAACAATTTAGAGAATAAGTATTTAATGGTATGGATAAAACATGAAAAAAAAAAAATTCTTGATTTGTCAAAAATGACAAGTAAAAAGAAAAATCAAATTAGGAAATCACGACAAGTAAATTGGAAAGTCGGAGGGAGTACATAAATTCCGAAAAAGGTTTTAGCTTGTCTTTTTCTTTTTAACTTGATACAAAGTTTAGCTCTTGTGGCCTTAAACTAAAGATACGTAAGATGTATTAAAATATAATTTTGTGATCTTAAATATGCATTTCAATAATTTAAATAAAAAAATTGTCAAATTAAAAAAGTGGACATTCTTTACTAAAAATAAAAGTAACCAAAATAAATAAAAATGGAAGGAGTATATTCATTTACTTAAAATATCTTTGTAGGTAAATAAAAAAATTGTTCTCGTGAGGTCAGTTTTTTTAATTTTCTTTAACCTTTGAGATTCGATTTTAAAATTACACAATTATAAGATGCACCATCGAGAATCAAACCCCTCCATTAATTACCATAATAGAATACATTTCTACCACTACATCATAGGTTGTTGTTGATTTACGAGTTTGATTTTTTTTATTTATACTCTTTAAATTTATTGACCGCTAGGCGACACTGTTGGGTGGGTGAAAAAGTTTATATATATAGTATGGTTGTGAAGATGATGAAGTGGATGTCATGCTCACCATTATTATCATCAAAGAAATATGAGACTAAGATTACTGTGAATTGCCTTAAAGGTTTCAACTTTTTGTTAAATGAGAAAATGGGGGTCCAAGATTTTGATAGATTAAGAGTTGAAATTAAGTGGAAGGGATCATCAAAGGGTATTTCATTGAATTTGGGGTCATTTAATAGGAGAAGTGTAAAGAAGAGTGTTTGAAGCAAGATAAAGGGATTGTTGAATGGGATAAGGAGTTTCTGAGTGTTTGTAAATTTTCAGGTTGGAAAGATGGTGTTTTTGGGAAGTTGTCTTTACTGTGTTCAATGTGATTTTCTTGATTTTTTATTTTATTAGTCGTTATAGTATTGCTCCTGTAGTTTTTTGTCCTTCGATTTCTTTTACTATACAATATTTCTTGTATCTCAATTATCTTATTGTTTTGTTATAGTTTTTGTTTTTATAATATTTGTTGTTTTTGTTTATAGTTGTTGACTGTTTTGAACTATTTTTTTTTTGGCCAACGGAAACACTCTCTCTAACTTTGAGATAGGGGTAAGGTCTGAGTACACTACTCTCCCTACCCTTCCCAGACCCCCTACTTTTGAGATTTCATTAGGTGTGATGCTGTGTATTTTGGCTGTTGAGTGAAATTGAAAAAGAATTTTTAAAAAATTATCTTTGGGTTTTCTTATGAAATAAGAACTCTGGATCCAATTCTAGGGAATTTGGTTACATCCTAATATTAGGAGAAATATGCATTCATTTCTCCTTAAGAAGGTTGATGTACAGTCAAACCTCTCTATAACTGCATCGCTTGTTCGATTTGTTTTTACTGCTATAGTGGAGTGTTGTTATAGAGAACATATAATATAACATAACATGAAAAATCGGTTCCATAGAAAACTTGCTCGTTATAGTGAAATGTTTTTATTGAAGGTCTCTGATATAGTGAGATCTGACTGTTATTGAGAACTTTACGTTATCTGAATGTCTAGTGCTTGTACCTTTGTTGTCTTGAAATTGGGTGCTATTTGTATTGCTTTATGAATCCTGTTCATGTTAGACAACATCTTGGGATGATAAATTTCTTGAATTTCTGCAAATTAGGATACTTATTTTTTCTTTTATTGGTTAGGTTGATGCTTAGTTTTGATAATTTGATCATGGTGATTCAGTATATTGCAGCATCATTTGTTTAAGCCTCTCTAGAGGACATGTTAAACAAGAGAAGCTTAGTAAAATTTATCATCAATATGGTTTTTACTGAGTTTTGTTACTCCTAGAGTACTAGCAGCTTAGTGAGTTTAATAAGGGCAAAGCAAAGAATTTTGCCAAAAGTGTCGAATATATATACATAGTATAATTTTTCAACATGGTACTGGCGTAAAGTGAGTTTTTACTTTGTTATATTGATGTCTAAGAAATTGTTACTGACATGCACCGGGAGTCAGAAGCTTTTTAAGCCTTCTGGAATGTAATAATTACAGTTTAATGGATTCACTTTCTGAGCTTGTGGGGTTCATTTAGTTTGATGTTATATGGTGGATGGTGAGACCTACTGTATTCATTCAAATTTTTCTCTTAGACATTTAGAGATGTGCTTTCTGGATAAGGAAAAAAGAAGCATTATGGGCATAGTCTATTATTAAATAAAAAAGGTAGCAAATGATTTGGCACCTTGAGGATTATTCCTTCCCAAAGTTGTTTTGGTGTGCATCCAACAATTTGGTTTTTAAGGTAAGAAACAATAGGAGGAGTTGTTAATGATAAATGGTTTGAACTTTTTAATGACTACTTCTTTCATAGGTTCAACGTCTTGCTGCGACCTCCAAATGCACCGGTTAGTATGTGTGAGACCATGGTGACCAAGGTGTTAAACGGAGACGAGACAGACCTACTGAAGTTGTCTCGAATGACCTATAATTTCTTGGAATTAATGCAGACTTATATAGGCCATATCTACTAGTTGGAAATAGATTTTAATTATTTTTTCTATGTAAATTATTTTCGCTTGTATTTTTATTTGGTTTGATGAGGACATGTGTTGAGATTAAATGGAATAGTAAATTCTTATATCTCAACTTGTTTGAGACTGAAGCAAGTTGTTCTTCTTCCATAGGCACAACATTGGCCTTAGATGCATGTTCCTTTGACTGCTTTGAACCTATCGTTCATGATAATCGTGTGTTTTCCAATCCCCGGGTGTATTATTTCTTGCTTCTAATCCTTTAGTTTTGGTTTTTGCTTTTCATCGACACTAATTCCTCTATTGAACACGTTGTCTTTGTGTTTGATTTCATTGTTCATTTACTCCCTTGTTTGTATTTATTCATAATTCTGCTGAATCAGGGTACAAGCATAGGACCAAATCAGAAGGTACCTGCACTTTCTTCTGCGACATTGAATCTTTCAGACTTTGCTTCATTAGCTGGAGATAAACAAGAGGGCATTGAAATTTTTGTTCCTTTGGAAGTCTCTGTTGGCAGCTTCAAGAGTTTCCTTTCACTCTGTGTAAGAGAAAATAAAACACATGTTTTTTGCTTGCGTTCTTGTATTCCTGCAACTACGTGAATATACTATCTAATGCGACTGTTTCCTAAAGATATGTTCACATATTTGTTGGCAGCTAGTGCTAAACCTTATGGAATTGAGGAATACTCACGAAGCTTCAAAGATATTTTCGAAGTTTATCATGTCTGCTCCAGTATCTCCGAACCCTGTAAAGGCTTTGTTGACAGACAGAAATGGGGGTGGTTCTTTAAAAGCAGGTCTGCAAAATGTGAAATTTTTGAAAGCATTATCTTTAGGCGACACAAGAAGGCATATCATGCATAGGAAGGCAGCATCAGTGATGGAAGGAACTCAGTCAGAAGTGAGGATCCCGATTATGTTTATCCTGTGGATACAGATTCACTTGATGAGGATTCGGTAGGAGAATCAGAGAAAGTAAAAGAGGATACAAGTGTTACAAGTGTTCAGAAGTCATTCAGTTATGAAGCACTCGTCTACGCAAACCATGCTGGTGGATCATTTTGTTCAAATACAAGCGGCAGCAGCAGTGACGAGGATTTAGTCCACTACATCCATCATATTTCAGACACAAAGCACAAGTACCCTAAGGATAAAACTGCAGCAAATCAATATGCAGAGCAAAGTTCAAAACGTAGTCTTCTTTCCTGGAGGAAGAGGAAGTTGAGTTTCAAATATCATAAAACCAAAGGGGAACCATTGTTGAAGAAACATTATGGTGCGGATGGTGCAGACGATATAGGCTTTGATCGCCGACAACTTTGCTCATTTGACAAGGTTTCTTCTAGGGTACGTCACCTTTTTTCTTGCTTTCTTTGTCATGTTTGATGAGCAATTTTTTGTCTTCATGTCATTGTCTAATCAACGTGCAATAACTGCACCAATGTGCTTGCCGAATTGAAGATTACAAAGTTTGGTAGCTTTCTTTAGTAGCTTAGTCTACTTGTACGGTTGTATCAAGTATCTAGCTGCTGAGGTTTTCTTGTTCATGATTGAAGATATATGTCATAACTAGTCCACTTACTAATGTGTTTAGTTCATGCAGGGGCACAAATCCGAGGAAACTTCTCCGTTTTCAGTCATTGAGTTTGGAGATGAAAGTTTTGCTGTGGGTAGTTGGGAGCAGAAAGAAATAATAAGCCGTGATGGACAAATGAAGCTGAAGAATCAGATCTTCTTTGCTTCGATTGATCAACGAAGTGAACGAGCTGATGGTGAAAGCGCTTGTACAACCTTAGTTGCTGTCATAGCTGATTGGCTCCACTTCAATCCTGAAGATATGCCCATCAAGTCCGAACTTGATTCTCTTATCTGTGAAGGCTCTATGCAGTAGAGGGATCTTTGTGAAAATGAGACCTATAGGGAACGTTTCCCAGATAAGCATTTTGACCTCGAGACAGTTCTCGAGGCTAAAGTGCGTCCACTCTCAGTAGTCTCAGAAAAATCATTCATTGGGTTCTTTCATCCCGAAGGAATCAAAGAAGAGGAAGGATTCCACTTTCTTCATGGTTCCATGTCTTTTGATAACATATGGGACGAGATTTCTAAGCCCGCTGAAGAAACTCCTCGTCATGGCGACTCCTGTGTTTACATTGTGAGTTGGAATGACCACTTCTTTATTGTGAAGGTTGAAAAAGACGTGTACTATATCATTGACACACTTGGGGAGAGGCTTTTTGAGGGTTGTAATCAGGCATATAGCCTCAAATTCGACCAAGATACAACAATTATGCAAGCACCTGGTGAGTCTCAAGATGATAAGCCATCTTGTGATAGAAAAGAGAAAACTGATGTCAAAGAGGCTGAGGATGAAAGGAAAATTGTCATGAGCACCAACAGCGACGACAGTATGCAGGAAGACAGGGTACCTGAAAAGAACATCATTTATAGAGGTAAAGAGGCATGTAAAGAGTGCATTAAGAGTTTTTTGGCAGCAATCCCTATTAGGGAGTAACAAGTTGATGTAAAGAAAGGATTAATGGCATCTACACCCCTTCATCAGCGCCTACAAATCGAGTTCCACTACATAATGAGCTTTGTTCCCAAGTTTGAGGAGTAATCCTCAGAAGAACTGATTGCTAATAGTTTGGCCATAGTACCATCGGCAGTAGCAGAATAATCAACGATTGGTAAAGCTTTAAGAGTATATACATAGCGCTATTCCTTTTTGTTCTATATACCATTTAGGAATTTTGACCTGGAGAGTCTCTTCTTTCTTTTCATTCGTATATTTTCTTTTTCGTACTAATGGAATGCTAATGCTAATATAAATGACTATGGAACTGCTCAAGAGTACTTTTCTATGGTTCTCTTAAAGAGGAAAGTTGAGATAAATGAATACATTAGCTCTATACTCCTCTTGATTTTTATTATTTTGTTTTTATTTGAAAACCATCCCAAGTAGTTGAAGGTATTCTTCCCCTTCACCAGTCAAACGATTTTCGTCGACGCTGCTTTTAAAGGGGAGCCTTGGATTAACCGATAAAGTTGTTGCCATGTGACCAGGAGGTCACGAGATCAAACCTTGGAAATAGCCTATGCCAGAAATGCAAGGTAAGGCTACGTACAATACACCCTTGTTGTGGGGCCGTTCCCCAAACTCTGTGCATAGCGGGAGCTTTAGCACAGTCGACTTCCCTTTTTAATAGTAATAATTAAGAAGGTATACTGCACCATCACACTCTGTACATTAGGAGAATCATTTTTCTCTGGCTTTAGAGCAAGGAAAATTGTGTGTGAGCTCGAGTCTTCCAAATCACTCATTAGTACCTGAACAGTAGGATAGGGTGACAATAAATTTTACGTGCGACTTATAGCTCCCGATGGAATGATGTAAAACCCCATATTCAAGTTCATGTATTGGCGTATTCAAGTACGTGTATTGGTCTTATTTATATGGAATTAATTTTTTTATTTTATTTATACCGGAATTTGCCCGTCGATGGTTCCATGCGAAGGTTATTGAATAAGCTATCCAACGATATAAAGATTTACAAAAACGGATAGGTTTCGGATATAATCGAGCACGTTCAAAACTATAAAACGGTGGCCGGGATATTTGGGAATAGTAAATGTGTAGGAAAATTTCCTGCACACAAACAATTGAGGCCAGCCAATTTTTTGGGTCAACTTTGAACAGTAATAACTCCCTTAATATAATGAACTGGGAGATGTGTGACCTATGAAAAGAAAGATCTTTGAGTCTTCTTTTCAATGCAATTGGTTTCATCCAAATCCAACGTCTGAGTAAGGATTTATATTCGTTTAACTTCAGCCTCTCAAAACAGATTTTTAGGGTCAACTTCAAACGACCATAACTCCTTGTACAGGACGAACTGGGTGGCCTACTTTATTGCACTAACGAATGTCAGAAGGTATCCGGTTAATCAGACAAGATCCATGTGCTATTAATGACTCCAAAATGTTTCATTGATATACCAATAAGTTCCTACTTCATTGTTATGGCATTGATGGCTCCAAAACACTTTATTGATGTGCCAATGAGTTCTTAATTCATTGTTATTGCATTGATGGTCTATTTATATGTCTCTTATTGATGTATCATTGTTTCAAAGTATCAAAAATGTGGTGGCGACCGAAATAACAATCTCAAAGATTAATTGAACTAAGTGATGGAAGTTCTCTCTTATCGGATGGTATCCCAGGGGCATAAGTTGAACTAAGTGATGGAAGTTCTCTCTATATCCAAAAGTTTGGTATAGTTGCACTTATATAAAAAATATGTTTTACTACTCTTATTAATATTCAACTTCTAAATTAGTATTTTATGAATTTGGTGGAAAAAGGTATATGTCACAAAATTTGACCAACAGAGGAAAGTGTATCCTGCTATTTTGTTATATATTTTTTTATTACCAGCTTTGACTTTTTTTCCCATTAAGTCGAGGGTCTATCTCATAAATAAAGAGGTGAAATCTTCATACACTTTATCTTTGCAAACCTTATTTATAGAATTACATTCAATGTGTTATTATTGTTGTTGTTACGTCATAATGTGGGTCCAACTTTGGCGTATAAATTATGTACATCATTCTTGTATATACATATTTTAAAGAGTCTTAATTTTATTAATATTTTATATCTCCTGAATTTATGTCTGAGGAAAGAAATAATAATATATTCAAGTTTACCTTTTATGATGAATTTTACTTCAAGAAATAAAGTTAAGTTTGCAGTTTCTTTCAACTTCATCAATAAGGTAAAATGAAAAGGAATAAAAATATTAATTTTTATGAGAACTCAATGGCTATAGGATTTAAGGTTTATATTAACTTAATATATTTATCCTATCATATACTAAAGTATGTGTTTATAATTGTGTATAATCTATGTATATCGACCAAGAAAAGTTAATAGTGAATTCAGTTGATTATTTGCGTAAATATTTCATAAAGTTATTTGTAATTATCTAATAAGAGACTTAATTATTTAGATATTTTATATACTATCTTCAATTACGAATATTTTAAACATTATCTTACATTTTATGTACACAAAAATTATTTTTTAAAAAATATTTCTTCAAACTAAAGGATAAAGTAATGAGAGGAAAGGATATGTTGAGGTGGAGCTTTCAAAAGGTAAGCAATGAACAATCGACATTGTGTGCAGATATATAATTGCTTACCTTTTGAAGATCTTGACTAAAATAGCGGTTGAATAACTACGCTAACATTCGAGGACGAATGTCCTAAAGGGGGGGAAGGATGTAACACCCCGTATTCAAGTACATGTATTGGCGTATTCAGGTACGTGTATTGGTCTTATTTATATGGAATTAATTTTTTTTTATTTTATTTATACCGGAATTTTCCCTTCGATAGTTCCATGTGAAGGTTATTGAATAAGCTTACCAACGATATAAAGATTTCCAAAAACGGATAGGTTTCGGATATAATCGAGCACGTTCGAAACTATAAAACGGTGGATGGGATATTTGGGAATAGTAAATGTGCATAAAAATTTCCTGCACCCAAACTACTGAGGCCAGCCAATTTTTTGGATCAACTTCGAACGATCATAACTCCCTTATTATAATGAACTAGGGGAGCTGCGACCTGTGAAAAGAAAAATCTTGGAGTCTTTAGTCAAGATCTTCAAAAGGTAAGCAACGAACAATCAACATTTTATATAACTACTGAAAATCTTAATTTTGGGTTTGTCAAGATACATAATTATTTCCTGAGACATCCAACGAAGATACATTTTTTCCTTTATAAAGATACGTAATTAACTCTCAATACATTTTTTTAATTTTGGATCTATCGAGATACATAATACGTCCAACAAAGAAACATTTTTCCTTTATAATGATACATAATTAGCTCCCGATACTCTTTTTTCCAATTTTGAATCTGTCGAGATACATAATGAGCTTCTGGTACATCCAACGAAGATACATAATTAGCTAAAATTTTTGTAATTACTTTATAAAGGTGGAGATTTGTGTAAACGTGGTAAGTTAAGGTGTATGTTTATGTTATTTTTCCATTAAAGTTTTACCCGGCCAGAGGGTCCATCGAAAACAGTTGTTCTACCTTCAAAAGATAGGGGTAAGATTTTACAGACACCACCCTCCCTACATTCTAGTTGTGAAATTTCACTGAATATGTGTTGTTCTAAGTCATTTTTCTCTATTAGTTTCTTAATTTTCACTTAAGATTTTTTTTCTCCCTAATATATAGTTTAATTTCTTGTAGGTTTATAATTCTTAGGGGAGAAGTGGATTTTATTCCTATGAAATTTTGGAATGTTTGGAAGGATGGCCAGACAAAGATGTTTGTCAAGGGAGAATGGCCTTCAAACTTAATGAAAACTTGTATGTAACTATTATAACCAATAAAATATATGTGTATGTGCTCGAGCGTGTGTTCTACTTTCTAGCTTATTCCTACGAGGTTGGAGTAAGATCTATGTATGTTTTATCTTACTCAAACCATGTCCATGACATTATACCTGTGGCGGAGCCACAACCAACGAAGGGTGGTCAGATGAACATCCTTTGTCGGAAATTGTTTTTCGAGTATATAAGTTAAATATAGATATTTATGGTTATATACATGTTGTTGCACACCCTTGACAAGCTAGAGAAGCATAGTCCAGTGGTCAAGAGTGTACATGTCCACATCAACAATCCGGGGTGGAACATTGGCAGGTGCAACAGTGCTTTATTTTCTTTGTTTTTTGAATAGTTTTTTACTCAATAAAAAAATATATATGAACACTCTTAACCAAAAGTCTGGCTCCGCCACTACATTATATTTGGTATGTTGTACGTTGTTGTTGTCCTAATTCTTGTCTTAAAATGACCTTTTGACACTCAGACGGAAAAACAACCTTGTTGATGTTTGGAGGATGTTGCATGAAAATTATCATTTATGCATGTGTATATGCATGTGCGTCTATGCTTGATTATGTATATATGCGTGTGTGCATGTCTGTGTATATAGTAGATATATTGAGTGGATTGATAGTAGACTTGGTATGTCGTACATTGTTATTGTCCTAATTCTTGTCTTAAGCTGACCTTTTGACACCCGGGCAGTGGAGAAACAACCTTGTTAATGATGTTGGGAGGACACTGCATGAAAATTGTCATTTATATATACGTCTATGTGCGTCGATGTTCGACTGTGTATATATCCGTGTGTGCAAGTCTGTGTATATAGTAGATATATATATATATATATATCGAGAATCTGTTGAGTGGATTGACATTATACTTGGTATGTCGTACGTTGTTGTTGTCCTAAATCTTGTCGTAGTGTGACCTTTTAACACCCGGATAGTGGAAAAGCAACCTTGTTGATGATGTTGGGAGGACGTTGCATGCAAATGGTCATTTATGTATGCGTCTATGTTCGACTGTGTATATCTGTGTGTGTGTATATCTGTGTATATAGCAAATATATACATATCGAGAATCTGTTGAGTGGATTGACTAGTGAATAGTTGTGAAAGAAGTGGAAGTAGCACAAATGAATTTTTAGTGGATTTAACCTCGATATAACTATATATGTTTTAGAACTATCGTTGAATCTACTACTAATGCTTGCGTCTGAGAATGTTCTCCACATCTCTTTAACGTGCAGTTGATTCCCTAACCTTACATGCATGAATAAGAATGCTTTGTATATCGAACTGTACAGGTTCCCATATATGGCTATTGCAAATGAAAGACAAAGGATAATGTCCACAATCCAAGATAGAGCGATGGGTCAAGAGCTTGATTACCCAGAAGCTGTACTCCTTACAAGCCCATCTAGTTCTTTCCTTAAAGGAGAGGTACCGAATTTTCGTCAGTTCTCTATTTTTAAAATATCTGTTTAAATAAGGAGTTTCATAGCTGAACTATCAGTTATGCTAGTATCCTGTTGAACTATAACTAACTATTTATGAAAACAAGCCTTAACGATTCAATGTTCATTTTTTTCCTATCCGAATGATGTGATTTTTTAGGGTATAGGAAAGGTTAACGATTGATAATTGAGAAGTGTTTTAATATATAACTGGTGACAGTTCAGGTAGGAATATCGCACATGATATTTCAAATATAAAACTCAAAAACCTAGATACTTTGGGTGTGTTTTTTTATGATAAATCTTTAGAAAATTGTTTAAAATTTTGTTAGTTATTCTAAACGCTAGACGATAGTCTAATATTTTGTCTCTAAGATCGAGAAATTCCATATAAATATTAGATTCGAGTATAACGTTGTCCGGAAGAATATTTTCCCAATGGTTATATTTGTACAATTTTTAAAAGTGGAGTCAGAATTTAAATGATAGCCTAAAAGGAGCATTTGCCTAAATCGACCATTATAAAACAACAACAATGACATACCCAGTATATTCCCAAGAAGAAGTTTTGGGTAGGATAAGTGTACGTAGTTCATACCACTACCTCAGAAGTGAGATAAAAATGTTGTTTTCAATAGACCCCCGACTTAAGACAAATCGACCATTATAAAACAACAGCAGTAACAACAACAACATACCAAGTATATTCCCACGAAGTAGGTTTGGGTAGGATAAGTATACGCAATCCATATCAGTACCTCAGAAGTAAGATAACGAGCCTGTTTCTGATAGACTCCTGACTCAAGACAAATTGACCATAATAAAACAACAGCAGCAACAACAACAACATACCTAGTATATTCCCACGAAGTAGGTCTGGGTAGGATATGAATACACAGTCCGTACCAATACCTTAGAATTCAGATGAAAATGTTCTTCCCAATAGATCCCGACTCAAGACAAATCGACCATTATAATACATCTTAGCTACTATCTCCAATTTATTTTACTCTTTTCTTAATTTCACATTTATTTACTATAATTTTTTTTCTATATTTTGGTGTATGATAAGTATCAATAGTCAATTGAAAACAAAGATAACAAGGTCCATGGGTGGATAAACCTAAATCCAAAAATTGGACTTTGGATGATCACACCAAGTAATGAGTTCAAAACCGATGGGCCTGTTAAACAAGACCTCACTTCTCACACAGGCCCAATAACACTATCTGTGAGTATACATGATATACACATATTTTCGCTTGGTTTTAATATGTTTGGACTTGTTAAATCTCAATATTTAATACTACCATGATATAACATATTTATCGATAGTTCAAATAAGATTTCATTCTTGAAAAAAAAAATACATCAAAAGGTCTAGACATGTTTTTTTCCTAAATTTTAATGTACTTTTATGTATCCACATGTATACCACATTGCTAGTTATTCACAGTATCAGAGACGGATTTAAGGATGCAAGGGGTTCATCCAACCTCTAATTCACCAAAAATTGACATTGTATATTTAAAAATTTAAACTATCTTTTAGAACTTTGACTTCTTCGTGTGTTTACCAACAAATGTTCTTCATTACACATTATGCCGGGGAGATTTTAACATTGAGATTTCGGAATGGAGAGCCATGGAAGAAGGTTTTTGAACCTTTTTTTGTATACTTATATTCTATTTCATCAGATAATGAAGACATTCTATTTTTACTGAGTTTTATTACTCCTAGATTACTAGTAGCTTAATGAGTTTAATAGTGGCAAAGCCAAGAATTTCGCCTAAAGTGTCGAATATATATACACAGTATAATTTTTCAACATGTTACTGGCATAAAGTGAGTTTTAACTTTGTTATATTGATGTCTAAAAAACTGTTACTGACATGCATTGGGAGTCAGAAGCTTTTTAAGCCTTCTGCAATGTAATGATTGCAGTTTAATGGATCCACTTTCTGAGCTTGTGGGGTTCATTTATTTTGATGTTATATGGTGGATGGTGAGACCTACTGTATTCATTCAAATTTATCTCTTGCACATATAGAGATGTGCTTTCTGGATAAGGAAAATAGAAGCATTATGGGCATAGTCTATTATTAAATAAAAAATGGTAGCAAATGCTTAGGCTCTTTGAGGATTATTCCTTCCCAAAGTTGTTTTGGTCTGCATCCAACAATTGGTTTTTAAAGGAAGAAACAATAGGAGGAGCTGTTAAAGATAAATGGTTTGAACTTTTGAACGACTACTTCTTTCACAGGTTCAACATCTTGCCGCGACCTCCAGATTTACCTGTTAGTAGGTGTGAGACCATGGTGACCAAGGTGTTAAATGGAGACGATACAGGCCTAGAGATACTGTCTCGAATGACCTATAATTTCTTAGAATCAATGCAGACTCATATAGGCCATATCTACTAGTTGGAAATAGGTTTTAATTATTTTTTTTATGTAACTTATTTTCGCTTGTATTTTTATTTTGTTTGATGATGACATGTGTTGAGCTTAAATGGAATAGTAAATTCTTATATCTCAACTTGTTTGAGACTGAAGCAAGTTGTTCTTCTTCCATAGGCACAATATTGGCCTTAACTGCATGTTCTTTGACTGTTTTGAACCTATCGTTCATGATAATCGTGTGTTTTCCAATCCTCGGGTGTATTATTTCGTGCTTCTAATACTTTAGTTTTGGTTTTAGCTTTTCATCGACACTAATTCCTCTATTGAACACGTTGCCTTTGTGTTTGATTTCATTGTTCATTTACTCCCTTCTTTGTATTTATTCATAATTCTGCTGAGTCAGGGTACAAGTAAAGGACTAAATCAGAAGGTACCCGTACTTTCTTCTGCGACATTGAATCTTGCAAACTTTTCTTCAGTAGCTGGAGATAAACAAGAGGGCATTGAAATTTTCATTCCTTTGGAAGTCTCTGTTGACAGCTTCAAGAGTTGCCTTTCACTCTGTGTAAGAGAAACTAAAACACAGGCTTTTTGCTTGCGTTCTTGTATTCCTGCAGCTATGTGAATATATTATCTAATGTGACTGTTTCCTAAATATATGTTCACATATTTGTTGACATCTAGTGCTAAACCTTGTGTAATTGAGGAACACTCACGAAGCTTCAGAGATATTTTTGAAGTTTATCATGTCTGCTCCAGTATCTCCAAACCCTGGAAAGGCTTTTTTGACAGACAGAAATGGGGTGGTTCTTTAAGAGAAGGTCTGTGAAAGGTTAAATTTTTGAAAGCATTATCTTTTAGGAGACACAAGAAGGCATATCATGCCAAGAAAGGTAGCAGCAGTGATAGAAGGAACTCAGTCAGAAGTAAGGATCCCGATTATGTTTATCCTGTGCATACAGATTCACTTGATGAGGATTCGGTAGGAGAATCTGAGGATGGAAAAGAGGATACAAGTGTTCAGAAGTCATTCAGTTATGAAGCACTCGTCTATGCAAACCATGCTGGTGGATCATCTTGTTCAAATACAAGCGGCAGCAGCCGTGATGAGGATTTAGTCCACTACAACCATCATATTTCAGACACAAAGGACAACTACCCTGAGGATAAAACTGCAGCAAATCAATCTACATAGCAGAGTTTAAAACGTAGTCTTCTTTCCTGGAGGAAGAGGAATTTGATTTTCAAATATCATAAAACCAAGGGGGAGCCATTGTTGAAGAAACATTATGCAGCGGATGGTGCAGACGATATAGGCTTTGATCGTCGACAGCTTTGCTCATCTGACGAGTCTTCTTCTAGGGTACGTCTCTTTTTTTCTTTCTTTCTTTGTCATGCTTAACGAGTCATTTTTTATCTTCATGTCATAGTTTGATCAACGTGCAATAACTACACCAATGTGCTTGTCGAATTAAAGATTACAAAGTTTGGTAGCTTTCTTTAGTAGCTTAGTCTACTTGTACGGTTGTATCGAGTATCTAACTGCTGAGGTTTTCTTGTTCATGATTGAAGATATATGTCATAACTAGTCCTCTTACTAATATGTGTAGTTCATGCAGGGGCACAAATCCGAGGAAACTTCTCTAATTTCAGTCTCTGAGTTTAGAGATGAAAGTTTTGCTGTGGGTAGTTGGGAGCAGAAAGAAATAATAACCGTTATAGACAAATGAATCTGCAGACTCAGATCTTCTTTGCTTCGATTGATCAATGAAGTGAACGAGCTGCTGGTGAAAGCCCTTGTACAGCCTTGGTTGCTGTGATAGCTGATTGGTTCCACTACAATCCCGAATATATGCCCATCAAGTCCCAACTTGATTCTCTTATCTGTGAAGGCTCGATGCAATAGAGGGATCTTTGAGAAAACGAGACATATAGGGAACGTTTCCTAGATAAGCATTTTGACCTCGAGACAGTTCTCGAGGCTAAAGTGCTTCCACTCTCAATAGTCTCAGAAAAATCATTCATTGGGTTCTTTCATCCCAAAGGAATCGAAAAAGAGGAAGGATTCCACTTTCTTCATGGTTCCATGTTTTTTGACAACATATGGGATGAGATTTCTAAGTTCGCTAAAGAAACTCCTCGTCATGGCGACTACTGTGTTTACATTGTGAGTTGGAATGACCACTTTTTTATCCTCAAGTTTGAAAAAGACGTGTACTATATCATTGATACACATGGGGAGAGGCTTTTTGAGGGTTGTAATCAGGCATATCGCCTCAAATTTGACCAAGATACAACAATTATGCAAGCACCTGGTGAGTCTCAAGATGATAAGCCATCTTGTGATAGAAAAGAGAAAACTGATGTCAAAGAGGATGAGGATGAAAGGAAAATTGTCATGAGCACCAACAACGACGACAGTATGCAGGAAGACAGGGTACCTGAAAAAAATATCATCTATAGAGGTAAAGAGGCATGTAAAGAGTGCATTAAGAGTTTTTTGGCAGCAATCCCTCTTAGGGAGTTACAAGTTGATGTAAAGAAAGGATTAATGGCATCGACACCCCTTCATCAGCGCCTACAAATCGAGTTCCACTACACAATGAGCTTTGTTCCCAAGTTTGAGGAGTAATCTTCAGAAGAACTGATTCCTAACAGTTTGGCCATAGTACCATCGACAGCAGTAAAATAAGCAACGATTGGTAAAGCTTTAAGAGTATATACATAGCGCTAATCCTTTTAGTTCTACATACCATTTAGGAATTTTCACCTGGAGAGTCTCTTCTTTGTTTTCAATCGTATATTTTTTTCTTCGTACTAAAGGAATGCTAATGCTAATGTAAATGACTATGGAACTGTTCAAGATTACTTTTCTATGGTTCTGTCAAAGAGGAAAGTTGAGATAAATGAATACATTAGCTCTATACTCCTCTTGATTATTATTGTTTTGTTTTTATTTGAAAACCATCCCTAGTAGTTGAAGGTATTCTTCCCCTTCACCAGTCAAACGATTTTCGTCGACGCTGATTTTGAAGAAGAGCCTTGGATTAACCGGTAAAGTTGTTGCCATGTGACCAGGAGGTCACGAGATCAAACCTTGGAAACATCCTCTACCACAAATGCAAGGTAAGGCTGTGTACAATACACCCTTGTTGTGGGGTCCTTCCCCAAACTCTGCGCATACTGGGAGATTTAGCACAGCGGGATGCCCTTTTCAATAGTAAGAACTAAGAAAGTATAATAGCTCATGATGGAATGATGTAACACACTGTATTCAAGTACATGTATTGGCGTATTCAATTATATGTATTGGTCTTATTTATATGGAATTAATTTTTTTATTTTATTTATACCGAAATTTGTCCGTCGATGGTCCCATACGAATGTTATTGAATAATTTTCGAACGATATAAAGATTTCCAAAAACGTATAGTTTTCGGATATAATTGAGCACGTTCGAAACTATAAAATGGTGGCTGAGATATTTGAGAATAGTAAATATGCATGAAAATTTCCTGCACACAAACTACTGAGGCCAGCCAATTTTTTAGGTCAACTTTGAACGATCATAACTACCTTAATATATTTAAATTGGAGAGATACGGGCTATGAAAAGAAGAACTTTGAGTCTTCTTTCCATTGCAATTGGTTTCATACAAATCCAACGTCTGAGTAAGGAGTTATACTCGTTTTACTTCAGCCTCTCAAAACAGTTTTTTAGGTTCAACTTCATACGACCATAACTCCTTGTACAGGATGAAGTGGGTGGCCTACTTTATATGAAATGAAATACCTTTGAATTATCTTTCCAACGATACCAATTTCACACAAATTCGATATCGGAGCAAAGAGTTATAGTCGATCTAATTTAGCTTATCAAAACAGTTCACCAAAGGACAGATTTGACATTATTTTAATTTTAAAGGCACTTTGGTCATTCCCTAAGATATTATGGACATGAATATGTGTATATACACATTGATATGGTGATTTACTATTGAATTTATGATTATTGATGTCTACGTCTCAATTTGGTTTAATGGATTGGTTGGAAGGATAAATGAATCCAAACTTGATATTGGAGGATGTTGTATGAATATGCATGGCATGTGAATGTAATTGGAGTATAATAGGGTTACAGTTACACCCTTTATGGTGTAATTAAGGCTTACTACTTAACCACTAGTTTGGTGAATTCAAATAATTGAATTGTGATGTTTGGTTACTAATACTATATTGCTATACAAGGTCATTGTAGATAAGTAATCCGAAAAGTCGGGAAGTCCATTTGGGACTAGTATTGAAGGTTGATAGTCAGGTATGTAAAGCAAACTCTATACCATATCTTTGGCATGAAAGTGAACAATTGTTCTATTAACAAAGTTTCCAAAGTTATTCAATAACATGTGATCCATAATGGTTTTGTATGATGTCCTACGTTTCCACTCTACAAGATATCAAGACATTCCAATACTTACTTGTCTTCCAAATCTTACATGTTTATTGCACTAATGAATGTCAAAAGGTATCCGGATACTCAAACAAGATCCATGTGCTATTAATGACTCCAAAACGTTTCATTGATATACCAATAAGTTCCTACTTCATTGTTATGGCACTGATGACTCCAAAACACTTTATTGATGTGCCAATGAGTTCTTACTTCATTGTTATTGCATTTATGATATATTTATATGTCTCTTATTGATGTATCATTGTTTCAAAGTATCAAAAATATGGTGGAGACCGAAATAACAATCTCAAAGATTACCTGAACTAAGTGACGAAAGTTCTCTCTTATCGGGTGGTATCCCAGGGGCATAAGTTGAACTAAGTGATGGAAGTTCTCTCTATATCCAAAAGTTGGGTATATTTTCACTTATATAAAAAATATATTTTACTACTCTTATTAATCTTCAACTTCTAGATTAGTATTTTATGAATTTGGTGGAGAAAGGTATATTTCACAAATTTTGACCAACAAAAGAAAGTGTATCCTGCTATTTTGTTATATATTTTTTTATTACCAGCTTTGAATTTTTTTCCCATTAAGTCAAGGGTCTATCGCATAAAGAAAGAGGTGAAATCTGCATACGCTTTATCTTTGCAGACCTTATTTATAGAATTACATTCAATGTGTTATTATTGTTGTTGTTACATCATAATGTGGGTCCAACTTTGGAGTATAAATTATGTACATCATTCTTGTATATACATATTTTAAAGAGTCTTAATTTTGTTAGTATTTTATATCTCCTGAATTTATGTCTAAGGAAAGAAATAATAATATATTCAATTTTACCTTTTATGATGAATTTTACTTCAAGAAATAAAGTTAAGTTTGCAGTTTCTTTCAACTTCGTCAATAAGGTAAAAATGAAAAGGAATAAAAATATTAATTTTTATGAGAACTCAATGGCAATAGGATTTAAGGTTTATATTAACTTAATATATTTATCATATCATATACTAAAGTATAAGTTTATAATTGTGTATAATCTATGTATATCGACCAAGAAAAGTAAATAGTGAATTCAGTTGATTATTTGCGTAAAAAATTCATAAAGTTATTTATAATTACCTAATAAGCGACTAAACTATTTAGATATTTTATATACGATCTTCAATTAAGAATATTTTAAATATTATTTTACATTTTATGTACACAAAAATTATTTTTTAACAAACTATTTCTTCAAAGTAAAGGCTAAAGCAATTAGAGGAAAGGATATGTTGAGGTGGAGCTTTCAAAAGGTAAGCAATGAACAATCGACATTGTGTGCAGATACATAATTGATTGCCTTTTGAAGATCTTGACTAAAATATCGGTTGAATAACTACGCTAACATTCGAGGACGAATGTCCTAAAGGGGGGAAGGATGTAACACCCCGTATTCAAGTACGTGTTTTGGCGTATTCATGTACGTGTATTGGTTTTATTTATATGGAATTAATTTTTTTTATTTTATTTATACCGGAATTTTCCCGTCGATGGTTCCATACGAAGGATATTGAATAAGATTTCCAACGATATAAAGATTTCAAAAAACGGATAGGTTTCGGAAATAATCGAGCACGTTCGAAACTATAAAATGGTGGCCGGGATATTTAGGAATAGTAAATGTGCAGGAAAATTTCCTGCACACCAACTCCTGAGGCCAACCAATTTTTGGGGTCAACTTTGAACGATTATAACTTCCTTAATATAATGAACTCAGAGAGCTGCGACCTATGAAAAGAAAAATCTTTGAGTCTTTAGTCAAGATCTTCAAAAGGTAAGCAATGAACAATCGACATTTTATATAACTACTGAAAATCTTGATTTTGGGTTTGTCAAGATACATAATTATTTCCTGATACATCCAACGAAGATACATTTTTTCCTTTATAAAGATACATAATTAACTCTCAATACATTTTTTTTTTAATTTTGGATCTATCGAGATACATAATACATCCAACGAAGATGCATTTTTCCTTTATAATGATACATAATTAGCTCCCGATACTCTTTTTTACAATTTTGAGTCTATCGAGATACATAATTAGCTTCTGGTACATCCAACGAAGATACATAATTAGCTAAAAGTTTTGTAATTACTTTATAAAGGTGGAGATTTGTGTAAACGTGGTAATTTAAGGTGTATGTTTATGCTATTTCTCCATTAAAGTCTTACCTAGCCAAAGAGTCCATCGAAAACAGTTGTTCTAACTTCAAAAGATAGGGGTAAGACTGTACAGACACCACCCTCCCTACATCCTACTTGTGAAATTTCACTGAATATGTTATTGTTGTTCTAAGTCATTTTTCTCTTTTAGTTTCTTAATTTTCACTTAAGATATTTTTTCTCCCTAATATATAGTTTAATTTATTTTAGGTTTATAATTCTTTGGGGGAGAAGTGGCTTTTATTCCTATGCAATTTTGGAACTTTTGGAAGGATGGCCAGACATAGATGTTTGTCTAGGGAGAATGGCCTTCAAACTTAATGAAAAATTGTAGGTAACAATTAAAACTTATTAAATGTGTGTGTATGTGCTCGAGCATGTGTTCTACTTCCTAGAATCTTCCCATGAGGTTGGAGTAAGATCTACATAGGTTTTATCTTACTCAAACTATGTCCATGAAATTATACCAGTGGCGAAGCCACAACCAATGAATGGTGGTCAGATGAACATCCTTTGTCGGAAATTTTTTTCGAGTATAAAAGTTAAATATAGATATTTATGGTTATAAACATATTGTTGCACACCCTTGACAATCTAGAGAAGCATAGTCCAGTGGTCACGAGTGTACGTTTCCACATCAACAATCTGGGGTGGAACCTTGGCAGGTACAACAGTGCTTTATTTTCTTTGTTTTTTAAATAGTTCTTTACTCAAGAAAAAAATATATATGAACACCCTTAACCAAAAGTCTGGCTCTGCCACTGCATTATATTTGGTATGTTGTATGTTGTTGTTGTTCTAATTCTTGTCTTAAAATGACCTTTTAACACTCAGACAGAAAAACAACCTTATTAATGTTGGGAGGATGTTGCATGAAAATGCTCATTTATGCATGTGTACATGCATGTGCGTCTATGTTCGATTGTGTCTATATGTGTGTGTGCATGTCTGTGTATATAGTAGATATATTAAGTGGATTGACATTAGACTTGGTATGTCATACATTGTTGTTGCCCTAATTCTTGTCTTAAGATGACTTTTTAACACCTGGGCGGTGGAAAAACAACCTTGTTAATGATGTTGGGAGGACGCTGCATGAAAAAGGTCATTTATGCATGCGTCTATGTGCTTCGATGTTCAACTGTGTATATATTCGTTTGTGGATTGACATTATAGTTGGTATGTTGTACGTTGTTGTTGTCCTAAATCTTGTCTTAGTGTGACCTTTTGACACCCGGACAGTGGCAAAACAACCTTGTTAATGATGTTGGGAGGACGTTGCATGCAAATGGTTATTTATGCATGCGTCTATGTTCGACTGTGTATATCTCTATGTGTGTGCATGTCTGTGTATATAGAAAATATATACATATCGAGAATCTGTTGAGTGGATTGACTTGTGAAGAGTTGAGAAAGAAGTGGAAGTAGCACAAACGAATTTTTAGTGGATTGAACCTCGTTATAACTATATACATTTTAGAACTATCGTGGAATCTACTACTAATGCTTGCGTCTGAGTATGTTCTCCACATCTCTTTAACGTGCGGTTCATTCCCTAACCTTACATGCATAAATAAGAATGCTTTGTATATCGAACTGTACAGGTTCCCATATATGGCTATTACAAATGAAAGACAAAGGATAATTTCCACAGCCCAAGATAGAGAAATGGGCCAAGAGCTTGATTACCCAGAAGCTGTACCCGATTTTCGTCGGTTATCTGTTTTTAAAATATCTGTTTAAATAATGAGTTTCATATCTGAACTATCATTTATGCTAATATCCTGCTGAACTATCACTAAGTATTTATGAAAACATGCCTTAACGATTAAATGTTCAGTTTTTTTCCTATCCGAATGATGTGATTTCTTGGGGTTTAGGAAAGGTTAATGATTGATAATTGAGAAGTGTTTTAATATGTAACTGGTGACAGTTCAGGTAGGAATCTCGCACATGATAGTTCAAATATAAAACTGAAAAACCTAGATACTTTGGGTGTGTTTTTTTATGAGAAATCTTTAGAAAATTGTTTAAAATTTTGTTTGTTATTCTAAACGCTAGACGATAGTCTAATATTTTGTCTCTAAGATCGAGAAATTACATATAAATATTAGATTCGAGTATAACATTGTCCGGAAGAATATTTTCCCAAGGGTTATATATGCACAATTTTTAAAAGTGGAGACAGAATTTAAATGATATCCTAAAAGGAGGATTTTCCTAAATCAACCATTATAATACAACAACAACAACATACCCAGTATATTCCCATGAAATAGGCCTGGGTAGGATAAGTATACGCAATCCATATCAGTACCTCAGAAGTAAGATAACGAGCCTGTTTCTGATAGACTCCTGACTCAAGACAAATCGACCATTATAAAACAGCAGCAGTAACAACAACAACATATCCAGTATATTGCCACGAAGTAGGTGATAACGCTCAATCTACAGCTCTCGTAGAAGTGTAAAGCAGTCGTTGTCAAATATATAACCCAACTCGGTTGGGTATTGATCGCACAGGGAATAGCTTGGTCAACAAGTAAGCAAAGATTACTAGAATTTTGGTGCAAGTCTCATGAAAAGGGGGGAGTTTTGTCGTGCAAGTAATATAACCAAAGTAAAAATGGAAAATAGCAAAGTAAAAATAAAGAATGTTTAGTAAGATGTTAAACAATGAGAATTGAGAAGTTGGGGTTATGTCCACCTTATGAGTTGTATGTCTCTATTGGCTATGGGTTATGCGGAATTCAGACATGCACGTGCTTGTAGAAAATTGTATTCTATGGTAAATCCAAGCGTCTTTTGACCTAACAAGGACTATTTCACTTTAACTCTTTCGAGCATAAAGCGTATCAAACGGTACAAATTCTCCATGAGGTTAATCCAGTTACGGAACTAACTTTTTAATAGGGGTTGGTTCCCTATTACCTTGACATTATCTCTTTTCCAGACATATAACTTTTCTTTCAAATACGTTAATGCTATACTGGCGTTATTCTATGCGTCTGCAGCCACAAGAATTTGCATTAAGATGAAGAGAATAATGATATAAGCACCATACGTGTCACGAATTCACAAACTCATAGCAATAGATAGTATCTCATAAGGTTTCCATAACCCCAACAGAGAAGTTTAGCTATTCATGAGTGCAATGGAAATCACAATAGACATTATTATTATACCAAAATAAAGATCTCACGTGTAGTGTTGTTTGGTAGTGCTTGTGGCGTGATTTCCTTTTAGAATAGCGTTTCTCTTGTTGTGGAAATTAAGAATCGAATAAATGAAGAGAAAGTAATTCAGAATTAATTGAAAGAAAATTGTTTTGAGTTGTAGATGAATGAGTGGATGGATAGGTGGATGGATGGGTGGATGGATGGGTGGATGGATGAATGGGTGAATGAATAAAAATCTCTAGCAAAATAGGGTATTTATAACACCCATATCCTATTCCTACTATGCTACTGCATTATTTATCCTAGTCCTACTAGGTTACTGCATCCTTATCCTAATCCTACTAAATTACTGCATCCTTATCCTAATCCTACTAAGTTACTGCTGATCTCCAAAGTCATTGGAAATGCTGTTTTTGCCCGGGATAAGTTATCCATGCATCACTTTCAGTCCATAGGCGTCCAAACGCTGCTTTCTTCTTTCGTGAAGCTTCCTTTGGCGTCAAGTTATCCATAAAATGCTGAAATCTTCATCATTTATACCTGAAAACTTGCTAATCATGTTTGTTAGCTCACTTATAGGAAAAAGGACTAAAAGTGCATAAATTATATAATTTGTCCTCAAAACTTGGCAAAAATATGGGTAAATTATAGCACTATAGGCGTGTAAATTCGCCTATCATCAACACACCACACTTAAAGCTTTGTTCATCCTCGAACAAACTATCATGTCCATCTAAACATCGACTTAGGGTTTCACAGTAACAACAAAAAATATTCATCAAGACAGGCATAGCAATCATTAACAAAAAGTAGTTTTTCTGATCACTACCAGAAACAATTCAACCTCCAACCTAGACTCGTGATGGTGGTAAACTCATATTCAAAAGTTAAGGCACCAAGAATCATACACAACTACCCAAAACTCATCAATCATGTGTGTCTCACAATATATAACCCATAATCACTCACAAGTATTGTATATATTTCGAACATGGGTAAAAGATTATCCTTGCTCTCACTCTCACAAAGAATTCATATGTTGCAACCGATGACCATAGGCTTGCCCTTAGTGTAATACTCCACTAAATATCAGAATGCTAAGCTTAGGATCAAATAGGTCTTTTACAGGTTGTAATGTAGGCTAAGGGACGGGTAGGACTATTTTGGCCATAAATAGTGACTATGTTCCTAAGCGCTTTAATACATCACATTATGCCATTAACACTTTCTTTCAAACAGCCTTTCTACTTTCTTTTAATATACCACCCCTTTTCTTCTCTTTTTGTTTTTCAATTTTGAACATAACTAACTTTTTAGTTTTCCTTTCCTTTTTCTTTTCATAACACACCTCTTATGATAGCAATTCTTTTTTATAACAAATTCAGGAACCATTACATTCTAAAGCATCATACTCACCCAATTTCCTCTTATTTTGTCACTTAACTTTTCACTTTAAAGCACTTAGGAATTTGGATCAAATTATGATCTTGAAAAAAATGGATTAGGCTTACATATGAGGCTGTCAAAGAAAATTGGCTAAAGGCTCAAAGGGGTTAACTAGGATAATGTCCACGGGTAGGTAAAACGAAGGTAAACAATTATAGGTTGCCAAGGAAATGCCTAAATCATCTCCTAAACTTGCAGTCTTTATTTTCGCTTTACATACATACCAGGCAAGTTCTAGCATCAGCCACAAACATAGAATATACTATATCCTCACACACACAAGGCACATGGTCGACTTTATTGGGAGTAGTATAGACTCTTGACCCAACAGATAAAGGAATTGAACCACACAATATCACATAGTGAGTCACAATTAGAGCCTAAACGTCTCAATAGTCATGACTTTATCACAAACTCTTGTCATAATCTCATGCTGCCTATTAGAATAATTTCATGCGAAGTTAAAAAAAAAATTGACTAAAAAAAATTTAACTACTAAAAAAAAATAAAACAAATGTAAACGCAAATGCAGATAAAGAAGTATAGCATACAAATACCAGCACCCCACACTTAGACGGCACGCACTGCGCTCAGTGGAAAACAAATAAGAAGAACCTGGTTAGTCGGACTCCTCCTCTATGTCTGGGGTCATACCCCTTCGTCGGAATTATCATTGGAGTCGTCATCCTCAGAAGTTCCTCATAAGTACCCCATTGTACCTGAGATCTCAATAGAGTCATGTTATCTTCATCTCAAAAGATTCAATCAACAAACAGACAATAGTGGCACCACCCCATGCTTAATTTGTTGACACAAACTAATTAAGTGAATGTTGTCGATTACTCAGACTTCATCGATATACATTTAGGTGATATGTTCCAACCATATGTTCAGCGCAGTCATACTTTCATGTCATCTTACTATCCTTTTCGATTCTATTTCATGTAATCTTGACTTACGTTTTCATGTCTTGGACTAATGCATCAAAAACTACTACATAGATATTGTATTAGTTTATGGCATAGAAATAATCACAACATCTTATGTTTGTAGTTAACCCTGATTTTCATCTCAATGAACAAGTCATTCAACGCATGCAAGCTTTCAAGTTACAAGATTATGCAATTATCTTGACCATGTTGATTCCGTAAAAGTATGACAGTGTATCAAAATTAAATACAAGTTGGAAATAAGTCAAGATCATCCTTACTTATTTGTTCACTCACTTAGTTGTATCACAACAAATCAACCACATTCAAATCACTACTACTACTTCAAGATTTAACAATTCATTATAGGTGTAGTAGTGTAGTACTTACGGAGTATAAATGAAGAACAAAGAAGTACTTACTTGGTTGATGGCCTTGGAATATGTTTTTTTAAAGTAAAGAGAGCAAAAGGAAAATTTTTGAGAGAATTTGGATAGGTAGGCGATGTTTAGGTATGATTTGCAATGTGTTTTTTTTGTCTAAGACTAAGGTTCTTATTTATAGGGTAAGCTTGGGTCGGGTTTTGACCCATTTGGAATCGGATTTGGAGACCAAAAGTGACCATAGGTGGTGCCTAATGCTTTGCCTAGTTGAGCAGAATGCCATAGCATAGGCCATGCCTAATGCTTTGCCTAGTTGAGCAGAATGTTTTTGCATAGGCAGCGCCTATGCTATGGCATTGTTGAGCATAGGTTGTGCCTTTTTCAAAGCATTGTTGGGAATATACGGCGCCTATGCTATGGCACTCTAGAATCCGAGAACTTATGCCATAGCATAGGCCTTGCCTAGTTCGTGGCCTAGATTTACATAGGCCGTGCCTTGTTCTTTGCCTATATTTTCATAGGCAATGCCTAACCTATAGCCTTTTGCTTCTTCATTCCTAACTTACCACCTTCAACATGCAATTCTTCCAAATCAAAATTTGCAACCAATCTCCTCTTTTACACCTCTTGTACCTACATTCACTCAAAAACAACAAAAACAATTAAAATGATGGGTTGTCTCCCATCAAGCGCCTTAGTTTTGGTCGTTACTCGACTATAAAAACAAACTCCTAGTAAAACAAAATAATTAAAAATGATGGGTTGCCTCCCATTAAGCGCTTGATTTATTGCCGCGGCACGACATAGCTATCTCGATTACTTAGACTTCATCGAGATAGATGGTGGATCATTTTCTGAATGGATTCAGACGACGCTAATACTTACTTGTAGGCATGCAATCTTCTTCGATATGAATCTTGTGCATACATACCTCAGGAGGTATAGCAATTATATCATTAATAGACTAACCCATATCTCTCTTGTACCTCTTTAGAGAAGAGATGAGATCCTCTACGTGCTGTTCACTTAAATCATCCGCCACACTCACCGAAAGTGTATTTTCACTTCCCATGCATGCATACTTTAGATAATTGCGAAACTCTTTCAATTCTATCACTGGTGGCTCTTCAATGGAAGTTTTTGCTGTTGGTGACGGTTGAGTCTTAAGATCAAGGTTCGGCTGCTTAGGAGTATGATAATAGGACCCTATTCCTGTTAGAGCACACATAGTTTCTTCATAATCTTCATTATCCTCATGCTCAACATTCAGCAATGTAGCAAACAATAGCTCAATAGTAAGCTGTTTCTTTACAGATAATGCTTTCTTATCCTTATAAGCTACAGAGAACACATCCATTTCGCTGGGCTGCTTCATTGCTTTGCATGTATCAAAGCGGACTACTTCATCATTCAATCAAAACAAAATCTTATTAGCTCTCATGTCAATAAGCACACTTCCAGTTGCAAGTAAAGGACGTCCTAAGATTATGGGAACTTCAGAATCCACCTCATAATCCAAAATAACAAAGTCTGCCGGAAAGATGAAGGTGGAAACCTTTACCAACACATCATTCAAGATACCCACAGGTCGTTTTTACGACCTATCTGCCATCACGATCCTCATATTGGTTGGTGTAGGGTTACCCAACCCTAGCTTTCAATAGATGGATAGTGGCATCAAATTAATGCTAGCTCCTAAATCGCACAATGCCTTATCAAAATTCATAGATCCAACCGTGCAAGGAATAGTGAAAGCACCGGGGTCTTCCTTCTTCTGTACTAAGGACCTCGTGGCAATTGCACTGAAATGACGAATATTATCTGCCGGCTCATAGCTTACTGTGCGCTTCTTTGTTAAAAGGTCCTTCATGAATTTCACATACCCAGTCATTTGTTCTAGTGCCTCAACCAACGGAACATTAATGGTCAGCTGTTTTAGCATCGTCATGAATTTACTGAACCTTGTATCATCCGCCTGCTTCTTCAATCTTTGAGGAAAAGGTGGTGGTGGAAGTGGAATTGTTTTATCCACGGCTTTCTTCTCCTCTTGCTTCCGAATTTCGCACTTTTCAGGATGCAACATACTAGGGGTGACGTCATGGACATCTTGGTCAGCTTCTTTGGCGTCCTCATCTTCTTTATGCTCGGCCACTTGCTTGCTTTGGGATGAATTTTCCTGCACCTTCCCACTCCTGGTAGTAATAGCCATGCATGATCCGTTGTTCCTTGGATTTTGCACAGTGTCGCTAGGTAGAGTGCCAGCCTTTCTTTGATTGAATACCGCTGAAAGTTGGCTCAATTACTACTCTATTTGCTTTGTTGAAAGGGAATGTGAGTCAACCAATTGCTTCATTGAGGATAAATCATTTATTACCTCCGTTACTCC
The DNA here is from genome assembly GCA_030864225.1 of Capsicum baccatum var. pendulum. NCBI lineage: Eukaryota > Viridiplantae > Streptophyta > Magnoliopsida > Solanales > Solanaceae > Capsicum > Capsicum baccatum. The sequence continues at coordinate 311,497,898 of CM061552.1, forward strand.
CGCGCTGGTTGCTTCCACTCCTTTCAACAGTTTATCCATCATCTCTTCCATATTTCCAGAACCAGATGTAGTGGTGTCACATCTTCCTAGGGAACATACAGACTATTCTTGTCATTCTTGTTCTTTCAACTACCTTGATCATGGTCCTTATATCCTGAATTATCATAATAGTTCCGACCTTGGTTTCCTTAGGCATTGCCTCGGAAACTCCCCTGATTGTTCGAGTAGTTGGCTTCTTCATCCGAATCAGATTCGTTTCTTCCTTTTGATGCAATAGCTTTGACTTTTTCGGTCTTCCCTGATAATAGATGCTTTGTAAGAAGATCCACTTGTGTTTTCATGTATGCCATATGTTGGTCGTGTTCTTCTTCTCTTCTCCTTTGGTCTGCAGTTATGCCAATAGATAAAGTCGGGCTTGCTACCTCAGAATCCCTGGTATGCCAAGCTCTACTTTGATTCATCATCCGATCTAGCATATTGCTTGCCTGACCAAAGGTGAGGTCCATGAATGATCCTCCAGCCGCATTATCCACCACTGGTTTAGTTATTGAATTCAAGGCTCTGTATAGTTTCTCCATCAGGTGGACATTGGTCATATGGTGGTTTGGGCACCTCATAAGCTTCGTCTTGAATCTTTCCCATGTTCCATAAAGGGCTTCAGTTGGCAGTTGACGAAAGTTGCTGATTTCATCTCTCAATTGTGCTCTTTTGGATGGCGGAAAGAATCTTTCTAGGAAAGTGTCTTTCAATTGCCTCCAATTTGTAATAGAATCAGGAGTCAGCCCATTCAACCATAGAGTCACTTCACCAGATAGAGACAATGGAAATAAGCGTAATCGAATTGCATTCTGACCAATGCTAGGATTGTCAAATGACTTGCATATAGAAATAAAGTTGATCAGATGTATATTCGGATCATCTCCTGCTAGTCCAACAAATAATCCCTTGAGTTGCAAAAGCTGAATTATGGTGCTAGTGATATTGAACTCTGCTCCGGGTGCCAAGGGTGGAAGAATAATGGCTCCTGTTTCACCAGCTTCATCCAAATCGTCATCATCGTCTTCAACAGGAATCTGCACAGCTCGGCGATTAGGCCTCAATCGCGCTTGATGATTTCTTCTCTGCATGGGTGCTGCAGCCTCAGTAGTATGCCGTGGGTTTAGTAGCTCCTCATCGCCCAGGTCCTCATCATAAGGATTTGTTGCATGACCTTGGTTATCAATATTTTGTTGATGCACTTGAGCAGCCATCCTTTCAATTTCACGTTGTGCATCCATTGATGCACTGAACAAACCTGAATAAAAAAAAAACAACTAAAAGTAAAAGTATGAGAATCTTTGACCAAAGGGTCTAGTAATTATCACAAACTTAGTTGACAACCGTATTCCCCGGCAACGGCGCCAATTTTTGATAACGCTCAATCTACAGCTCTCGTAGGAGTGTAAAGCGGTCGTTGTCAAATATATAATCCAACTGGGTTGGGTATCGATCCCACAGGAAATAGCTTGGTCAACAAGTAAGCAAAGATTACTAGACTTTTGGTGCAAGTCTCGTGAAAAGGGGGAGTTTTGTCGTGCAAGTAATGTAACCAAAATAAAAATGGAAAATAGCAAAGTAAAAAGAAAAAATGTTTAGTAAGATGTTAAACAATGAGAATTGAGAAGTTGAGGTTTTGTCCACCTTATAAGTTATACGTCTCTATTGGCTATGAGTTATGCGGAATTCAGACATGCACGTGCTTATAGAGAATTGTATTCTATGGTAAATCCAAGCGTCTTTCGACCTAACAAGGACTATTTCTCTTTAACTCTTTCGAGCTTAAAGCGTATCTAACGATACAAATTTTCCAAGAGGTTAATCCAGTTACAGTACTAACTTTTTAATAGGGGTTGGTGCCCTATTACCTTGACATTATCTCTTTTCCAGACATATAACTTTTCTTTCAAACAAGTTAATGCTATACTGGCGTTATTCTATGCATCTACAGCCACAAGAATTTGCATTAAGATGAAGAGAATAATGATATAAGCAGCATACGTGTCACGAATTCACAAACTCATAGCAATAGATAGTATCTCTTAAGGCTTCCATAACCCCAATAGAGAAGTTTAACTATTCATGAGTGCAATGGAAATCACAATAGACATTATTATCATACCAAAATAAAGATCTCACGTGTAGTGTTGTTTGATAGTGCTTGTGGCGTGATTTCCTTTTAGAATAGTGTTTCTCTTGTTGTGGAAATTAAGAATTGAATAGATGAAGAGAAATTAATTAAGAATTAATTGAAAGCAAATTGTTTTGAGTTGTACATGAATGAGTGGATGGATCGGTGGTTGGATGGGTGGATGGATGAATTGGTGAATGAATAAAAATCTCTAACAAAATAGGGTATTTATAACACCCATATCCTATTCCTACTATGCTACTGCATTATTTATCCTAGTCCTACTAGGTTACTGCATCCTTATCCTAATCCTACTAAATTACTGCATCCTTATCCTAATCCTACTAAGGTACCGCTGATCAACAAAGTCTTTGGAAATGTTGTTTTTGCCCGGGACAAGTTATCCATGCATCACTTTCAGTCCATAGGCGTCCAAACACTGTTTTTCTTCTTTTGTGAAGCTTCCTTTGGCGTCAAGTTATCCATAAAATGCTGAAATCTTCATCATTTATACCTGAAAACTTGCTTATCATGTTAGTTAGCTCACTTACAGGAAAAAGGACTAAAAGTGCATGAATTATATAATTTGTCCTCAAAACTTGGCTAAAATATGGGTAAAATATAGAACTATAGGCGTGTAAATTCGCCTATCATCAGTAGGTCTAGGTAGGATAAGTATACGCAATCCATATCAGTACCTCAGAAGTAAGATAACGAGGTTGTTTCTGATAGACTCTTGACACAAGACAAATCATCCATTATAAAACAACAGCAGTAACAACAATATACCCAGTATATTCCCACGAAGTATGTCTAGGTAGGATAAGAATACACATTCCGTACCAATACCTCAGAAGTTAGATGAAAATATTGTTCCCAATAGACCCCCGACTCAAGACAAATCGACCATTATAAGACATCTTAGCTATTATCTCCTATTTATTTTGCTATTTTCTTAATTTCACATTTATTTACTCTAATTTTTTTTCTAAATTTAGGTGGATGATAAGTATCAATAATCAATTGAAAACAAAGATAACTAGGTACATGGGTGGATAAACCCAAATCCAAAAATTGGACTTTGGATGATCACACCAAGTAATGATTTCAAAACAGGTGGGCCTGTTAAACAAGACCTCACTTCTCACATAGGCCCAATAACACTATCTGTGTGTATACATGATATACACATATTTTCGCTTGGTTTTAATATGTTTGGACTTGTTAAATCTCAATATTTAATACTACCATGATATAACATGTTTATCGATAGTTCAAATAAGATTTCATTGTTGAAAAAAAAATACATCAAAAGGTTTAGACTTGTTTTTCTTCTAGATTTTAATGTACGTTTATGTATCCACACGAATACCACACTACTAGTTATTCATAGGTATCATAGACGGATTTAAGGATGCAAGGGGTTCATCCAACCTCTAATTCACCGAAAATTGTCATTGCATATTCAAAAATTTAAACTATCTTTTAGAACTTTGACTTCTTCGTGTGTTTACCAATAGATGTTCTTCAGTACACATTATGCCGGGGAGATTTTAACGTTGAGATTTTGAAATGGATAACCATGGAAGAAGGTTTTTGGACCTATTTTTGTATACTTAAATTCTATTTCATCAGATAACGAAGACATTCTAACATTATGGACAGATGCAAAAGAAAAGCTATACTAATTTTTGATATATGTACAACATAATGTTCAATAAGAAAATAGTACAATGATTTTTTTTCCTTAATTATCGGTCTCGAATTTATGAAAAACAGATGTTAATCGAAATTGAAAAATTGGCCATATGATTTCCCTCTTTCGGAAGATTTCATTCTAGCTGATCAACGGGGTACTGTAAGTGGCAGATTACTCGTTAGAGATAGGTACATTGACTTACTAAAGTCTCTTCTAGTGTATAAGAAATTTATCAATATGGGATTTTCATTTATTTAAGTTTGAAATTCACGATACTATCATATTATAATTATACAATATACCGGGTAAAGGAAAATCGTTATATCTTAGATACACACGAATTTGGTCTGTGTATTTCAGATACACGTGAATTTTAGAGGTGTGGATACACGTGATGTTTGGTCCATGTATCTCAAATCACCCTAAAATCGACTTGTGTATCTGGGCAATCACTTCAGCATATATTGTAATTATTTCAGAAACTTAGAAGGTGTCCTGTAATGAGAGATCAAACTTCTTATATTTTTGTTGTTTGCCCTAATATATAAGTAGTTTCATAATTCTTTGACATCAATACGAGACTTTTATTTGCATACGAGTCGAACAATTTTTTCTTTTACTGATTATTAATTAGCTTTAAATTTTTTATTGCAGCTATTTAAGTAAAACACTTGTCACTCCAAATTCAACTTTCATTGGATTGACTGTACCTGGAGATGTTGGATCATGGCAAATTGAAAATAAGGTTTGTGATTTGTATTTTTATTTAGATACGGGTATTAAATGGACGGATTAAATTAAATTTAAATCGGTTAAATTCTGTTGAATGTTGAGTTAATAAATGAACAGATCATCAATTTATCCAAACCTTATAGTTTGGTCAAAATGCGCTAAACAATGGGTAAATCGCAATCTAACTAGCCAAATCTTACACTGTTTTGATCTCTTTGTTTGTTTTCATATAATTTGTCTAGTTACCTTACAAAATTTCTTTTTATTGTATTGTTATGACGATCTATGTTGCTCGGACTAGTCAAAAAAGTCCATTGGTACGTATCGGATTCGTCAAAACTTGTGTATTTTTAGAGAATTCGACACGAGTGCAACATTGAAAGTGAAGAGTCCTGCACAACTTAGATAATGATGATACATGATATTTCAAATCAAAAGCTATATAAATATTTTGACAATATTTCTCGTGAGTTATTTTGAGCTTTATATTTAACACAAATCGGTAGTCGGCACAATTTTTAGATGAGTTGAACTGAATGTACCAGAATGAATTAAGTTAATAAATAGACGGTTTGATGACCTGTTCGAACTTAAACAGGCTGTAGAAATCATATTTTCATGGAGAGGCGGAGCCATCCCTCTTTAGGGGGTTCGTCCGAAACCCCTTCGATGGAATAATATACTATTTATACATGATTAAAAATATTTTTTATGTGGTAATAGTAGGTGTTGAACTCCCTTCGACTTAGTTTTCTTTGAATAATGTACCCCCTTACTTGAAATCCTGATTCCGCCTCTATTTTTATAGATAGTTTACCAACCCTAATTTTGGTATTATTATCATTACTGTATTATTTTTTTTATAATTTCAGTTAATATATGATTTTTTTATATTGTTTTTCTTTTAGGGTTATCAATTTTGGACTCAAATAGATAGTGAGGGATATTTCTTGATTAACAATATTATCCCTAGAAATTATTGTTTGTACGCTTGGTTCCCTGGATTTATTGGTGATTACAAATACAAGGACTACATCTACATCAACCCAGGCATGATACATTTTATGTGATGTTTTTTCTTTATTAGTCTGATCAACTTTAAAATAAATAAATACATTTCTATACGTGAAAAATAATTTAACTTTTAATCTTTCATGTTGTTTTCCATATTGACATACTTCTACAATCATAAATATGTGTCCCGAAGTTTGTATTTATTTCTTAAACTCTATAACCAAACAAATACCGACTATATAGACATGCATATTGTAGCGTGTTTCTCTACTGGCCGGGTTCAGTCGAACCCAACATAGAGTATATATATTGATATTAACTTCACTAGAATTTTATCGAATGAAGGGGAGCATTAGTAGCTAGTAAATTTGTTGCCATTTGATTAGGAGGTCACAAGTTTAAGCCTTGGAAACAGCCCTTGACAGAAATGCAAGGTAAGACTGCGTACAATAGACCCTTGTGGTCGGGTCCTTCGTCGGACTCTGTGCATAGCGAGAAAGATTTAATACACCAGAATGCCCTTCACTAGATTTTCGTTGAATGAAGGAGGGTCTTAGAGTAACTGGTAAAGCTGTTGTCATGTGACTAGAAGGTCAAGAGTTCAAGCATTTGAACAGCCTGTGACAGAAATGCCGGTAATGCAGTGTACAATAGATCTTTGTGGTCGAGTCCTTCCTGGGATCCTGTGCGTAGCATGAGAGCTTTAGTTGACCAGACATCAAGGTAATGTTGCATACAATAGACCCTTGTGGTTGGGCCCTTCCTCGAACTTTGTGCATACCGAGAGAGCTTTAGTTGACCAGCTAGCCCTTTTACTAGAATTTCATCTACTTCCTCGAACCCCGTGCATGGCGAGAGAACTTTAGTTTTTGTGACTCCAAGGTAATGTTGTGTACAATAGACCCTTGTGGTCGGGCCTTTCTTCGAACCGGACGCATAGAGAGATATCTTTAGTGCATCGGACTATCCTTTTACTAGAATTTAATAGGTTTAACGGCAAAATTTTAAAGATCGTACGTTTAAATTTAAATGCTGAATCCGCTTTTGTAACAGGATCAAGAACTAGGTTACACACTCTTGTGTTCAACCCTCCAAGAAGTGGACCAATTATGGGAAATAGGCATTCCAGATAGAACTGCTACTGAATTCTTTTTTCCAAATCCACAACCAAAATTTGAAGACCAATTTTACATTACACATTATAAGAAAAGTAAGTAAATTACATTTATTTTATGAATTTTATTACTCAAATTATTTCTCAGTTTATTCATAGATGTTAACTCAATTTTCATTTTATTGTATTAAAGTTTCTACATTATTTTTCATAATCAATAAATAAGACTTCTTGAGTTGAGGGTTTATCGGAAACAACCTCTTTACCTCATTCGAGGTAGCGGTATGGACTGTATACACTTACCCTCATCCAGATCCTACTTTGTAGGAATACACTGGATACATTATTGTAACAAATAAATCACTCTTCGAGGGGGTGGGGCTATTAGTGATATGCACTGCACTTACCCTTCCCAGGTCCTGCTTTCTTGAAATACATTGATTATGTTGTTACAACAATAAAGAACTAATCACTTTAACCTAAGCATCTTGAAAGTCACTATATTTTTTCTTTGTAATAAAAATGTCATTCGATTTTGTTTAAGTGTCATACTAAGTTAATACGAGCAAACCTTAACCAACGTTGAATAACTATTTTTGTTACGAAAAATAGTTTAACCACGCAATGTGATGAAATAGAAGTTAAGTGACCATACATAAAATTATTGATTGATTTTTCTTTTTCAGGTTTAGGCAATATGGATTATGGGATTGTTATACAGAAAAATACACTAATGGTGATTTAGTATATACTATTGGATCAAGCAACTATCAAACAGATTGGTTCTTTGCTCATGTTAATAGATATACTTACAAGTATGTCCACAAACATCTTCTTCCTTTTAGATTGTTTACGTTATATGCACTGACAGTATAAATAATTTTAAAAATATCGCGTAATTTGATTTGTTGTAGTAGGTTATTTGCCCCGCTCTGAAAGTCACGAACAATACTAAAAAAAGTCAAGTTTAATTAACATTTTCGAGAAAAACATCTAGTACTTCTTGAATTATGACCAAAGTTGCAACGATATACTCCAATTTTACAGTGGTCCTATTACTTCCTGAATTAAATTTTAGCATATTTTGTCAACCTTTTTAGCTGATGTGGCACCTTTGGTGTGGGCTCCATTTTATATAATAAAGGTGCCATATCAGCACAAAGGGTGACAAAAATACACTAAAATTCAGTTCAGAGGGGTAATAGAAGCCCTGTAAAATTAGAGTATATCGTAGCAACTCTGACCATAGTTCAGGGGATATTGAATGCTTATGTCAATGTCTCTCAAAATATCATCGAAAATATGAAACTCCTATGGAAATGCTTTCGTCGAGTCAATTTTATGCAGTTTTTCCTCGAACATTTAGATTCGGGGATATGACCTGAGAACATGACCGTTGATCGGACGGTGAAGGTCTAAGAATTTAGAGTATAGGGTTTGTAGGTTGTCAAGCATATTTCTTTTCCATACTAAAAGTACTACTACTATTATTATTTTTTAGGTCCTTATACTTTTGGCTTCATTTATCTTATTATCTTGTTCATGTTACTATCTGTTATTACAACTTTTTGTTTTTGCATCTCTGTTCGACTTGAGGGTCTATCGGAATCAGTCTCTCTACCATCACAAAGTAGGGATAATATATGTATACATGCTATTCTTCCCAGACCCCACTTATAATATAAGATTATACTGCATATCAGATTCTAATTCATTTTTTCTAATTAAAGTGATGATGGGAACAAAACTTATATACAAACTACATGGCATATTGTCTTTGATCTTCAACAAGTGAAGGATTCATCAAATTATACACTTCAACTAGCATTAGCCTCAGCAAATGAAGCTGAATTACAAGTATGGGCTGAACAAATTTTCACATTATTCCTAATTTTGTATACCTACTGTATATCTCATGTATATATTATCTTTTTTTCTCGACTAATCAACGGTATGTTTCAATTGTTATAGATTCGAATAAACGATCAATATGCAGATAGGCAGGAATAACGTGATTTCAAGAAACGGAATTCATGGATTATATCGGATGTATACTGTAGAAAAACCGAGCAATTTTCTCGCGAGCGGTACTAATGTTATATTTCTTAATCAAAGTATAGGTTCGAGCCATTGGAGTGGAGTCATGTATGATTATATTTGTCTCGAAGGACCCCCTTCGAACAATAAATAATTTAATATGGAGGATTATTGCAAATTAAAAGGAATATAAGTACAATTATAAGTTTGATTTTGCATAGTCTTTGAATGATTAAATAATCGAATATGGTGGATTGTTGCAAATTAAAAGGAATATAAATACAATTATAAGTTTGATTTTGCATAGTCTAATTTATAACTATCTTGGAGAATAAAAGCATTGTCCAAGTTCTATATTTTTTTAGGTACAATGTCATTTATTGTCTATGATATTTTCCAATTTTAATTTTGATTAGTGATATTTGTTTTTCTATTAACAAAAATGACTTTTAGTCTATTTATGTTGGAAACACGTTATATGTAGACTTTAGGTAACATTAAAAACTCAACATTATACTCTATGAATGATTAATTAGTATTAAAGGTCGTTTCGTATGTAGGATAAGGTGAATATCTCATGATTAGTTAAGTTTGGTATTAAATTTATATTATTACGAAACTAATTTTTATCATCAACGAAATATAATATAATCTAATATAATATTTAGTGTTGGGATATCGTATATTATCCCATCCAACATAAAAATATAAAATATATTTAGGATTCACTTTAGATTTATAATTCTTTCTTAAAAATTTATATTGTTTATGTTGTGTTCTGCATTGTTTCAGTTTAGAGTTCACTTTAGGTTGTCTTAGAACCTTTTTATTAGAATTATCGTAGACTATGTATATATAAATAATAAAAAATAATATATAAATATGTCGTTTAACTTGGCCTTAGCTAGCGTTCACGATCTTCAATTTTAGATGTGCACAAGAAGAACTTGTATGAAACTGAACGATCACATATACATCCTACGTAGAGGCGGAATCAAAATTTATGCTAAGAGGGTTCAAAATCTGAAGAAAAACTCTGCAGGGGTCCAACATCTACAATGTATATATATAAAAAATCATTTTAATCATGTATTGATCGTATAATTTTGTCATCGAAGGGGGTTCGAACCGAACCCCCTGTAATTAGGCTCGCTCCACATCTGATCCTACATGACGTCTCATTCGAATTGTCACGTGGAACACGTGCGTGTGTCTATTTGTTCCACTTTATCTCTATTTTTTAATTATAAATATTGTTTGAGTTTTTTGCCCTTTATTAAAAAAAATTTCTTTAGACAAAATTATCTTTTCACAATCAAAAAACAGAAAAATAAAAGAAAACCCAAAAATCCTACATTGATCATATCGACTTTTACAAGAACATTGGACTTGTTACCACTATATGAAGGATAATTGCGACAATAGGCTTTAATTTTATTCTTATGTGATTTAAAATTTATTTATTTATTTCTATTTACATGCTTTTTTTTTGGGTTTCCATCCGGTGTTCGGCGTTCGCATTGGAGCCCCGACTAATACGGATCGCGTGTTGCAGGGCCTATTAAGGTGGCAGCGCTCCCAACAGAGTTTTCTCCATACCCAGGGTCGAACCCTCGACCTCTGGTTAAGGGTGGAGCAGTCCCATCCACTGCACCAAAACCCATGTTGGTTATTTACATGCTTGAATCTACTCCTATGTTCACAAATTTCATCTATTCAGATAAATTATATATGTTTCATGAAATTTCATCTATTCAGGTAAACGAATCTCCTCATCCCATATATACTATTTGAAGCTACAAGATGTTTGGTTGCAACAGTATAATCTATATGGAATCAAAATAGCAAAAGGTCAGATTATATTTGCATTTAACATTTATAATATGTTGGGAAAAACAAAGACACTGTCAAAGTGCATGATAAACTAGCAGTGAAAAAAGATACTAGTCTAAACTTTTTTCGTTTCAATTTGAACCAAGACAAAACAAAGAGAAAATGTCCTATTTCATCGACTGAGACACACCTCAACTTAACGGGAGTCCTATTATCCCTCTAAACTAATTAAAAGTGTAATTTTGACACCCTTGGTGCCTACACGGCACATACGTGACATACACGTGTGCCTACGTGGATCCTTCAGTGTGTTGTGCCACGTAGGCATCAAGGGTGTCAAAATTACACTTTTAATTAGTTTTGGGGGTAATAGGACCCCCTTTAAGTTGAGGTGTGTTTCAGCTATTTTGGTTATAGTTCAAGGATGAAATAGAGCATTATCTCGAAAACAAAATAGTAATAAGGCAGCAAATAACTAAACCAAACAAACATGACAAGGAAAGAATAAAATCAATTACGCAAGATATCAAATTTACGTGGAAAACCCTTCAATGTAAAGAGTAAAAAAGGATCAAAACCTTCACTATAATCACAGTAAAAAATTACGTGATCAAAAACTCAACTATAATAACGAAGAGTTACAATAATGTATAGTCATTATATTTTGCTAATTATTGATACTTCACTAAATATTTTAGATAAATTGCAAATGTATACATTTATTTTACAAAATAAATTGTATTGAAATAGTGACTTTACCATGTTACCTCTATTAATTAATATTTAGTTATAGGTATAGAAAAACAATTTAGAGAATAAGTATTTAATGGTATGGATAAAACATGAAAAAAATATTTTTTCTTGATTTGCCAAAAATGACAAGTAAAAAGATAAATAAAATTAGGAAATAGCGACAAGTAAATTGGAAAGTCGGAGGGAGTACATAAATTCCAAAAAAGGTTTTAGCTTGTCTTTTTTTTTAACTTGATACAAAGTTTAACTCTTGTGGCCTTAAACTAAAGATACGTAAGATGTATTAAAATATAATTTTGTTGTTTTTGTTTATAGTTGTTGACTATTTTGAATTTTGTTTTTCGGCCATTAGAAACACTCTCTCTAACTTTGAGATAGGGGTAAGGTCTGAGTACACTACTATCCCTACCCTTCCCAGAACCCCACTTATGAGATTTCATTAGGTGTGATGCTGTGGATTTTGGCTATTGATTGAAATTGAAAAAGAATTTCTAAAAAATTATCTTTGGGTTTTCTTATGAAATAAGAACTCTGAATCCAATTCTAGGGAATTTGATTACATCCTAATATTAGTGGAACTATGCATTCATTTCTCCATAAGAAGGTTGATATACAGTCAAACCTCTCTATAACTGCATCATTTCTTTGGACTGTTTTGACTGCTATAGTGGAATATTGTTATAGAGAACATATAATATAACATAACATGAAAAATCGATTCCACAGAAAACTTGCCCGTTATAGTGAAATGTTTTTGTTGAAGGTCTCTGATATAGTGAGGTCTGACTGTTATTGAGAACTGTACATTATCTGAATGTCTAGTGCTTATACCTTTGTTGTCTTGAAATTGGGTGCTATTTGTATTGTTTTATGAATCCTGGTCATGATAGACAACTTCTTGGGATGATAAATTCTTGAATTTCCGCAAATTAGGATATTTTTTCTTTTATTGGCTAGGTTGATTCTTAGTTTTGATAATTTGATCATGGTGATTTAGTATATTGCAGCATCATTTGTATGAGCCTCTCCAGAGGACATGTTGAACAAGAGAAGCTTAATAAAATTCATCATCAATATGGTTTTTACTGAGTTTTATTACTTCTAGAGTACTAGTAGGTTAGTGAGTTTAACAGTGGAAAATCCAAGAATTTCGCCTAAAGTGTAGAATATATATACACAGTATAATTTTTCAACATGCTACTGGAGTAAAGTGACTTTTAACTTTGTTATATTGATTTCTAATAAACTGTTACTGACATGCACTGGGAGTCAAAAGCTTTTTAAGCCTTTTGGAATGTAATGATTGCAATTTAATGGATTCACTTTCTTATCTTGTGGAGTTCATTTATTTTGATGTTATATGGTGGATGGTGAGACCTACTGTATTCATTCAAATTTTTCTCTTAGACATATAGAGATGTGCTTTCTGGATAAGAAAAAATGAAGCATTATAGGCATAGTCTATTATTAAATTAAAATGGTAGCAAATGATTAGGCACCTTGAGGATTATTCCTTACCAAAGTTGTTTTGGTGTGCATCCAAAAATTAGTTTTTAAGGGAAGAAACAATAGGAGGAGTTTATAATGACAAATGGTTTGAACTTTTTAATGACTACTTCTTTCACAGGTTCAATGTCTTGCCGCGACCTCCAGATGCATCGATTAGTAGGTGTGAGACCATGGTGACCAAGGTGTTAAAAGGGGACGAGACAGACCTAGAGAATTTGTCTCAAACGACTTATAATTTCTTGGAATCAATGCAGACTCATATAGGCCATATCTACTAGTTGGAAATAGGTTTTAATTATTTTTTTTATGTAACTTATTTTCACTTGTATTTTTATTTGGTTTGATGATGACATGTGCTGAGCTTAAATAGAATAGTAAATTCTTATATCTCAACTTGTTTGAGACTGAAGCAAGTTGTTCTTCTTCCATAGGCACAGCATTGGCCTTAGCTATATGTTCCTTTGACTGCTTTGAACCTATCGTTCATGATAATCGTATGTTTTCCAATCCCCGGGTGTATTATTTCGTGCTTCTAATCCTTTATCTTTGGTTTTAGCTTTTCATCGACACTAATTCCTCTATTGAACACGTTTTCTTTGTGTTAGATATCATTGTTCATTTACTCCCTTCTTTGTATTTATTCATACTTCTGCTAAATCAGGGTACAAGCAAAGGACCAAATCAGAAGGTACCCGTACTTTCTTCTGCGACATTGAATCTTGCAGAATTTGCTTCATTAGCTAGAGATAAACAAGAGGGCATTGAAATTTTCATTCCTTTGGAAGTCTCTGTTGGCAGCTTCAAGAGTTGCCTTTCACTTTGTGTAAGAGAAACTAAAACACATGCTTTTTGCTTGGGTTCTTGTACTCCTATAGCTACGTGGATATATTATCTAATGCGACTGTTTTCTAAAGATATGTTCATATATTTGTTGACAGCTAGTGCTCAAACTTATGGAATTGAGGAACACTCACAAAGCTTCAGAGACATTTCCGAAGTTTATCATGTGTGCTCCAGTATCTTCGAACCCTAGAAAGGCTTTGTTGATAGACAAAAATGGGGGTGGTTCTTTAAAAGCAGGTCTACGAAAGGTTAAATTTTTGAAAGTTTTATCTTTTAGGTGACAGAAGAAAGCATATCATGCAGAGGAAGGAAGCAGCAATGATAGAAGGAACTCACTCAGAAGTGAGGATCCCGATTATGTTTATCCTGTGGATACAAATTCACTTGATGAGGATTCGATAAGAGAATCTGATGAAGGAAAAGAGGATAGAAGTGTTTAGAAGTCATTCAGTTATGAAGCACTCATCTATGCAAACCATGCTGGTGGATCATTTTGTTCAAATATAAGCGGCACCAGCAGTGATGAGGATTTAGTCCACTACATCCATCATATTTTAGACACAAAGCACAAGTACCCTGAGGATTAAACTGTAGCAAATCAATCTACAAAGCATAGTTCAAAACGTAGTCTTCTTTCCTGGAGGAAGAGGAAGCTGAGTTTCAAATATCCTAAAACCAAGGGGGAGCCATTTTTGAAGAAACATTATGGAGTGGATGGTGCAGATGATATAGGCTTTGATCGCCGATAGCTTTGCTCATCTGACGAGTCTTCTTCTAGGGTACGTCTTTTTTTTTCTTGCTTTCTTTGTCATATTTGAAGAGTCATTTTTTATCTTCATGTCCTGGTCTGATCAACGTGCAATAACTACACCAATATGCTTGCTGAATTGAAAATTACAAAGTTTGGTAGCTTTCTTTAGTCGCTTAGTCTACTTGTACGGTTGTATCAAGTATCTAACGGCTGAGGTTTTATTGTTCATGATTGAAGATATATGTCATAACTAGTTCTCTTACTAATGTGTGTAGTTCATGTAGCGGCACAAACCCGAAGAAACTTCTCTGATTTCAGTCTCTAAGTTTGGAGATGAAAGTTTTGTTGTGGGTAGTTGGGAGAAGAAAGAAATAATAGGCCGTGATGGACAAATGAAGCTACAGACTCAGATCTTCTTTGCTTCGATTGATCAAAGAAGTGAATGAGCTACTGGTGAAAACGCTTGTACAGCCTTGGTTGCTGTCATAGCTGATTGGTTCCACTGCAATTGTGAAGATATGCCCATCAAGTCCCAACTTGATTCTCTTATCTTTGAAGGCTCGATACAGTGGAGGGATCTTTGTGAAAATGAGACCTATAGGGAACATTTCCCAGATAAGAATTTTGACCTCGAAACAGTTGTCAAGGCTAAAGTGCGTCCACTCTCAGTAGTCTCAGAAAAATCATGCATTGGGTTCTTTCATCCTGAAGGAATCGAAGAAGAGGAAGGATTCCACTTCCTTCATGGTTCCATGTCTTTTGACAATATATGGGACGAGATTTCTAAGTCCGCTCAAGAAACTCCTCGTCATGGAGACTCCTGTGTTTACATTGTGAGTTGGAATGACCAATTCTTTATCCTCAAGGTTGAAAAAGACGCATACTATATCATTGACACACTTGGGGAGAGGCTTTTTGAGGGCTGTAATTAGGCATATATCCTCAAATTCGACCAAGATACAACAATTATGCAAGCACTTGGTGAGTTTCAACAATCCGATGATAAGCCATCTTGTGATACAAAAGAGAAAACTGATGTCAAAGAGGTTGCGGATGAAAACAAAATTGTTATGAGCACCAACAGCGACGACAATATGCAGGAAGACAGGGTACCTTAAAAGAACATCATTTATAGAGGTAAAGAGGCATGTAAAGAGTACATTAAGAGTTTTTTCGCAGCAATCCCTATTAGGGAGTTACAAGTTGATGTAAAGAAAGGATTGATGGCATCGACACCCCTTCATCAGTGCCTACAAATCGAGTTCCACAACACAATGAACTTTGTTCCCAAGTTTGAGGAGTAATCTTTAGAAGAACTGATTGCTAACAGTTTGGCCATAGTACCATCGGCAGTAGAATAAGCAACGATTGGTAAAGCTTTATGAGTATATACATAGCGCTAATCCTTTTTGTTCTACATACCATTTAGGAATTTTGACCTGGAGAGTCTCTTCTTTGTTTTCATTCGTATATTTTCTTCTTCATACTGAAGGAATGTTAATGCTAATGTAAATGACTATGGAACTGCTCAAGAGTACCTTTCTATGGTTCTCTCAAAGAGGAAAGTTGAGATAAATGAATACATTAGTTCTATACTCCTCTTGATTATTATTGCTTTGTTTTTATTTAAAAACCACCCCTAGTAGTTGAAGGTATTCTTCCCCTTCACCAGTCAAAAGATTTTCATCAACGCTACTTTTGAAGGGGAGCCTTGGATTAACCAGTAAAGTTGTTACCATGTGACCAGGAGGTCACGAGATCAAACCTTGGAAAAAGCCTATGCATGAAATGTAAGGTAAGGTTGTGTACAATCCACCCTTGTTGTGGGGCCCTTCCCTAAACTCTGCACATAGCGGAAGCTTTAGCACAACGGGCTTCCCTTTTCAATATTAAGAATTAAGAAAGTATACTGCACCATCACACTTTGTACATTAGGAGAATCATTTGTCTCTGGCTTTGGAGCAAGGACAATTGTGCGTGAGCTCGAGTCGTCCAAATCATTCATTAGTACCTGAACAGCAGGATAGGGTGACAATAAAGTTTACGTGCAACTTATAGCTCACGATGGAAAGATGTAACACCCCATATTCAAGTACATGTATTGGCGTATTCAAGTACGTGTATTGGTCTTATTTATATGGAATTAATTTTTTTAATTTATTTATACCGGAATTTGCCCGTCGATGGTTCCATGCGAAGGTTATTAAATAAGCTTTCCAATGATATAAAGATTTCTAAAAACGGATAGGTTTCGAATATCATCGAGCACGTTCAAAACTATAAAACGGTGGCCGGAATATTTGGGAATAGTAAATGTGCATGAAAATTTCCTGCACACAAACTACTGAGGCCAGCCAATTTTTTGGGTCAACTTTGAATGATGATAACTCCCTTAATATATTGAACTAGGAGAGCTTCGACCTATGGAAACAAATATCTTTGAGTCTTCTTTCCAATGCAATTGGTTTCATCCAAATCCAACGTCTGAGTAAGGAGTTATACTCGTTTTACTTCAGCCTCTGAAAATAGATTTTTAGGGTAAACTTCAAACGACCACAACTCCTTGTACAGTACTAACTGGGTGGCCTACTTTATATGAAATGAAATCCCTTTGAAATATCTTTCCAACGATACAAATTTCACTCAAATCCGATATCGGAACAAAGATTTATGGTCGATCTACTTTAGCTTATCAAAATAGTCCACCAAAGGACAGATTTGACATTATTTAAATTTTAAAGGAACTTTAGTCATTCCCTATGATATTATAGACGGGAATATGTGTATATATACATTTATATGAGTTCACAAACTCATTTTCATCATCAATCATTGAGAAAGAACAAACCCTAGCCAAATTTGACCTTTAAATTACTTTTTATTCAACCATAGAAATTCCAAAGTAATCTGATAACTGCGTTTGTCATCTCAAGAGTTTCGAACGGCACCTATTATTTGTGAAAACAGGATTGTATAATCAAGAGGTGAATTCTAAGGTATGAATATCGTTTGCCTTTGTTCTCTTCCATATGTATATGTGTGTTAAAGGATTATATGTATTGGTTGTTATTGAAAGGTGATAAAAATAGAGTTATGGACTATTTTGCATGGTTTGGTTGTATTGAATTGTGGAAGGTGGATATGGTAATTGAGTTATGGACGGTGGATATGGTGATATACTATTGAATTGATGATTATTTATGTCTATGGCTCAATTTGGTTTAGTGGATTGGTTGGAAGGATAAATGAATCCAAACTTGATTTTGGAGGATGTTGTATGAATATGCATGGCATGTGAATGTAATTGGAGTATAAGAGGGTTAAAGTGACACACTTTATGGTGTAATTAAGGCTTACTACTTAACCACTAGTTTGGTGAATTCAAATAATTGAATTGTGACGTTTGGTTGCTAATACTAGATTGATATATATGTTCATTGTAGATAAGTAATCCGAAAAGACGGGAAGTCCATCTGGGACTAGTATTGAAGGTTGATAGTCAGGTATGTAAAGCATACTCTATACCACATCTTTGTCATGAAAGTGAAAAATTGTTCTATTAAGAAAGTTTCCAAAGTTATTCAATAACATGTGATCCATAATGGTTTTGTATGATGTCCTACGTTACCAATGAACTTGTTTCCAACATACAAGATATCAAGACATTCCAATACTTACTTGTATTCCAAATCTTACATGTTTATTGCTCTAATGAATGTCAGAAGGTATCCGGTTACTCAAATAAGATCCATGTGCTATTAATGACTCCAAAATGTTTCATTGATATACCAATAAGTTCCTACTTCATTGTTATGACATTGATGACTCCAAAACACTTTATTGATGTGCCAATGAGTTCTTACGTCATTGTTATTGCACTGATGGTCTATTTATATGTCTCATATTGATGTATCATTGTTTCAAAGTATAAAAAATGCAGTGGCGACCGAAATAACAATCTCAAAGATTAATTGAACTAAGTGATGGAAGTTCTCTCTTATCGGGTGGTATCCCAGGGGCATAAGTTGAACTATGTGATGGAAGTTCTCTCTATATCCAAAAGTTGGGTATATTTGCACTTATATAAAAAATATGGTTTACTACTCTTATTAATCTTCAACTTCTAAATTAGTATTTTATGAATTTGGTGGAAAAAGGTATATTTCACAAATTTTGACCAACAGAAGAAAGTGTATCCTGCTATTTTGTTATATATATTTTTATTACCAGCTTTGAATTTTTTTCCCGTTAAGTCGAGGGTCTATCTCATAAAGAAAGAAGTGAAATCTGCATACGCTTTATCTTTGCAGACGTTTTAGAGGTAGAGGTATGGACTGCATACATCTTACCCCCCCCCAAGACCCCACCAGGTGGGAATACACTGGGTTTGTTGTTGTTGTTGTTGTGTTATTATTGTTGTTGTTACGTCGTAATGTGGGTCCAACTTTGAAGTATAAATTATGTACATCACTCTTGTATATACATCTTTTAAGGAGTCTTAATTTTATTAATATTTAATATCTCCTGAATTTATGTCTAAGGAAAGAAATAATAATATATTCAATTTTACCTTTTATGATGA
Organism: Capsicum baccatum var. pendulum; assembly: GCA_030864225.1. Taxonomy (NCBI): domain Eukaryota; kingdom Viridiplantae; phylum Streptophyta; class Magnoliopsida; order Solanales; family Solanaceae; genus Capsicum; species Capsicum baccatum. The sequence continues at coordinate 311,516,932 of CM061552.1, forward strand.
ATTTTACTTCAAGAAATAAAGTTAAGTTTGCAGTTTCTTTCAACTTCATCAATAAGGTAAAAATAAAAAGGAATAAAAATAATAATTTTTATGAGAGCTCAATGGCAATAGTATTTAAGGTTTGTATTAACTTAATATATTTATCATATCATATACTAAAGTATAAGTTTATTATTGTGTATAATCTATGTATATCGACTAAGGAAAGTAAATAGTGAATTTAGTTGATTATTTGCGTAAAAATTTCATAAAGTTAATCGTAATTACCTAATAAGCGACTTAATTATTTAGATATTTTATATACTATCTTCAATTAAGAATATTTTAAATATTATCTTACATTTTATGTACAAAAAAAATATTTTTAAAAAAACTATTTCTTCAAACTAAAGGCTAAAGTAATGAGAGGAAAGGATATGTTGAGGTGGAGCTCTCAAAAGGTAAGCAATGAACAATCGACATTGTGTGCAGACACATAATTTCTTAGCTTTTGAAGATCTTGACTAAAATGTCGGTTGAATAACTATGCTAACATTCGAGGACGAATGTTCTAAAGGGGGAAGGATGTAACTCCCCATATTCAAGTATGTGTATTGGCGTATTCGAGTACCTGTATTGGTCTTATTTATATGAAATTAATTTTTTTATTTTATTTATACCGTAATTTGCCCGTCGATGGTTCCATGCGAAGGTTATTGAATAAGCTTTCCAACGATATAAAGATTTCCAAAAACGGATAGGTTTCGAATATAATCAAGCACGTTCTAAACTATAAAACCGTGGTCGGGATATTTGGGAATAGTAAATGTGCAGGAAAATTTCCTGCACACAAACTATTGAGGCCAGCCAATTTTTGGGGCCAACTTCGAACGATAATAACTCCCTGAATATAATGAACTGGGAGAGCTGCGACCTATGAAAAGAAAAATCTTTAAGTCTTTAGTCAAGATCTTCAAAAGGTAATCAATGAACAATCGACATTTTATATAACTGCTGAAAATATTGATTTTGGGTTTGTCAAGATACGTAATTCTTTCTGATACATCCAACGAAGATACATTTTTTCCTTTATAAAGATACATAATTAACTCTCAATACATTTTTTTAAATTTTGGATCTATCGAGATACATAATACATCCACGAAGATACAGTTTTACTTTATAATGATACATAATTAGCTCTCAATACTCTTTTTTCTGATTTTGAGTCTGTCAAAATACATAATTAGCTTCTGGTACATCCAACGAAGATACATAATTAGCTAAAATTTTTATAAAGGTGGATATTTGTGTAAACGTGGTAAGTTAAGGTGTATGTTTGTGCTATTTTTCCATTAATGTTTTACCCAGCCAGAGCTCCATCGAAAACAGTTGTTCTACCTTCAAAAGACAGGGGTAAGACTGTACGGACACCACCCTCCCTACATCCTACTAGTGAAATTTCACTGAATATGTTATTGTTGTTCTAAGTCATTTTTCTCTATTAGTTTCTTAATTTTCACTTAAGATTTTTTTTTCCCTAATATATAGTTTAATTTCTTGTAGGTTTATAATTCTTAGGGGGAGTAGTGGCTTTTATTCCTATGCAATTTTGGAACGTTTGGAAGGATGGCCAGACATAGATGTTTGTCAAGGGAGAATGACCTTCAAGATTAATGAAAAATTGTATGTAACAATTAAAACCTATTAAATGTGTGTGTATGTGCTCGAGCGTGTATTCTACTTCCTAGCTTATTCCTACGATGTTGGAGTAAGATCTACGTAGGTTATATCTTACTCAAACCATGTCCATGACATTATACCAGTGGAGGAGCCACAACCAACGAAGGGTAGTCAGATGAACATCCTTTGTCGGAAATTCTTTTCGAGTATATAAGTTAAATATAGATATTTATGGTTATATACATGTTTTTGCACACCCTTGACAAGCTAGAGAAGCATAGTACAGTGGTCAAGAGTGTACATTTCCACATCAAGAATCCGGGGTGGAACCTTGGCAGGTACAACAGTGCTTTGTTTTCTTTGTTTTTTAAATAGTTCTTTACTCAAGAAAAAAATATATATGCACACTCTTAACCTAAAGTCTGGCTCCGCCATTGCATTATATTTGGTATGTTGTACGTTGTTATTGTCCTAATTCTTGTCTTAAAATGACCTTTTGACACTCAGACGGAAAAGCAACCTTGTTAATGTTGGGAGGATGTTGCATGAAAATGATCATTTATGCATGTGTATATGCATGTGCGTCCATGTTCGATTGTGTATATATGTGTGTGCATGTCTGTGTATATAGTAGATATATTTAGTGGATTGACATTAGACTTGGTATGTCGTACATTGTTGTTGTCCTAATTCTTGTCTTAAGCTGACCTTTGGACACCCGAGCGGTGGAAAAACAACCTTGTTAATGATGTTGGGAGGATGCTGCATGAAAATGGTTATTTATGCATACGTCTATGTGCGTCGATGTTCGACTGTGTATATATCTGTATGTGCATGTTTGGTATGTAGTAGATATATATATATATATCGAGAATCTGTTGAGTAGGTTGACATTATACTTGGTATGTCGTACGTTGTTGTTGTCCTAAATCTTGTCTTAGTGTGACCTTTTGACACCTTGACAGTGGAAAAACAACCTTGTTAATAATGTTGGGAGGATGTTGCATAAAAATGGTCATTTATGCATGCGTCTATATTCGACTGTGTATATCTCTGTGTCTGTGCATGTCTGTGTATATAGAAAATATATACATATGGAGAATTTGTTGAGTGGATTGACTCGTGAATAGTTGAGAAATAAGTGGAAGTCGCACAAACGAAATTTTAATGGATTGAACCTGGTTAGAACTATATATGTTTTAGAACTATCGTGGAATCTACTACTAATGCTTGCGTCTGAATATGTTCTCTACATCTCTTTAACATACGATTCATTCCCTAACCTTACATGCATGAATAAGAATGTTTTTTATATCGAACTGTATAGGTTCCCATATATGGCTATTACAAATGAAAGACAAAGGATAATGTCCATAGCCCAAGATAGAGCAATGGGCCAAGAGCTTGATTACCCAGAAGCTGTACTCCTAACAAGCCCATCTAGTTCTTTCCTCAAAGGAGAGGTAACTGATTTTCGTCGGTTATCTCTTTTAAAAATATCTGTTTAAATAATGATTTTCATATCTGAACTATCAGTTATGCTAGTATCCTGTTGAACTATCACTAAGTATTTATGAAAACTCGCCTTAACGATTAAATGTTCAGTTTTTTCCTAACCGAATGATGTGACTTGTTAGGGTTTAGGAAAGGTTAACGATTGATAATTGAGAGGTGTTTTAATATGTAACTGGTGATAGTTCAGGTAGGAATATCGCACATGATAGTTCAAATATAAAACTCAAAAACCTAGATACTTTGGGTGTGTTTTTTTATGAGAAATCTTTAGAAAATTGTTTAAAATTTTGTTATTTATTCTAAACGCTAGATGATAGTCTAATATTTTGTCTCTAAGATCGAGAAATTCCATATAAATATTAGATTTAAGTATAACGTTGTCTGGAAGAATATTTTCCCAAGGGTTATATTTGCACAATTTTTAAAAGTGGAGACAAAATTTAAATGATAGCCTAAAAGGAGCATTTGCATAAATCGACCATTATAAAACAACAACAGCGACATACCCAGTATATTCCGACGAAGTATGTTTGGGTAGGATAAGTGTACGTAGTTCATACCCTACCTCAGAAGTGAGATAAAAAGGTTGTTTTCGATAGACCCCCGACTTAAGAAAAATCGACCATTATAAAACAACAACAACAACAACATACCCAGTATATTTCCACGA